>CM055826.1:26073844-26131344 GCA_029582265.1 Zoroaster sp. YZ-2022 | reverse complement strand
ACTTGTGACTTGACTTGACTTGAGTAAATTTGACTTGACGACATTGCAAGTCATCATGTATTTTAGGTTGTTTTATTACATGTATTTTTCTGATCAATCCGGCCACGGCAGCCGAATACTTTTGTGACGGGAAAAAAATGCCGTCGCGAATTTTATATCTATACGTAATACATAATAATAGTGTATACTGTACACGTATGTGCCTTGTACTGTAAAGTGTACGCTACATGTCTAGTCTTCAACACAATCCGTCGTACTGGTAAAGGCATTGCATTAATATTCAAAATAATTTATACAAACGGCTGGAACGAGGTTATAGCGACATTGTTAATTGTATTAAGAATTTGTCAAGTGTTGAACAAATTATCACAAATTTTTCGTAAAACAAAACCGAATAGCTATTTTGACTCAAATTATGTTTATTATGTGTGTAATCATTAAAGGGTACATGTTTTTTTTTTTTATGTTTTACTCCGTAAAAAGGGAATTTTAAAATATTTTACGAACGTAATTTTTAAATTCTCCTTACATCACCTATGCAAGCGTTGTCAGAGTTGTCAACACAGAATCAGTAAGGATTTCATGCACAACGTTGTAATACACTGGATCCGGAGTCCGTGATTTTAACAAATGTATTGTTTGTGACAATTAACAGCGACCGAATAACTAAGAAGCAGCAATTACTAGTTTTTGGGGCGTATACAAAATTTATCTTCTTCCAAATTACCAAATTCCGAGGCCCATATAAGAGTGTAAATTACCATCCGTCGGTTTCCGTCCTGGGTCTGGGAGAAAAATGAATTGTCCCTGCGTGTAACAGCTTCAACCGTCTGCAAATTTTCGTACAAATATTGAAATGAACCACTCTAAATACATGTTACCTACGCTAGATTGATAATTTTCAGATTAAAAAACATTAAAACCTCAATCGCTTCTTTCTATACTTTCCACACAACCCCCATAATTTCTGGACCGAATTGATGAAAAACTACCTGGTTCCCTGTTTTGTAAATAACATTGAATTCAGATGCGGACACCAACAAAAACAATGACGCACTACACAATTTGTGAAGCGTTAACGTCATACTTGGATTTGTTTGTGAGTTTCTGGTCTTCAATAGTCATTTATTTACCTCCCATTATGTTATCACTTGTTTTTCATTTATTTTATTCAATCAGCAACTTATATTAATGAAGTAAAATACGTCTAAACATCTTCAATAAAGTGTCAATCTTTAGGCCTACAGTGTACATTTGAGCCTATACGTTTCACCATACATTTCCCTTCACATGTACTGCACGATACACGGTACACGTGTGTGCGTTTGTATAGTTTTCTAGAAAATATTGCCCGATGATTACAGCGAGGTTTCGCGGCTAATGAATTCGAGATAAATGTGTCAATTATGTATATCCTATAAACAACAAATGACAAACACTGGATTTATTCTCACTGCCAAGACAGGGAACATGACAAACAGAACATTATTATTGGCAAAAAAAAAAAAAAAAAAAAAAAGGCTCCGGTTTCTGGTGATCTCCGTGCGCGTGGCCTCAGCTAGACCTGCACGTCGGCATTTTATTTTATTATTTTTTGCTATGAAACGATGTCCAATCGCAGCCACACTTTTTCACATAGGGGTATAAACGTTTGGCTGATTTGTGAGTCCTCTCTTAGCCACCATACTTTGTATAATGGGAAATTTGGTCCCCGCCTACACATCTAAAAAAAAATTAAACAAACAAAAAACAAAATCGCGTCACCGCACCAATTTTGAAACTGGAGACTTTTTTAGCCTTATTCGGGACGATAAATGACTTATGACTTGACTTGACTTGAGAAAATTTGACTTGTGACTTGACTTGACTTGGGAAAATTTGACTTGTGACTTGACTTGACTTGAGAAAATTTGACTTGAGACTTGACTTGACTTGAGAACATTTGACTTGTGACTTGACTTGACTTGAGAAAAAATGACTTGGTTACAACACTGTTAACCCTAACTCCCTTGGCCCATTTGCTAACACATAACCTGAATCCTCCAAAATCCTTCAGTAGTAAAGCAAGCACATGACATGTATGCACACATGTGTTTCTAATCTGTAATACATGTGCATGGCCAGGGACCCTCCCTGCATGCATGGAGCAATAAACAGTGTCCGCTGACCCAAGCACTGACCTTGCAATCACTACAACAAACATGGATGTACATGTACCGTGGAAAGGCAAGTATGCCTAACCTCAATCCTCCAAAATCCTTCACAATAGCAAAGAGCATGTAGCATGTGACACCAATCCTTCAAAATCCTTCACTTTAACAAAGAGGATTTTGGAGGATTTGGGAAGGTTGGGGTTAATCAACTAGACTATAAATGTTTAAGCTCTATGTAGTTAATGAGAAAATAGTGAAAATGTATAAAGGGACAATATCCTCACAATCAAAAGGGCATGGAATCAGAGTGCTAGTTTTAGATTAACTCAGTGACTACCCCTACATTATAATAATAATAATAATAATAATAATAATAATAATAATGTAGACTTATATGGCGCACGTATCCACCAAACTGGTGCTCAAGGCGCATTACATTATTACCCCTGCTCATCATGCTCATAAATCATTCCTGAAACCATCTCAGCTCCCTGGGGAGTATACAGCTCAATTGCTGCCATTTCAGCGCATATGGGCTAATCAAACACATCAACCAACTCTGCCCTCACAGGTACCCATTTACCCCTGGGTGGAGAGAAGCAATTATGGTAAAGTGTCTTGCTCAAGGACACAAGTACCCCGCTCGCGGTTGGGATTCGAACCCACATTCTGACGACTCAGCCATAAGAACACAAATCCGATGCACTAAACCGCTCGACCATGGCACTCCATGATAAGGTCGTATTACCGCTGCTGCTGCTGCATAAATGAGCCAGTCATTTTCAGTCACTGTGTTCATCTTTTCTAGGACACCGATTCCATGCCCTGTTGAAAGTCTGCTCCGGTCGTGATGATACTGTCCATATAAAAGTGTTCGTATTCATTAACGTATTTATCAACGTAGCATTTAGGAAAGAGTACTCTTTCCTGGAAATTATTTCCAGGAAATAATTTCCTGGAAAGTATCTTTAAGTTTAGAATTACCAAATTTTATACATTACTTATACTTACAAGGTTAATTAGAGGTTTTGTAGAAAAAAAAGTGTTTATGTGATCATTGGTTCATGGCCGCCGCCATTAGCATACCACAGCATTAGTGGGCGTAATAAATTTCGTTTAAACTTGCCGCGCTAGCGTATTTCTGCCAGCCAGGTTAGTTGGATATATCCGCGCGTACACACATCAACTGCAAAATACGCCAAACATAATGTTCACCATATTACTGTCCTCAATCAGCAGTGATCTGACGAC
Organism: Zoroaster sp. YZ-2022; assembly: GCA_029582265.1. Taxonomy (NCBI): domain Eukaryota; kingdom Metazoa; phylum Echinodermata; class Asteroidea; order Forcipulatida; family Zoroasteridae; genus Zoroaster; species Zoroaster sp. YZ-2022. Next base: position 26,127,940 of record CM055826.1, on the reverse strand, counting down.
ATATGCAGCTCAACAGTTCATGCACAGTGCGAATTCTCCCAGACATAATTTCAGAAATAGTTAAAGGGGATGAAAAGATCAGGATTTAAGAGAGGGAAATTAAACGTGCAGCACAAAAAAACGCACTTTTGAACGTACAGGTACTTAATTAATGCATAGATTGTTCAGACTGATTATGTTAAACGATCCGCCTGACACCAACTGCAAACTATTCCTCCGAATAGTTGGCTGGGTGATTGCGATGCTAAAATATTTCCAAAGAAACTCTGGTTTTAACTCAACATTGAATGGAGTGTGGAGATATACCAACAGGTTGTGCACACCATTGTAGCTACTTAAAGGGACAGTATCGTCACGATCAATGCAGACTTTCAACTTGATACGGAATCAGTGTCCTGGTTCAAGATGAACACAATGACTGAAAATAACCGGCTTATGCAGCAGCAACGGTAATATGGCTTTATCATGTGGGGTATGTGGGGTATTTTCATTCATTGACGAAAACTAGCACTCCGATTCCATGCCCGGTTGATCGTGACGATATTGTCCCGTTAAGCAGAGTCTGGTATTCTCCAGTTCTTCCACCATGCAAAGCTTAAAACCAAGCTAAATGTTTCAAATTGAGTTATAATGGGTCTTACTGTGAAAAGGGAGTGGTTGTATCTGAACAGAACCGTTAAACTCCCCTAAATAGTATTGGAAATCAGACTAACGATGCCTTCTAATCATGTCGTGTTTCTCGTCTTTCTCGGCTCGTGACGTGCAATGCGCTTGCGCATCAACATATTTCCAAGTTGCGGTGTGAACACGTACGTATTTGCCTTGACAACCTCAAGTCAGTTCACAATTCGTGAACTGTGAATTACGACGTGATTAAAATGCAGTCACTATCCATCATGGCTGTATGATGGTTGATGCATCGTCTTATATAGCCTTCTTGTTCCTGGTAATCGCAATTCAACTCGTTACAAGTTCATCTTAAAGCCCCAAAACAACGTTGGTTTTATTGAAATAAAAATGATCAACAGTTTAACATGAAATTTATTTGTTCCCTTTGATTAATTCTGTCTGAGGTTCTTTTATTTAACTCTTCCAATAGTAAAACAGTTTCCCAAACAAACATCCAACATTAAAGTTAATGTATGAATTGTCTGAGTAGGTTTCCATTATTTTGTCGATACCAACACACAGCGTAATTTCTATTCAATTGAAAATTTTACTTGGTGTCACCGCAATTAGTTTTACTTATCCTGTTCACCATGCAAAGCTTTACACAGCGTAGGCCTAATAAGTTCAAGCTTTCACATGCTGTTTGTTTAATGTATGTCTTGATTCAAAGAAAGTAAGGATACTTTTAAAATCAGTTTGCCAACATTACCAATAGTGTATAAAATGGCTTTAAGCACACTACTGCTGTTGTGAACATGGTTAATAGGTATCATCTATAGTTGGGCATGCAACACTACAATTGAGCCTGTTTCAACTATAGTTGAGACAATGCAATAGTTGGGGCCTGACATATGGTTACAACGAATCTTGGGCGTATAAAATGAGGTCAGTGTTACTCTTTTGTGTGTTTTGTTTAACGTTGAAAAAACTGGTGGTTGCCAGCCAAAAGATACTTCAAGAATGCTATAGTGAAAGCGTTGTGTTGTTGTCTTCCGCATACCAGACACCTAAGATCAATGAACCATGTTATCTACAAATACAATGTGAAGCCTTGGGCGTCCAGGATATCTTTTCAAATTGATGGGACTGGTGAAGTCGTTGAGTATTTTTGTTTAAATGCATTTATAGTTCATGCAAGTGCCGCACAGGTTAATCCTCAACGTATTCGTTACTGTCAACGTCGTTGTGAAAACATGGCTTCCAAGATCAGGATCAAACGGCAAGCGCTAAGCCTTGCAACCAAGATGGAGATCATAAAGGCGGTTGAAGCTGGGCAAAAGCAATCAGTGATCGCACGCCAGTACGGCATCGCTTCAAGTACCCTGTCGACTATCCTGAAATATCGAGACGGCATCGTTTCGTCCGTCAAGTACTCGGAGTTGGAGCCCTCGCGGAAGCGAATTCGGATAAGCACTCACGTCGATTTGGAACATGCCATTCTACGTTGGTTACACCAGAAGCTGGCCAAAAACCTTACCGTAACTGGCCCAAGTATCCGAGCGAAGGCGGTACAACTGGCGGTGGCGTTAGGTCACAGAGACGTCCTGGCGAGTTCCGGATGGCTTAGTCGCTTCAAAGAACGTCATCGTAGTATTTTGAGCAAATTTTTCCGGAAGCCGGCCCAGAACCGTACCTTGAGCGACCCTTTGGTACAGGAGTTCGGTCTTGATAAGATCAGAGCAAGATCTGCCGTAGTTGAATTCAAGGTCAAAGAGGAGCCCGAGCAGCAGGAGATCAACTCTGGTGAATTCAGAGCAGTGGCAGCAGGTGGAGATTCAGCAACTGAAGATACTAAACATGATGGCGAGCATCAGGAAGAGTTACCGTCTCTCCCTGCTCCACCCTCAACCAGCGAGGCATTCCACTGTATTTCTCGCCTCCAAGACTACTTCAACAGCAGGCCAGACACGAGCGGTGAGGACTTCCTTCGCATTGCTGGGCTGGAGGCAAGCTTGGTGCAGTGTCGCAAGAACAACCAACAACGAAAGATAACAGACTTCTTCCACTCATGAAGATGAACTCTAAAAGCTCTTTTCAGGGCCCATTTCGCAAATAGTTATATAGATGGAAAGAATAAAACATGAACATTTTAATAATGCCTAATGATCGTGAAGGATGTATTCCATACTACATTGGGGTGGGAGTATATTGATTTGTATAATATGATTTGGAAAGAATGTCGTATCCAACCGCCACTTTTTAAGGGGTTTTGGAAATTTTTGTTGCAACCACTAACCAGTTAAAACTGATTCTATCAATTTTGTGGGGTACAAAAAGCGAAAACTATCTTTAAAAACCACTTTTATGATGGTATAGGACTTTATTTCCCTTCTAAAAAAATCCTCTCCATCATCCATATGTTCTCCACCTTACTGGGTAGGTAAGATTACATTATTGGTTATATTGAATAAGAAAAAGTGGCGGTTGGATACGACATTCTACCCGAAGCGTTTAATTATCCAGCAGTGTATTTCCAGATAAATAATTTGTTCATTTTAATTTCAGTGTTTACAGAAAATAGGCCTACTTCTCTCAGTGTTTTGCGGCGATTTTTTATAAGCTGGTCCGTAAATATCAAAAATGCGCCTATTTGTATAATAACCAAATGACTTTGATTATTAACAAACATTCCACTGTATGGATATTAGTTGTCAAGGTTATATTAAATCCTACTGAATCGTATTGTATCCAATCAATCCAATTTTTTGTTAGCTCATTCCGTCAGTCCAGCGGCGTAGCCAGGACTTTTTCAGTGAGGGGCACAGGGGGACATTGCTTTTCAATGGGGGACCCAGGGTGTATGGGTTTTTTCCCTTTTTTTTTCCTTTTCTTTTCTTTTCTTTTTTGGGGGCGCTGTCGGGATTTTTCGTGGGGGCACCTGGGGGCACTGGAAATTTGTGGGGGGAACGTGCCCCCAGACCCCCGTAGCTACGCCGCTGCGTCAGTCACGGCCGAACAAGGATGGTCAAAAAGGGGGGTGATGGGCACACGGCAAAAAAGTTGTAATTTCGTATAAAATAAATTGGGGCCATGGGTGCTACGGCCTCCTCCTCTCCCTCGTTCCTTGATGTATATACAGAAACAATTACATGCAATCAGAACAAAAACTGACAATAGGAAGGCCAATAGTTCTGAATACGGCATTTCACTAAATACGACTACAACATTATTCTGAAGCTTATTATATTTCAATAATGTCTTGCAAACAGTATAGCGTTTAGACAGACATATTGTTACAAACGTCCATGCATTTAATTACCCATAGTCCCACAGATGTTCATGTGGTCTGACTGGTCCATTAAATTTACCGCTTATTAGTGCAGTAACCCATTGTTTCGACAACTCATATTTTAAACTCTGCCACTAGAAACCCTCCATGCTATACCAACTGATCAGAAGAAAAAAAACATATTACATGATTCGATTTTCGAACACGGGTTGTCGGACTTATGGGAATATGCATTCAGATGTTTTGTTTTCATTCGAACGTCACGAAGATAGAATTTGGGTATACTCTTTCCGATAAAATATGGGCAATACTTAAACATTTAAAACAATTACAGCTCCTTCTCCACAAATATTTCTAGGGAAGATTTGAAGCCATCATCAACTTGTCTCTAAGTGACTTTTGTCAGTTTTGTTAATAACAACTTCCATATCGTGTCCTGAGATACCAGGGTACAAAACTAGACGTATAAAAGATGCTGCTGTCTTTTACAAAAGATAAAGATAATTGATTGAAGCGGGACTCGAACCTGCAACCTCCTGATTATCATACCCCTTTGTGGTATCAACTGAGTACAAATACTGAGCTATCAAGATGTATACATATACATGTAGTTGGCAGTATCTAACTTTAAATGGGGAAATTCGAATCGAAAGTCAGAAAACATACATTACAGAAATGAAAATTGGTGAATTTGTGTCTACTGTCTTCCTTGCTCCGACACAAAGAACGTGTCTTAGATAAGGCTGTGCGTTTTCGGTTATTTCGGGAACCGGATACCCGAAATTGGAAATATTCGGATACCCGGGTACCCGTAAACAATTTTGTAAAAACACATAAATACTCCCGAATGTATAAAATAACCAATATGAACACAAGTTTCTCTTGTTTTATTTAGAGTCATAATAAATGTGGACTTACTGTAATAATTTCCCGCCTCTATATTAAAACGACTCGTAGCATCCCCATGTTAAGTCAAAATTTCCAAAAATCGTTTACGGGTAATTGGAACCAAAAAAATGGAACCGGACAGTTTCGGTCGGGTGTCCGGGTACCCGGTACCCGGATACCCGGCACAGCCTTAGAAGAAGCTTTGTATATTATATAGTCCACATAGAAAAACATCCTGTTTCCACGTGCCGTCGCACACGGGACTTCCCTTCATAAAACTTAATCATGTTTAGTGGCGTGGTCAGTGTTAGCTGAAGCATATCCCCAAGATATGAGGGCAATAATTGAAGTCATATCTCCTTATTATTCAGTATTATGTTGAGGGGGCTGACTGCCAACAGAACACGCTGCTTAAATCTGCATTAAGGTTTTAATCAGCTGGGAATTGAAGAGGCGAGGAAGAATTATCGCCCAGGCGAGCCATCTAGGCCATAGAGGCCACTCGGACATCAACAAATTAATGAAGATATGTTAAGAAAGAGTCCGAGCAAACAAGAACACGCTTGGAGACACGAATAGGTTGTGACCTTAAGATGTTGATCGGAATACGACAGTCTGTGCTTTCAATTACGAGTGGTTCTTCTAGCGTGTATTCAAGACAAACAAATGATCATGCGAGAAGTATTGTTTTTGTTAGTATAGGGGTTATTCTTAATCATTTGAACCAAGTAACATTTCTTACACCCGCTATGGCTAACAAGCATTTTGCAGTGGCCGCACCGTCATTCCCCTCTCCACATCTGTCAAGCAACCCACATTGACTCATTCAAATCTCTCGTAAAATCCTGTTGATGTAACTTTTTAAAAAGTGCTTCACTATATTAATGATATCTTCTTCTTCTTAGGCCTAACCATTAATGCAGCCCATACCCTTCATGTAGCCCCAGTCCTACCCTCATGAAAGCATGGCCCTATTGTTGGTACATAGTATCCCAATGATGTCCTGAATCTCCACCAACTGGAAGACACCTAGGGGAGAAACCAAAACGTGATTTTATGAAATCGCAAATATATGAACCGGTGGTTCTTGCGTGAGCTTTTCATTTACTGCAAATGTAAAATCGGACATGAATGAACCAGTGTTTTTTCACACCACTTTTGCTGGCATGGGATAGGATACAAAGTTCAACACAAATGAATTTTAGATAATAATTATCAAAAGTAAGGTACAGTATTGGTAATGGTGGCAAAATTGCTTTTATAAGTATGCTTATACACATGTAACAAATTGGAAAATATGTTCAGATATTTTGTACGCATTTTAAATTGCAGGATTTCACTTTCCTAAAAAATGAGACAACCTTAGAAAACAGTTTCTTGTGAAGATAAATACTATCACCGGCTTTACACTAAGTACGTTTTGCATTCATATTCGACAAATTTTGAGTTACCGCACTCATTATAAACATTGCCTATAATACATCAAAAATGTTAATGTAATGTACACATAACGTTTTATATGGACGTCTTGTAAACCATCCATTGCATGGAAAGTTGTCAAGTTCGTTGTTAATGATTAATGAATATTCCAGGAGACATTGATATTTCATTTAACAAGTCTGCTCTTGGATTCCAGTATATCCTAGTACACCATACACAGAGCAAATACCAATTTACTGGGATTGATTGTATCATGGTGTTTGTTATTGTACATGGGCGAGTAGGCGGTCCGTTTCAGTACCGTTCACGTTGGTTCGCTCCTACCGCTACACCCTGGGCCCAAATAGTGCTGCTTACCGGTAAGTAAATTTTCGTGCTAACTATAGCAGAAAAAATGCTTAACCGTCAGCGTATTTCACAGGTTAGCAAGAACATTCAGAGCGGCGCGTGTGCGTTCACCATGGCTTTGTATTGTTGCGTCACTCATTTGCTAGCAAATACGGCCGGCAAGTTAGCGTGCCTATCTTTATACTTAACGGTTAGCAGCGCTATGAAATGAAAAACGTACAGTAAGCAAAATATTGGCTGCTTAGCGACTCTATGAAGGCCCAGGTTTGCAAAGTCCTCATATACACTAGAGTAAAAAATTGTGGCAGCACCATGTAACAATCTCTTAAGAGATGTAATAAGTGTTGGTTCTGAGAAGAACCGGTGGTGATGTTTTCAGTCTCAGAACCAACACTTATTGCATCTCTTAAGAGATTGTTACATGGTGCTACCGCAAACCAATTCCTACAGTATTTCCACCATGCAAAGTTTCAATTTAAAAAAAAAACTTACTTTTGTCTTAAAGCATACTTGTTGTAAAGTTGGTGATGGTATCAAGAATACTCTTGAATAATATCTGTCTGAGGTGTTATTGTTTAAATAAAATTATTTAAAAATAATTTCCAACATAATTTCATGAGATGAAAATTCAACATTAAAATGAATACATCACATCTTATTGCATTTTCTTGTTAACAATTCACAATGTAAAAAGTTAGAACGTTTACAGTATGGTATCGCGATTCAAAGAAAGTAAATTTACTCGTTGAAGCAGTTGTAGTCAGTCTAATGTCCTAATCATCTCGTCACTCACTCCATCACGTGACTGAGACTATAGTGAGCACAACACATTGCCTGTAAGTCCTATGCAACATTAAAGATATGGGGACGATACTACGAGAACGAGGTTGTTTGCGTTGAAGTATTGCCAAAGAGATTCTTTCCGTTGCTATGCCGTTTCCCGCCACGGACAAATGCCAAGAGATGTTTATTCTTTCAAGGTACTTTAGATTATACATGACCGAAGATATTAGTTAAACACAGCGACAAAAAACGTGTTTTATGTCTAAGGTGTTTCCGAAAAAAATGCAGTGCGATTCTGACACAGTGCTTTCGACGGTGGTACGGTATTTTGTGTCACTACGCCTTTGGCACTTTAGGTATACTGTGTGTTTCAATATATCTTTAACCCTGCGGGGCACGACTGTGTGGAAAAACCTCCACACAAAAATGAATATTCATGATTTTTTTACCTTCCACATGATCCCAAGTCACCTCCAGTTAGATACTCCTTCATTGCCATTGGTTGAAAGACATATTAGGTTTGCACTAGGTTTGGAAAGTTCATTCATCCTTTATTTGACCTGGGAATGCTTGAAAATGCAAAAATACAAGCGAGTACACACCTTTGGTAATAACTGAAGTACAATCTAAAAACATCATTCACGTGTAGTAAGTTATGGTACATACAAAACATCCTGAGATGATATTCTCTCCTGATGAGACATGTTTTTTGAGAAGTTTTAAATGTATTTCAAGGTCGTGATCCATTTTCCACATTAAGTTGGTTTCTGTAACATATCTCGTGATTCTTAGTATGGATGCAGTTATAGTCATTTCCCACTTCCTTTAAGAGAAATGTGTTCCATTTAGCTTGTTTTCAAAAAAAATTCTGCAGTCTTTGTACAATGATTCAATATGTGAGGTGTTTATGTTTAAGTTGTGGCGCCTCTTCAACTGAACCTTTCCGGTTTATTGATTCCGTTCCATGTTTGACAGCGGGATACTACTTTAAAGGGAAGGTACAACATTGGTTATGTTGGCAAAAATGCTTCCATGAGCATGCTTAGTCCCTTTAAATCAATATATACATTAAAGGGAAGGTACATCATTAGTAATGTTGGCAAAAATGCTTCCATGAGTATGCTTACTCACCTTGAATCAAGATATACATTAAACAACCAACCTGTGAAAGTTTCAGATTATTTCGTTGTATCAACAAGAAAATAGCAAACATGTAATTCATATTGTTGAATTTATTCATTTACAATTAATTAACATTGTAGATTATTCCACTTTTCTTAAAAGTGACTGTACCTCAGACAAAACCTTTTTTCTAGTAAATTTCATATTACAATGCGACAGTTTTTACAATTTTGAATTTAATACAAATCGTATACCTTACATTTAAAGCAAAAATAATGAAACTTGACTGTGCAGTATCTTATATACACATCATCATTGAGTTGCAGGCCTGAGCGATGAGGGAATTCTGCTGCGGGATGCAAACAAACTTCTGGCTGGGGAATTAGCCACTCCCCTCAGTTTTCCATTTGAAATCTCTGATAATCCTAAAGGCCTAAATGAAGTTAAATGTGTCACTTTTATAAAACATTCCCAGAGGCCTAAGATGGTTCTTATTAAAGCCAGTACAGACGTTTTGTAAAATGCATGTAAATGTATCCATAGTTAAGAATCAAGACATATAATGTACACAGAAACTAAACTGTGAAAATGTAATATTAAGTCTAATTTAATTCTTGAATTGATTCTTGAAATTGAGTTGTATTTACTCGAGCTTATGACCATATGTCAATCGCAATAACTTTTCAGGATGTTTGGCGCTTTTACCATCCTTTAACCACGTTAAGAGATAGTGTGTATCATTTAAGAGGACGTCTTATATATTGAAACGAGGTGCAGCTGTCTCTGAGCTGAGATTTATCTAAATAAATTTGCATCTTTAGAGATTACACTTTCCCTTGCCCGCTGAGAAATAATACTTTAGATGGTACACTTCAGCAGTCATACTAGGCTGACATGTGGGATGGGCACTAGCCTATCATGATTTGGATAAGATTTAACGTTAGCGAGAAAACCCAAGGCGAAATCATACATTTAATCTGGGGCACCACGGGTTGAATAACACATATTATTTTTGTGCATTAAAGCAGCACACCATTGGTTACCTCTGAAAAACATAAATGACAACAGACTAACATGAAACTTACTTGGTATAAATTTAATGATGGTATACCAAACATCTCTTGAAACATTGTTGTCTCAGGTGCTTTCCTTTTAATATTTCTATTTTTTATATTATTATTATTATTATTATTTTAAAAATTATTTTCAAAATTGATTTCTGTCATCCGTAGACAGATATTCCACGTTGTTACATGTACCACCTAACCTACAATATTCTCGTTAACAACACAATGAAATAAGGTTTTCCCCTTTTTTATACATATAATATTGATTCTTAACTACTATGGATTCATCTACAGACATTTAACCGAAATTGTATACCGGCTTTAGGTAGATGGCCTTAAAATTGGACGTGGTACAAAGTACGACGTATCCATGAGGTTGCCCAAAGAGTACTTTATGTAATTTGTTGCCAAAACAATGGGCCTCAGTTGGTGGGTTTTATTTTCCAAAAAAACAAGTTTGAGCTTAATTAATCGTAAATTGTATGCTGTAATTACCCCCACCCTGAAAAATATATTAATACACCAGTAGTCCCGTGATATAATTGGGTCCATCATCAGGAATTCGTCGTGGCATCAACGTTGGATTAAGCACAATTAATTATGTTGTCTCAACAGGGAGACCTAGTTTGTTCTGATTAAAATAAATCCTGACACCAATCATATTCTCAATAACTTAATTTTTTTACTGGCAGAGTGCAGTACGGTGTCATCTGCATAGCCTACCAACACACTACGCCAACAGCGACAAGCATGCAATCGAAGGTTATCTAATATTAAATCAATTCAGAGTATAGTGGAAGTACTGTTAAAAGGGATTATATATATATTTCCGGTGAACATATACACTCTGAAAATGAACCTCATTAAAGTTAATTCCGTGATAACACTTTTTAAAGTATGTTGGGGTGTCAGGGAGTTTGTTGTATTACTTCTTTTTACATGTAATGCTGATTTATATTTATTTACAACAGTGTCTTAAATGTGTATGATGGAGGTAAGATAGGTCTAAGTGATAGGTCCAAATGACCTATTTTTGTGTTGTAAAAAATGTAACATAATTTTATATTTATTTATGTACGTATTTTATAAATTGATTTGTGTGTGGTGCCCCATAAATAATGTTGCCTGTATGTTTTCCTGTGCGTACATCATTTATTCCTTGTGTTACCTAGTCTTTTGTCGGTTGTGCCCCCAGTGTTTCTGAATGGTAGTCCAAATGATCTATTTGTGTTATAGTAAATGTAATGATTTTTATATTTATTTAAATGTAGTTTATAAACGTTTATTTATCTTTTTAATATAAATTATTATGGGAAATCAATTTTTTTTTTTATCATGACAATAAATATCTTTGAATCTGAATTGAATTTGAAGATCAAGACAGGGTAACATTCTTCTACCCAGGACTGACGTTGATTATTACAAAGCTATGATTTAACTCATAAAGTGAACTTCATTTACTTGCAGCACTTTCCAAAAGTAATACCCAACTCTCCACAGTGAGCAAAACCGTAATTTAATGCGGTATTTCGTGAACTAAATACAAATATTTGATTGCCTTTCAGTTCGTGTGGTTTAATTTTGCTTCATTTCGTTGCTCAACCAATATTAATTAAATATGCCATTATCAAGGACAGAATGTTGTCACTGTTACTATCGAGCTTAATCTCGTTAATACGACGTGTCAGTTTTAAATTTGCCTGTAGTTCTCTCGACCAGAGATATACTCGTGTCATCAATATGAGGCTGATTTGAACGCATCAAAACAATATAGTTTACTTAATGTCTCAAATCAAATGCTTTATACCTCTACAGCTTTTTAACTCGACATTTTATTCAAGTGCTAAGGTTACCGTTGTAATTGGTTATTTTAAATTTGTTTTAAATAAAAAATGACTAATTTTAATTTCTCATAATTGTTGACCTCGATAAGAGGTTTGTTTGTAGACGCCAACGAGGGGCGTATGCAGATGGGGGCATCCAGGGTCCTGATCCTCCATTAGTTTTTAATGTTTTATTTTAAGTTTCCTGAAAAGTACATAAGACGTCCAACTAACTTCTGTTATTCTAAAGACTATCTGGCTCCCCTTTTCAAAAATCCAGCTCCTCCCCTACATGCTCGACAGTCTTGTGCATAATTAATGCAGTCAAGGACTTCTTATGTGTAAACTCAACAGAAATTAAATATTATCTCTTATAGATATCGAGATGTTCTTTCCATTTGTAGGTACAGGTTTATTTGCATATCTGACCACGCCTTGTCTACCATGACGTGAAGGTAATTGATGATTCATGTTATCCACAAATAGAATTGGACGAGTTTAGTGTGGACTAATCACAGATCGTTCACCCTGTGCATAGATCCTTTTAAAGTAATCCGCGCCCAGGGGCCATTGTGATAATTAAGAGCGGATGACACAGACAGTTGACATTTACCCTTTTGTCAAAAATCTTGATGTTATTGCCATCCAGCATTTGTTTTGCTCAATAAATTCTGTCCAATTACACACTGTATTATTATTATTGTTTATTATTTATCAGTATTGGTTTATTTCTTCACTCTTAGCAGCCAAAAAGCTGAATTGCAGAGTGATAATTATAATTTATTTTAAAAATATATACAAGTCAATGGAATTAAAATATCAAAATAAAAAATATACAAAAACACTAACGCCTTATCGTTCAACAACGCCCAGTAGGAACTCGGTAGGACTTGGTAGGATTCTGTAAAATGGGCGGAACAAACAAAAACATTGGTTTGTATTGAACACATGGAACTTCTAGTCCTACAGTACGTGAACTTAGCATGGATCACGCGCGGTATTTTCTTTTAGGAATCCATTGTTGTGCAATTTTCGTACATCTGGTAGAATTATCGAGTGTATCGAATTTCCTGGTATCATTTCAATTTAGGAAAGTCATGTTTTGTTTTGTCCATAAGCCCTTTGATCAATATTTTCAGTCATCGGTTTAATTTTCACATTTTAGTCTCATATTATTTATACTTAGTAATATACACGGGGTTTCCTGCAATTTATTTAATTTAGACATACTACGTGTTACCTTCGAAGGGCCAAAATGAAAAGTTGCATGTTTTTCCCGCTCAAAAATGATACAGATGATGTGATAATGTACAGCTGGCCATGGCCGATCAATAAGTGTGTTCAGGCAGACAACATCAAAAGGTTTGAACGCTAAGACCAACCTTGGTGAATTATTGGCGCTATGTGAAGAAAGTATAGCGATCGGCCTTCGTCAATATTGATATTCAATTTACCAGACATCCATCTCTTTCTTTATGCCGCAGTCGGTCCCCAGGCTGTTGAACCCAGTTTAAGTAATACGTTGGTGGTGGTCTAGTTCCCCGTGCCATTTGTCACGCTGCACATCCAGCCGAGACCACAGGCTGATGTTGAACCTAGTTTAAGTAATACGGTGGTGGTGGTCTAGTTCCCTGTGTCATCCTGCCGAGACCACGTACCCTGAGATCATGAGAAATACTTATGGTGCATGATGTGTCCTTTCTCTGGTGGGACATACTTCATCATCCAAATTGATAATCATGCGGATCATGTATTAATATTCAGTACTTGAAGAAACACTGTAAAATTTATGATACAAATAATAACCGGCATCTGCTGTTGCAATCAACCTGGTAAAATAATATAAACCAAAAATTGAAATATACGCAGAGACATTTTCTAGACTTTTCTTTTTGAGTGGTTCTGCAATTTTTCCTTGGTTGAAAATTCTGCCAGGTTTGAAACAGGAGGCCGCTTACTTCAATTTTGCAAAGCTAAAATCCCTGCTAAGCCATGAAATATGTTGTTAATGTTAATTAGATGTATAAATATATGTTTGTACTATTTTATAAATAGAGAATTGGCTGTTGCAAACTGCTTACCAACCTAAAGGACCCGTAGTATATAAATGCAAAATAATAGTTACTGGCCTTACATCTCAAACCTTTCTAGAGAAAGAACTTGCTAGGTTCAAAACATAACTGAAGCCAATAACTACTATTTTACATTTATACTATTTTACTAATTAATTCTTTTCTAGAAGAATGTTAAAAGCAAATATCAATTTTATATTACTCCAGGATAAAATAAGTTTGATACAATAATGAAATAAAATCTTCAGCTGCAATCCATATAAACCCACAGGAACACTGTGTTTTATTCATATAAATGTTACTTTTTAATCAGATTTTTTGTTCCAATAAGGCAATTGAAAGGTTGTCATGGAATAGTATGCTAAAATTTCAACAGGTAAACATGAGAAAGTACTTTAAATTAATTGTTGAAGTGATGTTCTCTTCATTGCTTCCCTATCACTGTGTTTTAAACAAAATAGACTGGTGCCCCAACAACGGTATACAGGTAATCTGCACAAGAAGTCAGGATGCCATGCCGTTTCACAAAAACAAATCTTCAGGGGGCATGTACAGGGGGGTTAACGCTCGCAAATTATTTTTTGAGTATTTTTTCCTTGTTTCTTATAGGTTGGTACATAATTTGAGGGGGGCATCTAACAAAAATTAGGTTAATACCCCCCCCCCCCATGTATACACATGAAATATATCACGGCGAAGCAGTTGTTGGGCATACCAACAACCAATGAGAATACGTCTTTCGTTTTTAAATTTGGCATAATGAGCTACGCCTTGAATTTTGGCAAATACAGAAGGATCAAGGCACGTCGCCCGAATGGTCACTGTCTGTATATGCATGTACATACAGAGTGTACGCATCTGGATTCATGCACTGTGTGTGCAATGCTGCAACGGGGATTTCGGATAGATAAGTGGGGCAAAATTATGCGACCAAACAGCTCCAAGTGCACATTGTTAAAACTCCCGGAAAGAATTGACCCGCAGAAAAGGGTCCGTGGGTGGCACACCTATTATCAGACTGACACAGTATTTGGGTCGATATTTATTTGTAAGACTATTTCTGGGACTGTTAGATTTTCCCTGACCCATTTTCTGATTCAGCAGGAACGTACAATGGGTCAGTCTGAACCTACAGTGGGTCTGACACCCGTGGACACCCTTTCAAGCTCAATTATGGCACGGAAGTTTTTTTATTATTATTTTTTTTTTTTTTATAGAATATAGGGCACATAATTTTTTATAGACGCCTTATTGTCAAAAATTGTATGGGATTGCTTTAAACGCGCAATATTTAACTGAATAGGGGCCTGTGTTTTTAATTATCTAAATAAAGATTCCAAAATGTGGCGACAAGTTCAAAGTTATCACGGCGCATAATAGTCAATATTCCATTGAATCAAAATCCCTACACTGGCTTTTGTAATTGCATGGAAGAGGCTTGAAAAATGCATTGTTTTTCTATCTAAGTGCATAGGGACATCAAAGCGCTGTATAACAATTGTTTATTATTATTATTACACAGACTTCTCAAGAACATCTCTGAATTTTCCTAAAGTAAACGAACAACAACTAGTAATACATACCCTGAATTAAATTAACTGCTAGCTGCGGGCATAGTTAATGAATTTTCTGCACAGAGGTTTGCATGCTATTTGACTATAATGTGCATTCTTATGTTTCTTGATTATGCTTAGTTTTAGTTTCACTAAATATGTTTCCATTATTATTTGGATGATAGCATATTCAATATACGTATTTTATAGAAACTAGGCATATCCGCACTGTGCACGTCGTAGCACGTCGATTTCTGGGGATATTCCCCAGATGATGTGCGCACATCAACTGCAAAATACGCCAAACGCAGAGCACAATCGCTGCCATATAAAGCAACAGTGACCTAACAAGATTGTGCCCTCAACAGGTCATGCACGGTGCGAATACTAACAACCGACAAGTCACTTTATTGAGACACATAAAGTTTTAACGTAATTTTTTTAAACATTTGGGAGTTATCCGTTCCGTTTCTTATTACCGACAAAGTAACTTTGAGGAAAAACTCTCCTAAGAAAAAGAGATGTAATTTCATAGTTAATAGATCGCGTCGTTTGATCTCAGTAGCCCCGTTTCCGTGTATATGAAATTCAATACATAATTAATGTCCATTCTGCCAGGTCACGGGTAAAGGAAAACTGTAAAAGTATCGCAATTCAACTTAATTAAACTTGTTCATGCAGTGTAGAATAAATATGGCTATAAGGGAACACATAATGCATGATTCTGTATAAAATTATATCTGTATTCAGTTACTCTTCTACGGAAAAGGGTAATATTTTATCAAGCTTCTCATGGTGAAGAAAAACCTTGGGCTTGAATAGGCATATTTTTTATTTATTTAGTTTTTTAAAGATAATGTAATGTGTCTCATGAAGGTCTAAAAACAGCCTAAAAATAATGTTTTTTTATTGTTTTGTGTTTTCTGCACATTCCTTTGTTCAATTCAATAACTCATTTATTTTCATTTTTATGTTTTTTGATCATATCCCAATCTTCAGTGTAATTATAAATGAAACCGATAGGGTTGTTGTAAGTTATTAAGTCGTTATAGGCCTACAAGGATGAGATACACGGGTTTTTTAATCAGCAAAAGCCAGTATTTAATTGGACGGTGGCCATGATATTTCCGAACATGTCCTCACTCTATGGCCTTGGTTGATTCGTGTTGTAATTGCTTTTGTATTTGATTAAACCTACACATGATGAGGAGTTTGTGTTTTATGTAGCCATGCAGTGTGCTTTTTTTATGTAGTTCGTGCGCAATTTTTGTTTTATTTTCTATTAATTTAAAAATTAAATGACAACACCTCAGACAAAACTATTTACAGGGAAGACTGATACTAATGCCCGAAATAAACTGCGTTAAAATAATCGGTAATTAAACTTTTATTTTGTTCGTGTTTTCTCTGAAATGAGAGCAACTTTACACACAATAAATCGTCACCTTTTGTCATCAGGTAATTACCAATGTACGTACCTCCCTTTTAACTAACATTTCAAATGCCATCCCGATGTGCTGTATATGCTGCCTCGCAGTATAAAACGCATCACAGCCTTTTTAATTACCTTGAGCGACCTTGCCAACTCCGTGGGTTTTGTTGTCATATGGGATCAGATGCTTAACATAATGGTGCACAAACAACAACCATCTATTATTGTTATTATTGTCATCATTATTATCATTATAATAACCGGTGGCGTTGATGTATTGTTACGATTGGGGATTGGACTATGATCTCCCCCAACGATTTATCGCCGACATTTTGTATTTATTATTTATGCTTCTTAACATTGATTTTCTATGCCTACATTTGATTAAAAACTCTGATTAACGGACGCCTAACTTTGAAATTTATAATAATATTATGAAGATGTCTTTCTTTCTTTTTTGATGAGTAAGTATTCATAATTGAGAATAAACTTTGATGTACCCAGCATAAACTGGGGTGTTAAAATATCACCAATGGCGATGCACAACAACTGGATGTACTAATGTAGGATATGAGGTTTTACGTGGTGGAGATAGATATTATAGAGTTTTTTCAGGTACACCATGTAATAATCTCTTCTTGGAAGAAGTGATGGCTCTTGGAGGAACCGGTTGGTTTGTTCTCGGCGTTTCGACTAGTCTACTCTAGTCTCCTGATGGCGGCTTGAGTGGGCTGGTCGAAACGTTGAGAGCGGACCGGCCGGCTCTTCTCGGAGCCATCACTTCTCCCAAGAAGAGATTATTAAAAACTTACCTGTTTAAAGAAGCCTACAGTCTGTAAATACATAATTATTTTTACTAATATATGTGTACGTTGCTAGTTTTTATTTTTTATTATTTATTTATTCATTCTTAATGTTTAATTTAATTGTGTATTTTTGCCTTGTCTCCCCTGCTGGATTTGTATAGTATATTATGGCTTTTAAAAATGGAATTTTTAGAATGGAATTTTTTAAAATGGAATTTTCCTCTCCCCCCTTTAGGGGTGAGGGTGTCTGACTGTAATTGTGTGTATTTTTATGCTGAATTTGTATAGACTTTTGGATTCATATTGTATGATTTTTTGGGGGCTTTATTGTACATGTATTATTGAGTCTTGATGTAATTGCGCCCTCGAACATCTTCGGATGGAGAAGGCGCACTATAAATGTAATAAATTATTATTATTATTATTATTTTTGTAGTATAATTATGTTCTTTTTTGTATCTCTCTTACCATCATCATCTTGACACAAACTATGTTTCACATCAACTTTAGATTATTATTTTTCTTCTCTGAATATGTCCAATGTTGTGCACGGTCTTTTAAACCACTTCACTATTGGTAATCTTCCAAAACATAGTGATCCCAGTTTTACGTAAATCTTATAATGTGCTATCGTTTTAGCATAATTGGTGGAATAATTTTCAACATTTATTTCTGTAATCCGAATACAGAAATTCCATTTGGGAATGAATACGAACAATCTGAATGCATTTGCGATTTTTTTCTCGTTAACGACACAATGAAATCAGCTGAGACTTTCACAAGTTCATTGGTAAACATTTATATTCATTCTGTTTAAGTATGGGCGCATATATTTACATATATTTACATATATTTTACCTTAGAGCTATACTAGCTTTAATACACAAACTCTGTATTGGTCCATTTGACCAAAGCTCTATGATGTTACCATGAGCAGAGCTTTCACAATATCCCTCATGGAGTTGCTTGTTTTCGTTTTTCGATGTCATTGTTTTGGTAAAGGGTTATTTGTATCCCTGCTTAAATACCTGTACATTTATCGCCATGACTTAAAGCATTACTCAGCTAATTTGTTTTACTTGTGTGAACATAGCATTTTTGTAAAAATGCGGGTCGATTAAAATAACGGTCCCACGTTTGCGGGACACCATCAAATATGCGAGACACGATCAAATTCCCAAAATACATGTTTGGAAAGAGACTTTCTGAAACATTCGAGAGGCACTAAAAACATTACTAAAAACATATAGTCCTAGGCAGAATATTATTATTCGTGTCTATCGTTGATGCCATTTCTACATTAACAAAACATTATGGGCGCCATTAGGGTTATTGTGTGTCGGTCGGTTTGCTGTATTCATTCTAACAGCAGCTGTTATCATGCCATGTGCATAATATATTGTCTACCCGCGCCCTTTTGAACCTCATGCCTGTAAATTTACCGAAAGTTCTACTTTGTCCCCCTGTATATGCCCCTCCTCCTTTATCGTATGCCCCTCCCCCTTTATCGTATGCCCCTCCCCTTTTGTTGCTACTCTGAATAGGTTGCCTATTATTGCAAACTGTTGAGCGCCTAGCAAGCAGCCACTCATAACAGCTCTCCAGCTTTTGTGCTAAGTAAGTGTTTTGTAGCTACAAGTTTGTCTTCATTTTTATACTAGTGGATTTCTTATTACATCTGGAATCTACTGGACGTTTTATGTGAGTATTTGTACATTTGTTTTCTTATAATAAGTGAAAAACTGTTGTTTTTTTGTCTGTCTCTCCAGAAAGTTTTTACTGTTGAGTGTATATACATTTTGGATCTTCATTTTATTTGTGCAGTCAACTCTGATTTAGATTATAACCTGTAGCTAGAGATTATAACCTGTAGCTTGACCACAAGCCTTTTGTTTGGATCAACAACTTTGTGATCAGACAATGGAGGTCTACATCCTGTTTATTCTACTCCTGCTATCCAGACCATTGTGTCTCAATGACTCATCAGAAGATGGCTACAAGATGCAATCTACAGATTGTTCACCCAAGATCCGCCATCTTAAATTCTTGAGACGTCCTATATCATACTATGATAATTCATCTGCCACCTTTCACCTGGAACTCTTAATTTCTGGTGACATAAACCCAAACCCTGGACCTGAAACACTGATCAACACACCCAAAAACGCCACTCAGCTCCATAAAATTTCCTATAGCCGCAATGAACTACTCAATCTTCACAACGCTCCATGTACCGATGCAGCTTTATCTTATTCAGCATTGAGTCAATTGAACTCTCTTGGGATACTTGCTAATCAACCCAAAACATACCGCCGCACACATAGAGGTAAAAAAGCTGGTCGCCGTAGAATGGACAGCCTTACACAACTAGCACTCCTGCCTTATCAACCCCCAGCAGTGAACTTAACCACATCAATTACAAGCGACATTGGCATAACTTCAACTCCAAATGTTCATGATGAGTCTAAACTTCAGCTCTGTGTACTAAACACTCAATCCATATGTAACAAATCGGATGAATTTGTTGACTTTGTACTTCAAAACAATTTGGATCTTGTTGCCATAACCGAGACATGGTTTAAACCCGATGATGACTTAATACCCCGTGAGTGTACTCCTGCTGGCTACTCTCTCCATCATATCCCCAGACCAAAAAAGACCGGTGGAGGGGTTGCACTTCTCTTTAGGTCCAGTTTATCTGTCAGTATGAAAAGTGTTAACATTGACTACCTAACATTTGAATCTCTGCATGCTGAGGTAACGTGCAACTCTAGATCTGTTCGCCTTGTTAATATTTATCGACCAGAAAGGGATGTTGATGGTAAACATGTAAACTTCTCCAGTTTTCTGCAGGAATTTGAGAAATTAATTGTGGATTATCTCTTGCACCCATCTGACATTATTTTAACCGGCGATTTTAACATTCATATGGACATCTCTTCAAACAATTATGCGAATCAGTTTAAAGATCTGCTCTCTGCTCATGGACTTATCCAGCATATCACAGCACCCACTCATCGATATGGTCACTGTCTTGACCTCATGATAACGCGTGAAAATACTTCACCTCTTATCTCGAATATAACTATCCATCCCGGCTTATCTGATCATTATGCAATCATGGCAGATATGAACCTTAAAAAACCTCCCATGCCTACCATTTCTGTAACTACTCGCCACTGGAAAAAATGTAAATATTAGAGATTTATGTCATGATCTTGAATCTCAACTGGAAAATGTAAACCTTGAAGATGGTGAGCTGGATTCTTGTGTCAATCTATTTGAATCTACTGTCCGTAACATCTTGGACGATCATGCTCCGCAAAAAACTAGAACTGTAAAACTACAATCTGAATCCCCCTGGTTCAATGATGATATTCGTGCTGCAAGGAAAATCCGTCGTCAACTTGAACGAAAATGGCGTGACAATGGGAAACTTGGAGTACATCGGCAAGAATACTGTAACCAACGAGATATTGTGAAGAACATGATTAACCAGGCCAAAATAACTCACTACTCATCTCTTGTGGAAGAGAACTCTGGCGATCAGAAAAACTCTTTAACATTGTTGTAAAGCTTCTTCATACACCCTTAGCTCCTGTGATTCCATCTTCTAACTCCAATCAGGTCCTCGCTAATTAATTTTCAAACTTTTTGTCACAAAATTGAGAATATCCGTCGTTATTTTCCCCAGTACCTGTCATTCTATCACAAACACCATCACGCAAGGATCCACAATGTAGACTGTCTATGTTTGAGCCTACTAGTGTTACGGAGATCAAGAAACTCATCATGAAATCGCCATCAAAATCGTGTGAACTTGATCCAGTGCCAACTTCGCTAATAAAACAAAATATTGATGTGTTTGCTAAGTATATCACAATTATTGTAAACAGATCTCTTTCTTCCGGTTGTTTCCTGATAGCCAGAAGATTGCTCATGTTAAACCACTCCTGAAGAAACCCAATTTGGACAAGGAAGTTTTCAAAAATTACCGACCGGTAGCGAATTTAAAGTACCTTGGAAAAACAATCGAGCGAGTTGTTTCATCACGGATCTCTGACCATGTTCGTGTGAATAACCTGTCGGATACATTTCAGTCAGCCTATAAACCATTTCATGGAACGGAAACTGCTCTTCTCCGCGTCAACAATGACATTTTATCTGCCATGGATGATGGAAAATCACTGCATTAGTTTTGTTAGACTTAAGCGCCGCTTTTGACACGGTCGATCACAAAATCCTTCTCTCCCGCCTGCAATATCATCTTGGAATACATGACACAGCCCTGGATTGGTGTAAGTCCTACCTTTTAAATAGGCCTCAGCATGTTTGTATTGGTAATGCCACCTCCGAGCCTGTTATTCTTGACTATTCTGTACCCCAAGGCTCCGTGCTCGGCCCACAGTGGTTTACTGTTTATACGTTTCCAGTTCGTGATATCATTTTGAAGTATAATTTAAATTACCATGTCTACGCTGATGACACGCAGCTCTACATTACTTTTAAATCTTCTCAAGAACCTGCCGATTCCTGCATTACAACACTGGAGAAATGTATTCAAGAGATTCGAAGTTGGATGCGACAAAACTTCCTGAAATTGAACGACGAAAAAACAGAATTTGTTCTATTTGGATCACGTCAGCAATTGTCTAAAGTTTCTCTTCCATCTATTGCAATTGGTGACTCGCAGATAACCCCCTCATCACAAGCACGTAATTTGGGTGTTATATTTGACTCGACAATGACTTTAAAACCTCATATCTCCAACATTGTTCGCATATCATCATTTCATATCAGAAATATCAGCCGAATAAGGAAATACTTGAATAAAAGTGCTACTGAACAAATTATTCATGCGTTTGTCACATCACGTCTCGATAACGGGAATGCTCTACTCTACGGTCTCCCGCAGAATCAAATATCTCGTCTTCAGAACATACAAAACACAGCAGCTCGTGTTGTGACTTTGTCCAAACAGTCATGCCATATCACGCCAATCTTGAAAGAACTGCACTGGCTTCCTGTTTCACAGAGAATTGTTTTTAAACTTATGCTAATTGTTCACAAATCTTTTAATAACATTGCTCCAATTTATATTTCTGAACTGCTTAAAGTCTACACTCCATCACGCAATTTGCGCTCCAGCAACATGTCACTCCTAAAGGAACCAACATCAAAACGGAACTGGGGTGATAGGTCTTTTTCTGTCGCGGCTCCGAGACTCTGGAATCATCTTCCAACTAAACTCAAATCTTGTCATAGTATAACTAGATTTAAGTCGATGCTTAAAACTCATCTTATGTCACAATTCTTCAAAGATGATGTATATTTGTAATTCCATTGTAGGTACGTGTATCTCAGTACATAATTTTTCCCTATGTTATCATTGTATATTGTTTGTATTCATGTTTTTATCTTTGTTTCCGCGCCTTGAGCGCCCAGCAGGGTGGATATGTGCGCGCTATAAATCTTTATTATTATTATTATTATTATTATTATTATTATTATTATTATAAGCTTGTGGCGAATTTTAGTTAATAGTATACGCATATTACAGATTTGAAAGTCCGGAAAACTAAACGATTTTTATTACTTAAAGATTATTTTTTTGCTGATTTTTATTTCAATAAAAAAAACATCTCAAAACATACACTTTGGATTGGTGACCTGGGGTGAATGAGAAATATGTGAACAAGAATTTACTATATTTACAGAAAATACTTGGAGCATAATAATTCGATTATATTGTTATTAATGTTCCGTCTTCCCTTAGCTATATGGTTGTGGACAACCGCGGCGATGCCGATGACGCAGTGAATGTATCAGTACACCACAATGGCGCTCAATTCAGACATGTTCATAATTATTTTACTGACGATGTGAATTGATCATGAAATAGTCGTCGAACTTCCTTCTAGTATTATTAATATGGTTGTGTTAGGATTATATGATAGACAGGACATGCCTTTGCATTGCTCGTTGGGCATGGTATTGGACACACAACTCTCCTCCAAATTAGAACAACATATTAACTTCCAGAATATCATTATGTTAAAAAGCTCAATGTTTATTTGTCCCTTTCACCATTGCCACCATCTCCCGATAAATACATACATCGTATAAATTATGCATTGCAATGAAACAAACGATAAATAGTGTAATAAAACTCCTGTTTACAATAACCATTTCCACCACTTTATATTAATTGCAATGTCAATATATGAAAAATTATTACTATGTTTACAAGCATACTGAAAGCTTTACAGAAATGTAACAGAGTCGATTTAACAACACAAATATATCAAATAAACAAGTTTTTAAAAGAGAAAGATGATTTTTTAAAGAAAGTTATGTGATTCGTTTCGACAGCAATCCTTTAAAGGTTATTAAAATTGTAAACATTTGCATGAAACAGTCCCTTGGGGTATGCAAGACACTTGCCCTTAATTAATCTGCAGCGTGGACCTGTACCTTAAAGCCCGCCATCTTGTTTTTTGCGCTAACATCAATCTATGAGAATTGCCATAAGAGGCATATTAGTCAAAATAGACTGGTGCCTGTTTAATGCGAATACCCTCAATTTTGATTCTTACAATGATCTCAGGAAACATGACGCGATATTCTCAATTCGAATCATTTAATAATTGTTTCCTGGCAATAGTTTGGCAATCCTCCAAAGAGAAGGATTGCAACTTGATTAGAACGAATTGATTTGGTTTGCTTTGATGGATTACGTAATAACATGACCAAGACACCCATTACATTACATATGTAAAGCCCCAAGGCTTTGCTCAGCAATTCTACTTGGTGTTAAAGCATCCGACATGTTTTTGTAGTAACTTACAACACAATTTGTAACGGACTGTTCCATGATTATATTACAGTAGTGCGTTTGGGATGGAAACGCGCCAATAAGCTAGACAAGTTGGTTCTACTTCTTTTGCCGACTCTTAGGTCAACTTTCTATTAACATAAACAATTTTGTTTAATTTCTTCTTAAAAGAACTTCCCAATTTTAAACAGGTCTGTCGACCTGCATGTTTATAGGGTTAGGTGAAATATTTTTAGTCACTTCCATGCTAATTTGTTATTGCATGAAAGATGCTGATAAATAAAATCTATTGTTTTTTTTTCTTCATTGTTTATTCCTCTTTCCTATGTAACAACATAGGGACCTCACGGTGATATGCACTATATAAGAATTGTTTATTATTATTATAGACCTATTGTTATTTATATTTCCAATATTTCGATTGCCCATTCGAATGGCGTATATTTCATCACAGCAAACCATATGAACCAACCAGGCTTTTGACTGAATTTTTGCCCTACACCGACGTGTGTATAGCACTGTATACTCAGTGCTTTCCGAGTGTCTGTGGAAAAAACTTCACAGGCTTTGTTTTCAAGACTTAATCATTTCCTTAAGGCTGCTGAGCTTACTGTACAAAATTTGTAAAAACAATCATATCAAAATGATGAAATTTTGGGATGATATCAAGCATACAGTTTTCTGTTGATGATGCTCAGGCAATTCACAACCATAACACTAAAAAATGTACGAAATATAATTAAATAGACATCTGTAAAACTTGTCGTTTTGGAAACATGAGACCACGACAGACGGTCCACGGGTGGTTAATAAGTGTGCAATATTTAATTTGTGATATGATCTAGGCAAAGAAACAGAACCAGAAAAAAATGCCAGAGTGCTTTTAGCAATGTCTGCGTTTTATTAACGCGGTGTATACGTAAATAGATTTACAGGAAAACATCTTGTAAACGCACGATCGGCCAATAAGCGTCATAAGATGTGAATTAGGAAACAAGGTGATTGGAGGGCATCGTCTGACGCTTCCATTATTATCTGGTTCTATGTCTTTTAGCCTATAAAAACCAGCTTTGACTTAGTCCTTTCGTACCCATTTTGAGCCCGTTCCGAAGATCCCCGTGAATAGCAGGCTTTGCGCCCCTCTTACGTCACATATTTTAAAAATATAATTCAACAGTTTGTACAAAACTATACGTGAACTATTCAAACATTTAGAATAGTTCTCTATGTATCATATAAGTGCTTAAAACCGAGTTGTTCTGAATAACTTCCTCCAGGCCTAATTCTTCTGTACCTTTGCTTCGGCTTACTATACGTGTTTAAATTAAGCCGGTGGTTTCAATTCATTATTCCAAGCCAAAAGTCAAATATGCGTTATTTAAATGCTCGAGTAAAGTTCTTCATATGGTGTGTTCCAATGAGTTGATATACTTGTTAATTGTTTTGCATAATTGTATTTAATGCACAACGTCGTATAAAGACATACAGGCTAATGATACAATGAAATTACCCTTAAGGTAAACATTTTAACCCACTTAAAGCCAACATATAATTTTGACAAAATGTATGTAAATGCACCCTTACCGTTTTGTAACAACAAAGAGACAGTACTGGTACATAATCAACGTGTAGAAGTTACAACTTATTTCATTGTGTAGTTGAAGATAAAATAGTGAGTATACATCATTTTCATGTGGAATTGTCATCTCGTGAAGTCCAAAATTAATTTTTGGAATTAATTTACTAATTTCACTAAAATGATACCTCCTCTGTCTCCTTAGAGATGATTGATACCATCATCAGCTTTACAACAAGTTTCGAGATACCGAAAGTGTATAGCGGCTTTAAGAAAATAACCCATCACATTCCTTTTCATTTAAAGAAATCCAATAATTAAGAGAAGTAATCTTGTAAACCTTTCAAAACAACAGCCCTTCTTTTATGGAATTTATAACAAATTTGTCCAATAGCTAGGGGAAGAATTATCACAACATAATTTTCTCTACTACGACATCTACTACGTAACTATAAAAACTCTACAATACATGTGTTATTAAAAATATTTTGAAGAAAGCAATATTTTTGTACAAAAATCCTTTTTGAGCGATTGGATGAAAGAAGGTAATGCATGTGAAAAACATGGAACACTATTCTTATCAAAATGACAAAATGTATACTTTTTAGATTATAAGATTATTGTTAACGATAAATGAAATGACCCAAGAATACTTTAGTACAATTATAACCTTCCCCAGGTATGACTTTAAGGTTACCTTCCTTAGTTCCCAAGCGACATAAATTATGTATTTACAAATAAATTTAAAATGCTATACAAATAGTTACAACAGTTTTCTGCAATGTGTCATTAGTAACGTGTCCAACGCGTACGTGTCTAAAATATCAACTACCATTTTGTGATATGTTAAATTGCACCGCCACCGTTCTAGACCCGTGTCAGGTATTTTAATAGCCTGCATATGGTCCCGGTTCTGCCTAATTATCAGTGAACTGTTCTCCCTGCCGGTGATTTTTTTTTTTTTTTTTTTTTTTATAAAAACGAATCCATGCTTTATGAGAAAGCAGTACTGTAGCCCCAGTTATGCATATTACACTGCCGCATGGGCAGCAAATAACGATTGTCTTTACGAGTCTGTTGTTTTGCCGATAAAATGCCAGAGGGTGGAAATATAAACTACTTTATTTGTATCCGGTTACGGGCTGCATCATTTGTCCAGTTAGGAATAGGGTCAAATGACAATTCTTTCCTGGATTAGTTCAAAGAGTAACTCGTGAAAAGTCGTTAACGTGAAATTAAACCTTTGAAACACATTTTTGGAAGGCTAATGCAAGTCAAACATTTGACATTTAAACAAATCGAGTAGACAGAAGTAAACGATGATTGAAAATCTGCAGAACCACTTTTGACATAACAGCATCATAACACAAGGGACTTTCATGTCTGAACAATATTAAAACTCACGTTTGTTTTTAGTCTTTTTTTTTTTTTTTTTTTTTTTAAGACACCGTTGCTGATGGCATTTCGCCTGTAAAACATGTGAGATAACTATCACCCCAATTAGATGTACATGTTACCACAATGGCATGCGTCACAGTGTAAAGAAGTACACCATGTCCCACTCAAAGATTAAATTACTAATTAACATCTAATAGCAATTCACATCAGCTAAAATATGTAAATTAGTGTTCCCAAGATGCCTTAGCAGCTAATGATTCCCCTATAACGTTCAGGGTTTCTGTCGAGTATGTATTTACACAATGATAGACATCAATCACTTGTCGTTTGAATATTGCCCTTCCTTCACTTCTTACGTATGTCAATGCAATTTCTATCAAGGAGGCCATTGCGCCCACCAATCAACTTGAGCTGAACGAGTTAGACCTTAATACATTCTTCGACGGTATCACATAGCGATGCGTGCTGGACAGAAGATAATTATGGGTGGGGATCGCAACCTTTTCCCAAGGGCAGTGGCGTAGCCACGAGGGCCGGGGTCATGTGCCCCCACAAATTTCTAGTGCCCCCCCCACGAAAAAAAAATCCCGATAGTGCTCCAAAAAAGAAAAGAAAAAGAAAAGGGAAAAAACACATACCCCTGGGCCCCCCCACTGAACAGCAATACCCCCTGTCCCCCCCCCCCCCACTGAAAAAGTCCTGGCTACACCGCTGCCCAAGGATTTAGCTTGTTCCCATTACGTAGCCCATCATGGAGCCCATCATGTGCACGGATTTACGTTTAGGCCTACCATGGAGCTATAAAACGGAGCTCCATGGGCCTACGCAGCGATGATTGGTTATTGCATTTTGGTCAATTATACATCACTATGCTTTATCACGTGCATCTGAAACCAGGGTGATTGAACCACTATTAGAGCGAGGTCGGTCCGGATCTTGAGTTGCAATGAGCATAATGCGGTCGCACCCGAGACAAACCCACGTATCCAAGTTAAAGCATAATTATCATTGGCTATTTTATGTAGAATGAATGACAAATTGTGTATTCGGCTATTTCATTGCTTTTGAATGGTATTTTGCTAATATTAGTATGTTTTAACAAAAAAAAGATGTGGTGCAGAATTTGGAATTACAAAGTTAACCAAATGATAACATTTTAATGTAAAACTTACTTGAGTGAAGCTGATATTACTGTATTATTCTTCTCTAGAAATCATTTCGACTAAGGTGCTGCCGGGTTAAGAAAAACCTTAAATTATTGCGAATAATTAGTTTGCCGAAAAGCTAAGTACCCTTTCCTAAATTCCACTTTAACCCTCCTACTCCTAACAGCTGCACTTTAGTGGGAAGTAGCTATAGAGGTAAGAGTTAGTCAACTGCCTGTTGACCCAAATGTTGACCCAAACAGTCAATTGACTGTTGACCCAAATGTGCACACAAGGTATTTTTGACTGGTTTTTACTGTAATTTTGACCACCCTGAACAATACCAGAAAATGCTTTTGCCACTCAACCAGTAAAAACGGTGACCTGTAAATGTACTCACTCCACGTAGTTTTTTTTCCCAATGCACTAGATATACCTAGGCAAGTATATCAACATTTTGACTGATTCTGACCCTTGTAGTAGTAGGAGGGTTTTAATGAATATAAACAGTTTTAATACCGTGTCGTTATAAAGACACAGCGAAGCTGAAACTTTCAGATGTTGGATGTTGTATATCTTGATTCAAAGAGAGTTAACATACTCGTAGAAGCAGTTTCGTCAACATTACCAATTTTGCAAATTTACTTTAATATCTAATTCCAAACATTGGTTCTCATAAAGACAACGTTGGTTGAATACTGTTCCGCCTGAAATACCAGCTGTATTTCATGCGTAAAGCAACTTGATACAGGGATGTGGCATTTGTACAATATGCTACATGATTCCGTCGACCTCGAACTACCCTCAGTGTTCACGTTTGCCAAGGTACATGCAAGGCAGTTTAATTATTAAGTTCACCCAGGTGTTCTGAAGAATGGTTCAACGGTCACATTATGAAAGCCGTTCATTTTGTAGACTTAAATTTGATGGAAATCCAATACCTCATGTGCCCTTTCGAGCGTGCGGCATCGCGCTGGACCATGGCTTGACTATCCAATAAGACATGGAGTATGCCATGGGTCAGCAGATCACTTCAGAGCATGCGCAGTAGCCAATCGACGGTGGCGCATGCGCACCGATTGCTCTCGTATATTTCTCTGTTGCAAATGTGTATGCTTTGAAACATCTTTGTGAATATTGATTTTGCATGCCAGTGCCCAGCAATAATGTCAGTATGACATGTAAAAGACCTATAATATTATGTGTATCAAGATATAAATTAAACTACCAATGTGTGGAAGTTTAATATATCATGGTAAAAATTTGAAAAAACAATTCACAATTTGATTAAATTTTAATCAGGAGGAAATTTTCAAAGTTATGAGAAATGCAAGTACAGAAACCAAGTAACAAGCTTTTTCAAAGGCCCACTACCCAAACAAGAATGTTGTATTGTGGTCAACACACACAGGTTTCGTATTAGTAATATCTAAACAGTTAAAATCCAACATATTAACTCTCCTGCGATGCAAACATCACCGTACACAAAACATTCAGTGATAACTTTGTGTTGTACCTGTGGAGTGGAGTTGTAAATTTGTGTTTAAAGATCGTGCAATAGCTTGGATTATCCAGTCGTTCGTCTTTCCTTTTTTCTATTTGTCTTTTCCTTATGATTTATTTTTTATTTTTGTGTAAATTGATTTGAATGTTTTTTTAGTTTTGTTTTACCATTTTGATGTTTAAGGTGTCTGTGTCATTTTTAATATGCAATATATACATAACAGCAAAAGAAACGTCACCCCTAAAAATGTTTATTATTTTCATTTTATAATCAATATAATTTGTTTAATGAAGAATATTATGAGTATGGAGTGTAACACGAACACAATGTTGCAAATTTGGTTGACCTCAAAATTTGTCATGCATGACGTCTGAGGACACATAAGCTAAACACGTTCTCAGACTTATCAAAATTTAGGGGGGTGACGTTTCTTTTGCTGTTATGTATATATTGAAATATATTGCAGAAAATTACTTTTGTAAACATAGAAAGCATTTAATCAAGAAACCGAATAAAAACGCGCTTTCTAGGCCTAATTAGATTGGATTGGAAGGGGCCCTGCATAACTGTTGGCCTTTTGAAAAAACACCAACGTATAGTCATTTCGTATGTAAGGATTACAGGGGATTCAGTTTAATTTCAGTTTGGGGTAACGAGTGTCGTATCCCCAAAGGAAAGTCTAACTTGGTTATCATGTTTGAATCACGTACCTCGAGCCGACATCATTGATGATAGTAGTTTCCATAAATACTCGAACGAAAGGCTGGTGTTTATGTGAGCAGCATGCAACCTTCATTTCTTTAACATATAAAGAGATCTTAGGGGAGCTTGAGGATAGATATCTTGTTCATTTTGCTGATTGTCAAGCTGACAGCTCAATGCCTTTAAAATTATGACGCATCTTAACCTCGTGAGCATCTTCAAAGGTCGATTCGTCCCCGGGGATAATCAACAATTCCCCAGGACACCTCCATCGGTAATTCTGTAAAGGCAGGACTTCTTCAGAGAGGTGGCACAGTCTTAAATGCACAGTGGGGACAAACAAAAGGGCGTAACAGCTCCTGGAGAGAGGTGCTAGAAGGAATGCTGCCATCCAGTCTAGTGGTTCATATCTCCCATAAACTTTCCCATAAGTAGACCGTGCATGACCTAGTATTGATTTTTGAGGAACACCCGTACGTATTTTTGAGAGAGAGAGAGATAAGGCTTAGTCAATCAGCAATAGCGGCCGAAGTACATTCAGGACAGGTTAAATTGCTCGTGTGGAAAATGACATTGTACGATGACCTCATACAATATTAATTGTTCTACTATAATTAATCCTCACATGAAAGTGGCTCTTTTTTCAGAAAATCATAAATCAAACTAATTTAGAATAAATTTAGAATAAAATTAGAATAAATTGATATATCTGAGACATTATTTATAATTATAAAAATCATACAAAACGCACACAGGCCTTTATATATTATGGCGTTAACTCCATTCGTAGAAATTATATGTATTTTCGTTTTAAATTAAATACTCGTTCCACTGTAGTGCTGGGAGTTACCGGTTTGTTCGCTAATCTTTCACGGTCAGTTAACCGGTTAACAGAAAATCGGCACACAAAGTAGATCGTCGGCAAATGGCGCAATCAAAAAGCATCAATAAACTTCCCGCAATGATAACCAATGCAGCAAAAAAAAAACTACAACAACAAAATGGGCGGCAAATTGTTCACAAATTATTGGTCAAACTTTACAAATATTGGTTTCGGTTAGCCGGCTAGTAAATTTATGAACAGTTAGTGCAGTTTCGGTAGGTTAACCGGTTAACCGCCCCAACACTATTTCACTAGTACTCTGATTTCAACAACGCCAATAACCAACATTTTCACTATAATGGAGTTTTTCGACCACATCGTTTTAACTTCAAATTGTGAAGATTTTCAATTTCAAATTTCACTGTTTCAACTTAGGCCAAGAACGTTGAATGTTTAAATTTTGAACCACAATTTCTACCCCGTACCCTATACGCAAGAGTATAATCGGTAGTTCAATCCCTCCCTCCCTCCCATCAGTTTATTAGTAACCAACCTTCTAAACGTTTGTCATTGTATTATATGAGAGTAGGATGAACATCCCGCACCACTACTTGAGGTGCATTATATACGGCGCTGCAATGAACAGTTTAACCTGAGATCAGCAATGTAACATGAATTTCAACAGGGCATGGAATCAGTGTCATAGTTTAAGATTAAAGCCCCAGTCACACATTCACGATTTTTGCCCCGATTTCCCACGAGTTGGAAAATCGGGGATATCCGTGGTATATCCGTGGTGAGACCCTACTGGCAACGTGGTCATTTTTGAGTAATCTTGAGTGTTCTTGGAACATCTTGATAGCCTCCCGATAGTTTGGACATGTTCAAAACCATCGTGACTCACCCACGATTTTTTGAATTCTTGAGGCATTCTTACACCAGTCGTGAGGGGATCGTGAATAGCCGTATGGGCACCGTAGACAAGGTTGGGACACTCGGGGATATTCTCGGGGTAATCGTGCCTCCTGGCAAGTACGGTTGTTTCAAGAACCACCAAGAACTACTTCGACAGCACTACGAGTTACGTACGACTCCCCACGGTTTGCAGTCTTGCGGACGTCGGGGTAAACCGTAACGCTGTCGTGAGAAGTCGTGCTGTAGTCGTGCTGTAGTCGTGGTAATTCGTGACGCATTCGGGATAAACCGTTACGCTGTCGAGAGAAGTCGTACTACACTCGTGTTAATTCGTTGGGCATTTGGGATAAATCGGCTTGGATAACGTAGTGCATTCTTAGCATTGACTTACAACAGTCATGAGTACTCGTGAGGGGATCGCAAGTGAAGCCGATTCATGCTGATTTTTGCTAATAATCGGGAGCAACCGTGGCAGTATAGGATCGGCGCTATTCGTGGGAATTCGGGGCAAAAATCGTGAATGTGTGACTGGGGCTTAACACAGTGACTGAAAGTAACTGGCTCATTTATGCAGCAGCAATGGCAATATTACCTTATCATAGGTTATTATTTTCAGTTATTAAGTTAATCTGAAACTAGGACGCCGATTCCATGCCCTGTTGATCGTGACGATAATATCCCTTTAAACACTAATGTATGGGGATCCAACAATGACCCACAAGCAATACACTACCATATATATATACCGTATTCGGCTTCAGGCATTTTAAATTACAAAGGCATTACTGTGATCCCAGCATTTGCTCTGGCTACTTCAAAATACCTGTTCATGTTCCCCTCATAAATGTAATTTATTCAGCAGCTAGGCAAAGGGAGCATTATTTCATACCTCTGCGTATAAGTCAATGTTTCGGTTTACTGCGTGCAGGGCTGCTAGTATTGATGTCCATTTGATTAAAAGAAATAACCGTAAGCACAGAACAAGCAGGTTTTACTGGCAGACTGCCAGCAAGTGGCGCAACAATACATCATGATAATGACGAACTAGTCTTGAGCCATGACGTTTGTCAGAATGTCTCCATGTGTGACTTTTAATAGCATTAGCGTTGTGAACGCGCTCTTGGTCGGCCGCCTCACAGTTCGAACAAAGCTGCTGAAGATGTCTTGAACGAAGACTAATGACGAATACGTTGACGAATACCTTGTTATCTTAAATTTGGCAATTGTCTCTGCTGAGCAGAGAAACCTAGCCTCGATACGAAATTGGCACAATGTAGAAATCCTTTGTTTGGTCCATTACTCAAAACCTCGCACCCTTAGACTAGCTCGTTCCCACAACGTAAATCTGGAGGGAAAAGTGATTTATGCAAAGGTGATTGGTTGTTGTAATGACGTCACAAACTTTACACGCAGTTGCCATTACAAATTTGTCCAGAATTATTGGTAGGAAAAAAAATTATTTTAAGAAAATTTGAGTAGTGGCAATCACTATTAAAAATCTAGTCTCCGAACACCACTCACTGTATGTAAGCACACACTTTTTCTGTGGTATAGTCGCGACAAGACTGCGATGCGCCTTGCGCGCAATACATTGCCTGAATGCCATTCGCCTAATCCTTTTGAAGATTCTTGGATATTTGAGTAGTTCAGTATGTTGCAGGCTGTGGGGTCGTTAACATGGGGGCCTTGAACTCCTGCAGACTTTGTTTGGGATATCCTTAGGGCGACTCATCTTTTGACTTTCACTACGGGGAAATTTCATCTGCAATTTCAACAGGCCTACAGTGACATCACAAAAACACGATGATTGTGTGAAAACATCATATCGATTTTCGTTTTGCAGTGGCTCTTTCGCTTGTCATGAAATTTTCAAAAGTATCATCGTCTGAGTAAGTAGCATGATAAAGAGTTGTCTCCATACGCTGGAGGTGTATTGCATTCGTCCCAATTCCAAACGGATCATGGTGAGTTCTTTGTGGATGTTTGCAATCGTTGCAACATATCCTCGGGTCTGTTTTTGCACCCAGCAGAGCGCCCCCAGAATGCAAATGGTGGTAGGGGAGGTGACCATCTATGTGGTTGAGGTCTAGCCCACTGCTTCGTGAGGTCATTTCTTGCTGTTGCGCCTCGCGCCTCTCATCTTCAGTGTTTAACGTGAGGAGGCGCAGCACGAGAAGATTCATAACTGAGGCGACAACTACTAAGGCTCCAAGGATATATATAATCGCAAAGGCTGCATACTCGGGCCGATCCTCTAGCATATTATCCTTCTGTAGCGCTACAAAATCTCCTAGCCCAACCGTTGTTAACGTTATAGCCACATAATATACAGAATCTATGAGAGCCCAATTCTCAAATTTGACGAACGCCATTGCACCTCCTCCCGTGATCAAAAGAGTGCACAGGCCTCCCAACATCACCAGCTCAGTATGGGATACCTCAGCTTTCCTGAATCGCACGCAACGTTTGAAGTTTTTCACGCAGAATCCCATGAATACATTGAGGCGCTCACCGACACTCTGAAACATGACGAGATTCAAGGGGATCCCGACTACGGCATACAGAACACAGAAGATTTTTCCTCCGTCGGTAAGGGGCGCTGAGTGACCATATCCTGTTAAAGGAAAAAAATGCCATGTTAATAGTCAATCACAAAACAACTTGAACAGATAAACTCCTCAATCGCAATGGGTGTTGTATTAATGCATGTAAATAATGGTATTAAAATATTAATTTAGCCTTTAAAAGTTCTGAGATTATTGCAAGTCGGAATTTAAAAAAGTTGTTCACGGGTAATTGGAACCGAAAAATGGAACCGGGTAATGACATTTTCGGTCGGGTATCCAGATACCCAGATACCCGGGGGGAAAAGGAAAAGGTTGACTGGAAAGTTGTGAAAAAACAACATTTCAAGTTGCAAGCCAACAATTCTTCATTGAAACAATACATAACATCTCAGAAGAGATAATTACATGGTATTACACTAAACCTTTATTAGATTATGCAAAGCTTGAAATCTAATCACGCCTATAACATATATTTCGATTTGAAAATTAAAAAAAATCAAAAAAAAAAAAAAAAAAATGAGAATTAATTTTCTGATCATTTTAATATATTCGACATCAGGTCTGTCGGCACAGAAGAAAAGGAGCTGGTTAATAAGGAATCGAGTAATGTTATCAATTTGTTTTATACAGCATTCATGATCGTTTTCTGATCGATTTTAACATATTCTACACCAGGTCTGTCTGCCCAGCAGAAAAGAAGACGACTAAGGAAATGGGTAATGTAATCAATTTGGTTTTAAACAGTATTCATATTGCTATGCCAAAGGCACAGTCTTCTCGGCGACATTGTATCAATGCCTGATCTTTAACGAGCATTCTGCACAGTGCATGGGGCAATTGTAGTTGCTTTGCAGGCCACACGCCGTCTGACAAAGTTAATAAATGTTATCTCGCTCTCAATGATTCCTGGAAGTCGGCCATAATGCTGATCATATTGTCGACACACTTACATGATTTGAAGTGATAGGTTGTACGAACCAATGACATGTGATCCATGTACATTTTGAAAGGGCATGTTAAATGTGTCTATACATCCTTACTTGATCAGAATCCAAAATGATGTCAGAAATCAAACTGTGAAAGTTTTTAGTTGAGTTAATATTTTGCCGTTAACGAGAAAGTTAACGATTCAGATCTTTTTGCAATCATTCTAATGTGGAAAATGGATCAGTCATTACCATTTCAATTGAGTTATTCCATGACGCTTTCAAAATGTATGTCAGGCGGAATAATTTATCAGGATTTGTTGTATCATCACCACCTTTGCATCAATTTAAAGTTTTAAGATCAGGCCTATATAGTTCAGTAATTTGTGACCGGCTCCACAAAAATGGGTATTATGGGACAAAATTTTAAAATTGAGTTACATACATAGCTGAATTGGTTACATTATAAGCTTTAATTTGGTGTAGGTTTGAACCCTGTGGCATTTTGCATTCTGGAGATATACTGATTTTTGCATATTCATATTGTACAAATTAACGGAAGTGCCTTCAGAGATACAGCCCTTTAAACACAGCAAGTGGAAAAAGAAATGAGCTGAGAAGAAACTCTCTTGAATGCCCATAGCAACAGTTATGTTCCTTTTGAGCTCCTTTAGGAATGCTTGTGCAATATAAATTTGAATTATCAACCATCTTGAAGTATTTTTTCAAATATTTTTGCTAATTTGCATAATGTGTAAAATTTAAACTTTTGTTTTTTCATCTTTACTCATCAATAATAATATTTCTGTAAATAAATTATGAAAGTATTGATATAATAGAAGCCAATAAAACAACAACAACAAAATCACGTTGTGAAATTTGTTTTCACCCTCTCCACATAGAACAGCCCTTTACGGGTAATAGCATAGCGTCCCTTAATACCCTTTTTCGCAGAGCGGGTCACATTTTTGTAATTTGGTAATTATCAAAGATGTACACTCCCAATACGGTATATTGCCAGCAAATGTTTCAATTTTGGCAAACTCTAAGCTAACATTAGGCCATATTCACGGTGTGTAGTGTTATCATTGGCCAAGAAAGCAGCAGTCGACAATTTTAAAGTTTACAAAGATTAGGTTCTTAATGAAAATTCCTGTGACAGTGTTGAATGAATGAACCATTACAAACATTTTCAGTCGTCACAGTGAAATACATTTTTCAAGCTGGCCAGGTTGGCCTGCGTTTTTTTCAGCCACTTTGTCTCAAATAGTTAGGGCTGTTATTTTTTAAGTCATTTTGAATAATTAAATATCGTAGTGTGAGTGAAAACGTTTTTCACATTTATAAATTTAATCGTTTATTTTTGTTTCCATCAATCCTTTCAAAGCATTAATTAAATAAATCAATATCCAATATCAATACAAAATATGTTTACTATATTTTATAGCATTATTTTACAAAAAACAACGCTTTCTTCATTTCGTATTTTCACAACTTACATTTATAAGCATTTGTCGATGATGAATGAAACGGCCGTATACTCATGAGTAGTTATACAAATAACCAAAAAGCTCAATTATAATGAAAGGGTTGGCATTGTCTGTGGCATAATAACAAGCTGTGCTTTGTGTAGGCACCAATGCCATCAGTATTCTGAATAATCAAGCATAAGCTATTATTAATAAGTAATTTTGCGCAAACATTAGGCGGTACCGGTATAAATAATTAGTGGGTATACGATAATAACAAGTTATATTTTCATTGCATTCAGAACCATTCTAAGCCAAAGAGAGTAATAAGCCGAGGGCCTGCAATTGATAAAATAGTTGATAAAGATGCAATGTACATTATAGGTATACATGCCTTGGTATAAATAGATTATACGTGTATTGACCTGTCGTCATTTCATGGGACGAGATGGCTGGGAAGAGCAATTAAAAACTAGTTTATACTGATGTTTACAAAGCCCTTATAATGTGTGTCGTTCATTGGAAATGTCAGAGTTCAATTGATGTTTGGTGGTGTAATTTTTTTTCATATTTGAAGCTTTGCATGATGGTAGTATAATGTAAGGAAGCTTTATGCTAACGCCATGTAAATGATCCAATAATTTGTACAATGGTATGGCTCTGATTGAGCCAGTTCTTCTGGTAGTAATTTTGTTTGTTTTTCCAAACGAAGGATATTCTGCGGCGAAATCGAAAATACGCTTCTCCTGTTATTGTTGGTGCCAGCATTTTATGTTTCTATCCCTATAAATTTGTTGTTTATTTCTGTAAGGGTTGGGTTGGGTTGGGTTGGGTTGGGTTTGGGTGGGTTTGGGTGGGTTGGGTTGGGTTGGGTTGGGTTGGGTTGGGTTGGGTTGGGTTGGGTTGGGTGGGTTTGCAATCGCAGTTCCACGACGTAAGGCCTTTCTCCGTGTAACCGCTGTATCGAAGTTTTGCCAAAGTGAACGTGACCCTCAGCGTCCATTTTGTACCAGCATCATGCTATGGGTTCTTATAACGATCTGTGTGGACTTATGATGTCCGTTACTACGGCATTCCACTGTACTGATATCTCTAAAACTCTCTCCACCGAGGGACTTTAAATAGGATTACTCCTCCTTTTGCACCGACAACATCAGTCATTTAACCATTGGGACACAGCATTTACGGAACAGGATTAATACGGAATTACGCTCAGATTATTGGTGTGTTGAGCATAAACACACATTGGCAAGTGGCATGGGACTAACACGATGAAATGAATAAGTTAAAATGAATCCAAAATTTGTGTTTGGCAATCAAAATGAATATTCAAAGTATAATGCGTGAATACCAGTGAAACCCATAGCCTCTTTCTCAGTATAATCCTGTGTATAATCACGAATACACATTGCTGTCCAAAGTCTAAGAAATTAACACCATCATGTATTTGTATAGGCCCACTGAAATGCAGAAAAGAACATTAATATTATGAACATTCTTCGAACAATTTCCGGATAAAAATTGCATGAGGATTACTTACACCATGTATAAGTTTGACGTAAATTTCTTTTAATGACAGTTTCTACCTTCAATTATCATCCTGCAATTTATCACAATTCCGCACCTTGCGGTTAATGATGCTATAAATAATGAGGTGAACATTTAAACGTCGGTACTGGGTGGTGCAGCATGCCTCAGTGATTCCATTTGCAATGTGTCAAGAATGTTTTATTATTAATTATAACACAGCCAATGAAATACCGTGCTCCTTGGCCAGCATTTTATGACGTGAAAACGTCAAAACAAATTCATTGTCAACTGCTGACAAACATTCAGAATTGCACCGGCAAAATACATTGCAAGTGATTTTCATTAACAAATGATTCGCAGTTTGAAACTTTTATATTTGCACAATCATCAATGGCTTCAGGACGACGTCATGCAGTACGTACTTGAATTGGAGTAATGTGACACAAATTATACAATTTAGATAATAAAGCTAAGCTTATGTACCAGCCGCCTCCCCCTTGCGCCCATGTTTTTTTTTCTTTTCTAAAAATAAATTTAAAAGGTTTGCGAAATTGTTGACCCCAATTTTCATTTAAATCGTAATACATTTTCACAACGTGATCTACTGAATTTTTCCACAGGATGCTTGTATAATCACAGAGCAAAGGAGAATCCTTGCACAAAATACATCTTTGCAAATACCACAGTGCCACGCGCAAGCCGATTTGGGTATGGTGGTCTAGCTAAGGACAAACAAAATGCAAAACCTCCCCAGGTATCGTATATCAACGCCACAACGACACTGGACAACAGTATGTTTACATGTTGTTGTTTTCCATGCAACTACGCATATTGATTATAAACTACACCGTAACGTACGGGGAAATGTGAACAATGATCACTAGATAGACCAAAATGCAACGCGGGCGTATAGTTGCGAAGTAGTCTTCTCTCTTTTATTTTAATTACGATGTGACCAAACTCTCTTAATGTAAAATAGTGAAAACCACTCTTTCAAAAAGCTATATGGCGGACAAGTCTTTTTGGAGTGGATAAAGAGTAAAATCAGAGTAAAATCAGAGTGGCTTCACTCCAAACAAGACTTGTCCGCCATATAGCTCTTTAAAAGAGTGGTTTTCACTCTTTTACATTAAGAGAGTTTGGTCACATCGTAATTTTAAAAAAGAGTATAACTAAATTTGTAGAAGCATTGTTGGCCAATATGATCCTTTAAGTATGGATGCAAATAAATACCTTTTACCCAGTCTCAGGCTTTGACCCTTTATTCCACCTTAAGCTCTATAAGGAGAGAGTTTCATTAATATATTTCCCCGGCCGTCCGACTTATTCGCCATTGCTCGTGCATTCCAATTAGACATGTTATTTATTCGTTTATTGATTTAAAAAGACATAGTATGTCATCAGGTCGCATCATTAAAATTACTTCATAATGTGTATACATGTATTATAAATTGAAGACACGTACTGTGTGTGTATCTATGATTGGGAAAAAATCAAATTAAATTTATTTAAAAAGATTGGATCATTGCATCACATTGAAAAGTAATTCTCAATGTGTATACATTTATTATAGTGGTATATGCACAGAACTTCACAGTATTAAAGGGACAATATTGTCACGATCAACAGCGCATTGAATCGGAGTGCTAGTTGTAGATCAATTGGCTGAAAATAATACCCCACATGATAAGGTCATATTATTGTTGCTGCTGCATAAATGAGCCAGTAATTTTCAGTCACTTAAAGTAGGACACTAATTCCATGCCCTGTTGAAAGTCTGCTCTGATCGTGACGATACTGTCCCTTTAATTTATTTTTTTTAAATATAAAAAAAACATGGATCAGATTTCAATCAATAGGTTTGATTCAAGATAAAACACATAATAATGCTATAGTATTATTTTGTTTCATATATCACCTTTAATCTTGCTTTGCTTTCAAAATAACTTTAAATAGATAGTTATCATTTAATAAGGAAAATATACATTCATTTCAAACAAATGAGGCACAATTCAATAAAACTCAATGTGTCATTATGGCAACACGGGTTCCCAATAATTTGTGCACGTCATTATAATACTATATTACGTTACTGCAACCAGCTGTCCGCATTTTACCATTAGGTCAGCTCGTTTAATAGTATGCAATGGAGCTTATGAGGCTCTCTCAGCTCAACTAATGCAGATTCCATAATGCATTTCCCGTCCATGGGAGCATTCGCTGAGTGAACCTGCGTAATTATATCATTGGTACCTGAAGCAGTAAATTAATGAATGTCTTTGCGCAGTCAATATCAATTTGAAGAGCTTTGGGTACATTAAGTAGGTAATGACATAAAAGCAGACCCTAGGATCAAACGCATTGAAATGCACTGCAAATACGAATACATGTTTTCATTTTACAATTCACTCGAAGGGAAGGAACAACACTGGTGATGTTGGAACAACTGCTTCTGAAAGTATGCTTTTGGGCGTGGAATTCTTCGAACAGAAAATAAGTTCCCTCTTCATAAATTGTCAGACAAAATTATTGCTATGGAAGATTGATATGCATCATCACCTTTACACCAAGTAAGTTTTACACTACAGTACGACCGTGCATTTTGTTATTTGGAAAACATTCTATAGACTAATCTGCCGACTAGTTTACTGGAGTGGGCGCCGCCATAGCTGCGGTGGTACCTACCAGGGTACTTACATTCTGCGTCAAGCGTTCATTTTGCTAGCATGCTAGCATACTGCGTATTTGAGAATGCGTGTGACGCGTGTGTGCAGTGTGGTACCGCAGTAATGGTGGAAAACAGTGGTTTCGAATTGTTAGAAATGCTTAATGTGAGAAGAATAATTTTGCTTATTATTTCAACGCAGAAATATAGTGCTCACCTATTACTGAAGCCCTATACACAATGTTTTTGAGTAGTAATTAGTTCTGAAAAGAACTGGAGGTTACAACGTTTCGATCAGTATGCTCTGATCGTTCTCCTGAGGACAATCAAAGCATACTGATCGAAACGTTGAGTTGTAACCTCCAGTTCTTTTCAGAACTAATTACTACTCAATAGAGAATTACACATGGTGTCACTGCAATTAGTCTTACTTAGAAATCAAGTGCCAGCCCAAATTTGAATTCATGGCGGGACCCGCTATGAATTCAAATCGGGATTATTTTTCTGTGCAACCATACTCTTTGTGAATATTGTGCAGAAGGACAATGCGTC
The DNA here is from genome assembly GCA_029582265.1 of Zoroaster sp. YZ-2022. Taxonomy (NCBI): domain Eukaryota; kingdom Metazoa; phylum Echinodermata; class Asteroidea; order Forcipulatida; family Zoroasteridae; genus Zoroaster; species Zoroaster sp. YZ-2022. Next base: position 26,086,101 of record CM055826.1, on the reverse strand, counting down.
AATTTAATTCTACATTTCAAGATTAAAAAGGAAAATTGCCAGTAAAATAACTTCAAGTTACCTTTAACTTGATTATTGTTATCAAGTTATTTAATAGTTCAGATATTGTCTTAAATTAATATCTGGGAGGAGTGAGTTACCATATCAAAGCTTTGACACTCTTCACTGGGCCCATGTTTTCAATATCCCAATTACAATGTTTATAAGTATATAATGGTTCATTTGTTGCAAGGAAACGCCTCCATGCATGATAAATGAGACAAAAAGGCATATAGATTTTCAAGGAAATTGCCAATGTGTATACACTTTAAACAAATTCGCATCCTGAACCCCGAACATCCAAGACAAACTGATAACAGATACGAATTGGAGTGACTGACTCGCACAATGTTATTAATAGAGAACCATTTGATATTGGAATGACACCTCTGACATAAAATGATGGCACAAATCATTGCCACACCTGCTCAGATCCTCTTATAGTATTTGATTGGCCGTCTTGTCCGTTCGATGCTCAAATTACGACGTAATTTCTGGAAAGGCATTTCTTGTTTAATATGCGACAATTGTATCCAGCAGGTGACAGACCAATCGGCTTAGTTTTCATTTCCTTTTGAGACGATATTTAATTAAATTTTCGGTTATTTCAATGGGAATCTTCACGGCGAGATAAGTGAACAAGAATTATATTTGCCGTGTTTAATCAACCATAATCTTTTAAGGAAAAAGAAGGTGTGAAATATTTAAAGTGTATTGTGTACAGAAATAGCCCAATTTATTTAACGGGATTTTTTAATGAGTGAATCCGGACAAATAAATGACACGTCAATCTGATTTCGTTGTATATTGTAACCAATGCATTGGGGTAGATATAGCCTGTCTGGCTCATTTGGCACAGCTACGGAGTTCATGTGATTATGACAACAGCGCACAATGCCTATGGCAAAATGCTAAAAGCTCTGAATGCATGCCAAAAAGTGATATCCAAAAAGCTTTCTCGCTGAAAGAAGACGTAAGTGTCCACGCCAGCCAAAGGAGTTTTTAACAGGGATGAGAAAATCACTCTCTGGTTATTAAAATACAGCATTTTGCAATTGGAGAGGCCATCAGGCTGATATCCCATGAAAGACAACAGCGTTTTGCAGAACGTTTCAATATTCGTACAACCCGAAACCCAATAAAGCTTGGTCCAGGCTTCACCGCCTCCTCGAAAACATAGAATTTCCTACGTAGCTTTTAACAGGAATGGAACAAAAATCACTCTTTGGCTATTAAAATATAGCATTTTGCAATTGGAAAGGCCATCATACTGATATCACATGAAAGACAACAGTGTTTGTCAATATTCCTTCAACCCGAAGACCTGTCCTTATTCCAGGGTTCACACTCCTCTTCGAAAACCTGGCAAATCCTCGAATTAAATTTGTCGTCATGGGAACATGAGTTCTTTGATGTCATATAACACACACAAATTACGCTTGATGTGCGTTCAATATGGTTCGGGTGTTACATTTTAGTGTTGAATAATGTTTTAAGTAGATGTAGCCATATTTTTATTTGAGACACCAGCGGGAATGAGATTGCGATATTCCAATATGGTACGGAAAGTAACAATCTTAGAAAACTCATTAAAACTATAATGGGTATAATCCTTAGTTTATCCTGACCACCAAGTATGATATTGTGCTTGTAGGGTCTTATATTTGTTTTGGAAAAATCCTTGAACCGTGTGATTTGGAAAGGGTACACCCATACTTTCGCTCTTATTTGTCTTTTGTTATGTTTTTATTTTATACTGTGTTTTCTGTTTTAAGAGGAGTGTCTTGAAAAAAATAATACTTTTTGTACACTGGACGAGAAGAAGTGGATGACTGCTTTAAATTAACACAGTCCACAGAGTCCAAGTTGTTTTTGAGGAATATTTTAAGTTACTGTCTTGACAAAGTGAACAGAAAATCCAAACAAACAGCTTTTCAAAGTCATCGCGTTTCTTCAGAAGTTCCACTTGATAACTATTATTATTCCGTCCGGACCCGCCTCTTAGGTGACTGTTTTGTGTCAGTATCAATTTTAAAACTCAAGTAGTTTCAGAGGGGATACTTCAGTTACGTTCCATGTTTGCAGAGGGTAGAGAACCTTGATTGCGGCTCTGACGCATGCGTCTTTTGAAATTTAAAGGGGGTTCAATTTCTTTGGCTTATTTGGAATTTTCGTCTCAGGAACCGAAAATGTTGTCAATAAGTTATTTTATTCTACATACCTTGTCCACAAGACAGAAATAATGTTAAGGGATGTTTGATACCATCATGAACTTTGATACCAGTGTTACTTATTTATGCTGCACTGTAAAAAAAAAAATTGTGTGAGTTCACAGTAGTTTTTCTGTTGAAAAGAATCTAAAATTTACAGCACAAATTGCCGTTTTCAGATTTTCCTGTGAATATACAGAAATGTGCCGTTTCTAAATAGTTACGTTCCTATTCTCTGTAAAGTTACAGCAGGTCTGCTGTTGATGCACAAGGGGAAATTCTGCTGTATAACAAAGAATCTGCTGTATAATAAAGAAGCCTCTGTTATGCCACATGACAAAACAACTTATTGTAAATGAACAACAATTTTGTAACAGTTTGGTATTACCAAAAGTGTAACATCGGGAAAACCGCATACACTGCGAATCAATCTTTGTTTTCTATAACATAGATCAAAGCTATAAGCTTATGTTACCACTATACACAAAAACATCTAACTGCAGTCTGGATATTGTTGGAGTGTGAATTCACTTCATTCCGGCATTTATTTATCTATGTGACAGAAAATTAATGTGATCAGTGACCACCTATAACACAGACATCGTAGTAAAATGTTCAACTTAAAATTAAGCTGAACATTTAACATTTCATTTATCAAGTAATTTGGACAAGCAGTAACCATAAATTATGAGAAAGTGAATTGTTGAGATAACAGGGTATTTTTCAGTGCATATGCATTGTGCAATGGTATGCATTTTGTGGTAATGGGAGAAACATATCCTACGTAATATTTTCAAAGACTGTTGGTAACAAAACGTAGTTGTCCAAAGATTTTGGAAATCAGTTTTCGTATTCATAGGTTTATTCATTCTTTTCATTATTTAAATTTAGAAGTTTAAAACCGTTTTAGCGTGTTCATGCAGATCCAATATAGACCCAATTAACTGTTTATTCTTCTGTATTATATATCATATCGTCCTGTCAAATTTACATACAAATGTTTTTTTCTAATGTTTAAAAATTATAAAATTCGATCATATTAATCCAAGCAGGATGAGGCGATTTTTAAAGATACTGTAATATATAAGCCTGCAGACCTATACTTAGACCTATATCAGTTCATTTTTATTGATATAACCAGATAGCACTAATTTATAATACAGACGTCTCTTCCTTACTCTACGTTGTCAGATTGTACATGTAGATACAGGGCATGTTACGCTTCACTATGGTGGCTCCACACTAGCCGAAGGGTTATTAATTAGCGTCCATTGAATTAACATGATTTCATGCAAGAAATTTGTCCCAATCAACCCTGGCAACCACGGTAAAACGCGCGTACTGTATTCCAGAGAGGTAGCTTATGGAGGGATGATATTTAATTTGATCTGCTGGTAGCAACAGTAGTTTATAATTTGTATATCTGATATGACATATGACGTCATGTGTTTACTTCTGCAGCGCCCTCTGCCGAACAGTGTTAGGTAAAATAAATCAAAGTTGAGGTCACCATTAACATTTTGACAAGAGGCCAGCAGAATAAATAGGCACTACTTCTCAAATCCATTTATTAATCATTTGTAATATCTACCATTATTTGATGCTCATAGCTGTACATACAAACATGCACAATGTCACCTATCATGGCATCCATTGTTCTGACACAGTATCCTCGATATATAAACAAGATTCCTATGGTCTGTAGACACAGCAAATAACTGTTATATCCTAGAATTATAATGATGGCAACCACATGCAGATAATAAACCAAGAATCAGACAATTTGATATGTGATATATTTTCCGTGCATGGTTCAAGATCACGAGTTTTCCTGATTGTTGTAAGGTCACACATTCTACCAATTATTCCAGACAATTCTGACTGGTTTGTACAGTGTGACCTAATCCGTGAGAATATCAAAAACCGGTGTGAGGTTGTTGTACAATGCATATAAGATTGAAGCTCAATGCGTGTACTCTCTTAATGTACAAGAGTGAAAACCACTCTTTCAAAGAGCTACATGGCGGACAAGCCTTTTTGGAGTGGATAAAGAGTCAAATTAGTAGTGTATAAAGAGTGAATTAGTAGCCTTTTACTGTATTTTTCAATCGAATCAGAGTGGGTTTCACACCAAAAAAAAGACTTGTCCGCCACACAGCTCTTTAAAAAGAGTGGTTTTCACTCTTTTACATTAAGAGAGTGTGTGAGAATGTGATATGGTCCCAATAAGTTAGCATCTTGACGTTGCCCTATGCTATACCAGAGAGTTGGTGGTCTAAACACCTGTGTATTTTTAACACTACACTTTTCGCAATATGAGTATAATGCGACTTATAAATGTGCATTTCCAAATTTCATAAGATAAAACGGCATGTGTATAAACAGTGTTGAATCAACATTATAAGATTAAATTTAAATCTAGAGAATTAACATGAAGTTAAATTTAAATAAAGTATTGTCACTGACCGAAGTCTTCAAAATGTTAATTCAACACTTGAATTATCGAATTATACATTTTCAGAAAAGAGCCAAAATGCGTTAATCTTGAATGAATGAACACGCTCGGTGAGAGAATGCATTCAGCAAGATTAGGATTTGTATTATAAAACGAATGTATATAAAACACAATCAAAATAAATGCCTACTTCAAAATAATAACATTAATCACCGAAGCTATTTCCAAAATCTTGATAGCATGCACTGATCATTATGCTTACAGTAATGAGTCACAAGTCGCAAATTTGAAACATTGAGATTTCTATGTGGCTGGAAAGAGTACATCATCAGCTTTAATTTGGTGTATGTTAGAGGTGTGTGACGTATTGCATTATGGAAATATGCCATTTTTAATAATCAATAATTTGCATAATTAACACAATTGAATTCTTAGGAAAACAAGCATTCGAAAGGAAAACAAATGACAGAAATGAAACAACCTACTCACAAAAAATCATTGATTTTAATATTTTATTGATTGAAATTGACGCCAGTTTCAATCAATAAAATATTAAAGCCACATAGAAATCTCAATTTTTCACAATTTTCACAGAGCGGGTCACATAATATGGTTCCATTGGGATTTCAGTCAACTGAACTGCTATCAAAGTTCATACCATTATGGTTTTTTTCTTTCATATACCTTACACTGGTACACTCAGCGGTTGCACGTACTACATTGTTGCCGACTGAAAGCCACGGTTTTGTTGTACCCGAGCCGCCGGGGATGTTACGCGATCGAAAAGATAGCCTTCAGCGATGAAGGAAGATTCAACCTTTCTTCGCCATCTTCGCGCCCTTTAGTCGACTCTCTACCTCGCCCCGCCATTCACAAGTAGTAAACAGTTTCTGCTTCGCGTTACTGAACGATACGAGGGTGTTGTAACCGCTCGTGGGGAAATTGTATTTTAGCAAGGACGTATGGGTACAAATTCCTACAGCCATAAAACCTCAGTGGATGTTGGTCATTGCAGTGTGTTCTGTATCATTTACAGTGAGCAGTCTGCAATGCATCTAAACATAATGTGTATGAAAACCGAACAGAATACAGGTCATAGGCTTATACCTACATGTATTTTTATTCCACCTGGGGAATATGATTTTAGGTAAAACTGTTCTTGCTTCCGGCATGTTGAAAAATAGTTTGATATGAATCCACCGAGTTGGACATGGTATCAGCATTTTACACTCGAGTAGCTGTGAGTGCGAGTGTCTGCGGATAACCATTGTTTTTATTATTTTAAAAATTATTTCTGTGTTATAATAGCCTATAAGGCCACAGCCGCGGTAATTTGATTTTATTTTTAAATCAATATCATTTAAATTATGGTTAAATATTTGGTATTGTTTACTTGAAAAATAAGCATGGAGGCTGAAAATGAGTCCAGTCCAGTAATTGTGTGAAAAAAGACTAGATAAGCATTCAGTAAAATCCTTTCACCATTCAAGCCAGCCTATTTAATTACGTCGTTATAGAGACGACATGTTTTGGCACCAGCACACACACTATTGTTGCATGCGGAGTTGTTCGTGCCACGTTGTAATCAAATATAACAAATGGTAATAGAAGTTGTTATTCACATCACTGTCGTACTATTAAAGGGGAATAAATTTATAGGGGAATAAATTTATTGGGGAATACTTAATGAGAAAACAACTATCCATAATGCACTCATTACACGACGCAACAGGAAGACCATTAAATGTGGCCTATCAGAAACGAAATATACATTGTAATTGTAGTTGTTTATTTTCTAACGTATTTTGTTATTGTGCCTATTTGTTTGCTACTTTATAACATAGGCCAACATATATATGCAAGTAAAGACCTTAGGCCTATGACTGCAATGCAGCCATTTTGTTTTACTTCCATTCACGTCACCAAGCCGACGGACAGGAAACTACGGACTGGCCCTTTTTCATGTATTCACGAAAATCAATGCAATTATCGTACCATGGACACAGGAAACCCGACAGAGATGGCCGCAGTGTGATACAGGTCTAAAACGAACTGGTTTATGCAAGAAGGCACTGACCCAAAGTGGAAGGGGACATGACATTTATGTAAAATTTTAATAGCCCTATATTTATATATCTCAGATGAAAGTGAAGGAAGGAACTCTTTTCCTATGGAATTTATTTTTATCAAATTATAATTCAAGGGGTAATCTTTTAATGTTGTTGTAAATTGGTACATCACTAATAAAGCAACATAGAGGAATTATATAATTTTTGATTAACATTTGATACAATATATAGGCCTACACGCGCAGCGTAGCGAGTGTTTCAGTGTGCGTACGTGCCAAGGACATTTCTTTGATATCGTATGAAGACGGCAAACGATGTGCTTGTTCTACGAACATTCACCATCTAAAGTTAAAGCCATATCCAATGTTAAGATATGACCTTCGTCTGTCTATATTTAGTTTACGGTACATCAGTTGTAACATATCATTAAATATGCAATATATGAAGGAAGACTTTGAGAAAAGATGAATGAGGCGAGATTTCACGCACATTGTTGATGAATTATGATGCTAAAATGATGGAAAATATGTCATACCATATAGAGATGTCATACAGAACATTCACAGAAATATATGCGTTGGGTTACCTGTACGTTTTATCCGCATAGCATTTTCTTTATAAAAACAAGTCGTATCATTTCGAAATAATAAGGTCAAAATACGCGAATCTGTAGGTCTAGTCCTATATTAAATACCAATTTTGTAAAGCAAAAAATATAAATCACTCAACTGAAACCATTGAATGCCCATATAAGCAGATATTCGCTGTACTAAAACGCGTGGACTTAACCGCAGGGGGTACTTCAGCCTAATTTGATGTTGAACGTGTTGACATAAGTCTCCCCGATGCTTAGCCGTGTGTACATATGTGTTCAAGTCGTTACGCAGTTTTCCTTATAGTTATTGTGTATGAGCTTATAATGTATAAATAGTTTTACACGATGCTTGTTAAAAGAGGGTGAACACCAATGAGTGCTTGGCGATTAGTAAAATTCACTACTCGAGTAATCGCACAGCAATTACTCGCGAGTACTCGATTAATCACAAGTTTTGACCGCATTTTTAACATTACATTATATTTTATGGTAATTATTCTGAAAGCATCGGATATTACTTCAGATTTTATATATTTAAGAGTAAAAAGACACGAGTACGATTAATGATTATTACTTTCGATTACTCGAGTAATCGCACTACTCGCCCAACACTAATACCGTACACCATTGCACTGGTAATGCACTGCCAATTACGCATTGGTAATTAACGGAACAGAATCTGAGCAAATTATTATCTTGCGCTCACTTGGGTTTAAGATGATACCAAGCATCCTGGAAATTCTTTCTTTTGACATGTTGTTAATTACAAGAAAACCTGAATATATAAATTCAAGTCTGAAATGGATTACCAAGTGATTACCACATCAGAATGATAATTAAAAAGCCTAACAAGAATGTATTTTTCACTTTTTTCTCGTTATTATTTTCACTATTTTCTGTTTATTATTTTCACTTTTTCTCGTTATTATTTTCACTATTTTCTCGTTATTATCTTAACTTTTTCCTCGTTATTTTTTTCACTTTGTAATTTGTTTGGATGCATTTACAGACAAGTCGTGTATATAATTACTACTTGCAATAGATCATATTTTCATCGTGCATTATGTGGAAGGCATGTACAATATCAGAACAGTTTACTTAAATATGTATCGCTATTTTACTGGTTCTTTTCTTTTTCATTTTACTTCAGGAAAGGAAAACAAATGCTTTAAAATAAGACAAACTAATTGTTGGAAGCATATTTTTACAGTAAATATATCCCGACATAATTAATTATCGGCCCGCCTTAAATTCACGTTGGCTCTTAAATCCTGTAAAGCTGTGCGTTTTCGGTTATTTTGGGAACCGGATACCCGAAATTGGAAATTTTCGGATACCCAGGTACCCGTAAACAATTTTGTAAAAATACTTAAATAATGCCGAATGTATAAAATAACCAATATGAACACAACATTATCTTGCTTTATTAGAGTCATAATAAATGTGGACTTACTGTAATAATTTCCCGCCTCTATAAAAACGACTTAAGAAATGCCATTTCCCCACACACATTTTGTTATCAAAAAATGTGTGGCTTAAATTTTCAATCAAAATTCCGTTTAACGGGTAATTGGAACCAAAAAAGGAACCAGGTAATGACAGTTTCGGTCGGGTACCCAGCACAGCTTTAAAATTCTGTAAGCTTCTTACAATTATTTTTGTGAAGTTTCCATTGCAAATTATTTGTTTTCCTTTTAGAAATCCACAACGATCAGATTAAGACAAAAATTGCAGTATAAAAAACAAGGTCAATACATTCTTTTCACAATATTCTTTGTCAAATGAGGGTAAGGGTTTTTGGTCGTACAGGTGTTTATGTTTGTATAAAATAATAACCTAACGCACAGATGTTATTAACGCATGAAAAGGTCGTTTTTATTTTCTCGTGTAGGCCTATTTCATAGAATTCAATACAATTTTGAACAGGTGTAATGTCTAAAGTTGGTTCTATATTATCACTTGGCCTAAGCCTATTATTGTAATTATTATTATTCAGCTGTGGACATTGTACTTTATCAGTAATTGTCATCTGTGTTAAAATTACAACAAGTTGATTGACTATGTTGTTTGTGTTACATATTTAATTTGTTTTGAGTATTAAATGAAAGTAACACAATGACTGTGCAACAGCGTGGGTCAGTCGACGTGATACGTTTCACTCCAGTCCAGTCCCAATATCGTATTTCTCATGACGCATGCCCTGCTGTTATATTCACGCTTAGGAGCAGCGTCAAGATTGTCAAGCCATTTGTACTTGGGTTAATAATTTACGCTCCGAAAAATGGCCACTGCCGCTTAGCCAAGAAATAGCCAGTGCGTATAAAACTCACCTATTGTCGTAATGACAGTCATGCAGAAGAAGAAAGAACCGGTAAATTTCCACTGTATACCGGCATGGTGCGGAACATATCTTATAGTCGTGTTCCTTAGAATTTCCATGTCACTATTGGAGATATTGTAGCGTTCTTTGATTTCTTTTGTTATCACCTCAAGTTCTATTTTTTCCAACGCTTCTTTTTCCGACTCGAGTACGTCGAAAACGGCCGCTCCGGCGAGCAGGTACAAAAAAGTCGACACCAGTAGAACCAGAGTACGCACGTTTTGGCGCTTCATGCTTCCCCGCCCTTAAGTTCATCATCGGGATATTTCCAAACATGGGTGCTGTATCATCGTTACCATCCTCCACTCGCAATGGAATGCCGTAGCACATCCGCAGACGCCGGTCTGTGCTTCTGCTGCTGCCACCGGCAAAAATCCTAATGCTGGCCGTGTAGTGTGAGAGGCCATACGGACTCGTAGTAGCTCCCACATAACACGTATTGTAGTACGAAAAGGCTGTGTGGAATTGTGACGCCTAATGCAAGCTTAGTGAAGGATGCGGACCGAGCTAAACCCAGCGCCATGTATGTCAAATGTGGCGCAAATGTATTGAGCTTCACCCAGGCAGCACGATCACTGGGTACACGACGGCTGATGCATGTATTACTCATTTTGAGAAATGGGTTGTTCGTACGCCAATGATAATAATAATAATGTATAGATTTATATAGCGCACGTATCCACCAACTAAGTGGCGCTCAAGGCGCATTATATTATTATCCCTGCTCATAAGGCTCATAAATCATTCCTGAAACCATCTCAGCTCCCTGGGGAGTATACAGCTCAATTGCTGCCATTTCTAGCGCATATAGAGCAAACCAATTCTGCCTTCACAGGTACCCATTTAACCCCTGGGTGGAGAGAAGCAATTATGGTTAAGTGTCTTGCTCAAGGACACAGGTGTCACGGCCGGAGCTCGAACCCACACTCTGCTGCTGGCAACACCAGAACTTGAGTTCGGTGCGCTAGACCGCTCGGCCACGACAATCCACTTTACGTACATTATACAACACACGGGACCTACGGCTTTACGTCCCATCCGAAGGACGAAGCAATTATGGTTAAGTACCTTGCTCAAGGACACAAGTGTCACGACCGGGGCTCGAACCCACACCCTGCTGCTGGCAACACCAGAACTTGAGTTCGGTGCGCTAGACCGCTCGGCCACGACACTCCATGATGATAATAACGGGCGTCAATAATAATGTTATGATCGTTATAGCCTATTAGTACAATTAGATATCTGAAAGTAACGCTTAGTGCGACTACAGTAGCCTAAACTGGGGAACAGACAGTACACCTTTTCTCCTGACGACAGACAGAGCATACTGTCCGAAACGTTGAGTCAACCGGTTCCTTCGGAACCACACACTTACTCAATAGAGAGATTTACTCATCACATGGTGTCACCGCAAACCTTTCAGTTTATTGTTCTTCCACCATGCAAACCTTCAAGTCTTACTTTTCAGGTTAGACAGTACACCGTTAACCTACAATGACCGAATTATTATCTTAAAGCTCTAATACAATGATATGAAGTCGGTGATTAAAATATAAAACAACCTGATAAATGTCCAGGTAATCAAGATGACTATCAAAGCGTACCCACTCTGCAAGGTGGACGGATGTCGCCCTCAACTGACCAGTGTTTTTTGTTTTATAAAGAAATCCATTCATTTTAGAATATTATGTTTGGGAAACAATTCTGACGAAACTTTCGCAGTATTTTTAAGCCCTATACCCTTTAAAAAAATAACCAGTGCGATCATTTTTGTTAAAAAATCAATTTTTCGTGTAGGATACGTTTTTGGGAAGCAATTCTGACGAATATTTCGCAGATATGTTTACACCCTGTAAAAAAAAATGAGCTTATAATGAACACCAATGGTGTAGTTTTTAATACACAAGTTCTTGCAGGGCACATTTCCTGATTGTTATTTAAAAAAAAAAAAAAAAAAAAAAAGAAGGATTACACTTCATCACATGATTGTGCAATACATGCACTGTGCAAATATTATTTCAAGTAAAGGCCTACATGTGGCGTTGCATGTTTTTTCTTTTTTATTTGGTTAGGGTCACTTATGGTGGAGTTTGGTTTGGTAGTCATTGGCTTTGTTTGGTTTGGTGGTCTGATTTAGTCCTTTGTGGTCGGTCTGTCATAGGACAGACAAATTTTCTCTTTCACAGCGTCGACTGACAGTGGGTCTTAATTCACCAAACACGCTTTCAGATAATTCAATCCTAGCTGCATATTTTTTAACGTTCTTTTTATTTGGAAATTGCCCTAGTCTTAGTCTTGGTGAAAATTATTCATAGACAATGCATTTATTATATTATAGAATCCAACACAGAATCCGATCGCCGTACTACGGAAGCTTAAATGACCATCCTGTTACCGCGTTACTTAGATAATTTATCGTGGGAAAATGCACAACATATTACGGATTTCAAAGATATTTTTCTCAGAAACACAGAATTCCATGAAAATGTATCTGTGAAACAAGGAATTC
>CM055826.1:25533844-26071344 GCA_029582265.1 Zoroaster sp. YZ-2022 | reverse complement strand
TTCCGCGGATTTTTGACACTCTTAGTTAATTGTTCGCTTTCAACGACTATTTTATGTATCAAACGATTTGATGAGTCACCATCTGATAACGGAGATTAATCCTGGGAGCTTGAACTCATTTACACTCTTACAGAACGACATCGTTTAAAGGGGAGTTAATAATAAATATTGGTAGTAACCAAATTATCAAATTATAACTTAAAAACTTCCATTCATAATGCGGAATTATTTCGTGGTCACTAGCTACGAGAAAATGTATTTATTTATTTATTTCTGATCTTTTACCAGGGTAACCCGTTCACATAAGATGTGGGCCCAATTTCATGGCACTGCGGAATTCTGCGCTTACGGCGCATAGAATCACACGCTTTTTATGGCGCCGTAAGCGCAGAATTCTGTGGTAAGCAGCGCCATGAAATTGGGTCCTGGTCTTCCACGGGGCCCTGAGAATAACAATAATTAAAAAGATAAAATTATATTGAGAAATAAGTATAATACAAAATGTAGATAAATACATCTAAAAACAGTAATGAAACAAATACCTATTCAGTTATAATAAAGCCAACGTGGTAAAAAGTAAAAGTGAACTAAAATGGCAGTTGGTAATTGGTAATTGTTTAGTCGAATGTTTGGAAATATTAGGTAAAACTTGTAGCTTTGCATGGTGAAGAGGATAAGTAAGACTAATTGCGGTGACACCATGTGAAATTCTCTATTGAGTAGTAAATAGTTCTGAAAAGAACTGGAGGTTACAACTCGACGTTTCGATCAGTAGGCCTATGCTCTGATCGTCCTCTTTTGCATCGGAACACTTAACCGATTTTCATTGTTTGAATGACAACGACACATCGTTTTAAGGGCCGGTCACACTGCAGCGATTACAAGTAACGATAACGAAAACGACGCAAAAGAACGCATTCTATTGGTTAAATTGTACCGCGCGGAATACGCGCACGCTTATTTAACCAATCGATGGCGTTCATTAGCAGCGTTCTCGTTCTCCTTCCTCGTTATCGCTGTAGTGTGACCGGCCCTTAAGGCTTAAACTTAAAGTAAAATATACTTTGAGAATCTATTTTGCCAATTACCAATAGTTTAGTTCCAAAGTGCAAACAACTTTAATAGTGTTCTTAGTATTCACTTAAAATCCTTATTTGACTTTCTGTCTGAAACCAAACTGAATTACTCAAACTTAAGAATGCACATTATACATGCTACTGACGATTTGTTAAAAAGATTTGTCTCAAATACATTAAATTAGAGCAAATGTACAATATTGGTAATGCTGACAAAACATCTCCTACAGGTTTATGCTTACTATTTTGAATCATATATGCATTAAACAAGCCTGTAAAAGCATTAGTCGAAATCATGATAAAATAGCGAAAATAGTTTCAAAATTGTTTTATTCATTCGAGGCCAAAAAAGTCTCTTTTTTTTCTTTTTTTTTGCCAACCAGTCATATACGTGATACATGTATATGTGGTTATTGGAACCAGAACAAATTCCCCATACACAAATTATGGTGGCTAAGAGAGGCCGCACAAATCCGGCAAACTTTCATACCCCTATGTGAAAAAGTCGTTTAAAACACAGCACGGTAGAATTCCAATCCATCCAGCAATTTTGGCTGCAATTGGACATCGTTTCATAGCAACAACAAAAAAAGAAAATGCAAAATGCCAAGGCGCGGCTCTGCGGCGACGCGCGCGGAGACCAGAAACCGGCGACTTTTATTATTGGCCCTAAAGTGAAAATTAGGAAAAGAGAATTTTTGAAATTTGATCTGGAAACATTTAACAGATAATAGGCCTACATCGTTTATCTGATAATTTAGTGGTAATTCCAAATATTGTTAATTCCCTTTAATCAGAACTTTGCTATTTTCATCTCAAAAAGAAAAACCAAATACCTTTGAAATGAAACATTTCGCAAATTAGGAATCAGAAAGGTATTTTCACAATTGCCTAAATGAATAATCTAGAGTCCAACACATGGAGTGTGGTATTTAAAGGTAATACTTGTGAAGCCTAAACCAAGCCTCGGGTATCAAATTAAAATTTGACGTTTATTGCAGGTTTTGTATGTAGGCCTATAGTATGAAAGACTATACGCATGCTCTATACCCACGGTTTCACCAAATCTTAGATAATGGTTTGTACGCAAGCTGCTCCCCTTATCAAGGGCGCAACCACGTGGTTGCGCCCTTGCCCTTATTGGTTATGATTATGTCTGGTAAAAATGGCGCACTTTATAAATGTTTATCTGATTTTCTGAGAACGACTTCTGCTATGCAGATAGCCTTTAGTCAAGGCGCACGCGGCAACCTGAAACACAACACCTGACAAAGACCACACACGCTAGTGGCGAAGCCACGAGCGCCTTTTACCAGTCCGTTCTGAGGAGGCTACTACTGAATTATTCATAAACCTCCAGCAAAATGAATAATTTATGTTGCAAATTTATTTAATCCAATGGCCGTAAGCAAAATGTTGCGCTCCTCTATAATTATTTAAATAAGTGAAACCATAACAAATTAGTTACCAAATGCATTATGTATTAACATTTCTCTGGAGAAATATAAAGAATAATATAAAGAAAAATATAAAGAAAAATATAAGACCACATAAATGGAAAGGCCCTCGGGCGCCGGCTAGTCGTGCGCGTAGTCTTTTTCGTGCGTTGTGTTCCGGGTTGTAATCGTGGGCCTTGACAAAAGGCTAATAGCCCCAGGCCATGCACTTATTTTAATTGCAAATATCCAAAATATGTAGATAATAAAGAATACATCAATGTGTTAATAATAATACTACACGCAATGGTCGTCGGACTCCAAACTCATTAGTATCAGCAACTCACCCAAAAGCCTATTACTAACACGCTGTGACGGGTTCTAATGCAAGGTGTTATGTGCCACACTTTGCTGAAATTGTAACACTTGACTACGCAGCAATTGCTTGCAACAGATTATTAAAAATTGTTCACCCAGTCATCGGAGTTATGATTGCCTGGGGCCTAGCCTCAACTTGGCGAACGGGAGGCAGCTTGTTGACCTGTTTTTGGCTTTTGTGAATTGCCATGGCAACGGGGGACTTGAATTGGTGATGTTATTATCTAATTTATATAATTAAAATTCCTCTATATAAATTATGTTCAATAGTGGAGTGGCTGGCCGTGCAGACTCAACTTCTCAACTTCTGCATTTGACTCAACTTCTGGTAGCTAAGTCGTCAAAATGTGGGTCCGAATCCTAGCCAAGCCGGTTGACCTTGCGTAAGACACATTGCTTTTCGGTTGATGAGCGCTGTCTGAACAGGCTGTCGGGCTGTAAACTTCCTAGGAAGTTGAGAATGATCCAGGAATGATTTAAAAAGTAGCCTGATTACCAGGGGCCAATTTCATAGAGCTGACAAGCAGAAAAAATTGCTTATCAGCAATATTTGCTTAGCAGATTTTCTTGGTTACCAGTCAAACTTTCAAGTAAAATGAGTGCAATATTCTCTGCTTAGCAGCTCCATGAAATTGGCCCCAGGATAATAATGTTAATTTAAAGCGCCTTGAACATCACATCGCGATGGAGTTGACGCTATACACATCCACTGTTATTATTATAATTTATTTATTAATACTGATGATTAAGAGTGATGCGAAGCTTGAAATTGAAATGTGTAAGTCTCGCGACTTGACGTTCACTTTCTGTGGGGGACGCCTGGATACCGACCACTGACAAGTCTAGTCCCAGACCGTTTGGTTTGTCTCACATATTAATAAAGCAGTCTATAATCGATAGACCAGAAGTACAGGTCGGCGACAATATGCAATGGTTGAATTAATAATATAAGTACCTTTCTATAACAGCTTATAAAAGGTAATGGCAAAATTTAGAAGCATAAAACTTACAAGCATAAAACAGGTTAGATTATTGTTGTTGTTGTTGTTGTTGTTGTTGTTGTTGTTGTTGTTGTTGTTGTTGTTGTTGTTGTTGTTGTTGTTGTTGTTGTTGTTGTTGTTGTTGTTGTTGTTGTTGTTGTTGTTGTTGTTGTTGTTGTTGTTGTTGTTGTTGTTGTTGTTGTTGTTGTTGTTGTTGTTGTTGTTGTTGTTGTTGTTGTTGTTGTTGTTGTTGTTGTTGTTGTTGTTGTTGTTGTTGTTGTTGTTGTTGTTGTTGTTGTTGTTGTTGTTGTTGTTGTTGTTGTTGTTGTTGTTGTTATATTTTTTGTAGACTAAAACATTTTTAATAATTGAAAATACTTTGATTCCTTGTAAGAACCATTTTTAAAGGTTTACCAGGTTGAAAAAAATACTTGTTTTAGAATATTGTACACACTGAAGCTGGTACCCATAAGTTCCGTTTTCTTGCAAATTCGTGATAGTTTTTTGAAGTCACGTCGACGCTCTCAGCTTTTAATTAACTGAAGACGATTACTCCTCCGCCCTCATTGTTGTCAACCAGATTAAAGTCTCAATTCAAGTGGGCCTACTCTTTGAAGATGACTGTGCTGTAGGCATTTAATTCTCTCTTTATCAAGTTCTTCTAATTTTGTTGTCCAGCATTGTGGACTCCATAATCGGGATGTCAGAAATTTATAAATAAAGGACGCACCGGGCCCCCGCATGCTTTGTTGATGAGTGTGCACAACTAGGAATGCACTTAAAGTCTGATGACGTTGTTCTGTGGCATGACAACATATGGTTTAGACGGCGATTTACAAACAGAAAATATATGAACACCGTACATTTTATTTGATTTTTGGTCTAAACAAGAGAAATTTTATCGTTGAATAATTCAGTGATAAGTGAAAGAATGAATGCCTTTCTATGGAAAACAAAAGCTATTAATATATATCAATGCAAAACACATTATTTACTTTACTAGTAATATTATGTAAACATATTTAATTGATATTAATTATCTATGGTCATAATTTGATTATTTTCCAGTTCGAGGCTTATGTTTAAGGCTGTTTGTTACTGACTTTGCTTTATTTGTTCACTTTTTGCAAAACTGATGTATGTCTGTAATCTTCTTTATTTTGCTATTAAAGGGGCAGTATCTTCACAATCAGAGCAGACTTTCGTCAGGGCATGGAATCGATGTCCTAGTTTAAGATTAACACAGTGACTGAAAATTACTGCCTCATTTATGCAGCAGCAACGGGGTATGACCTTATCATGTGGGGTATTATGGCAGTCACTGAGTTAAACTAAAACTAGCTTTCTGATTCCATGCCCTGTTGATCGTGACGATACGGTCCCTTTAAAGACTTCACTTTAGATTATTAAAAACAAGATTCTCAGATTTACGTGGGCCCTATGTCAAGGCCAAATTAATCCCGAGTTGCTTTCATTCTGGAGATTTAAACTATCGATATAGCGATACTGTAGTTTAAAGGGCCATGAAATGCAATGTTATTATGTAGATACAGTTTTTAGCAAATATCAATGCTCCTGGACGGCTTAAACAAAATGCAAAGTCTAATTATGACGTAGAGTGAAGATTGAGTATACTGTTTGAACGTGTAAACAAAAATAGTTCACACATTGGCAATTAAAAGATAGAAAAGTTATATCAACATGAATACAGAGTCGTGCATAATATTTTCAAGTATTTTAATTCTTATTTCATAGGCCATTTAATGTTCAGCCTTCTGTTATTGTTGTTGGAGTGAGAACTAATTAAATTCTTTTTTGTTGCAAGATGTGACGATCTCAAATTCATTTGAACCATTCAATTAATTTTAATATGCAATTTAATTTAAATTTACTTTAAATTAATTATTAATTAAAGGGGACGTGAGACACAACTCGGTACTGCGCGAGACAATTTACAAGGTCATTGTCTTCAGCGACAGTGTACATGTACATGTATAGCCTATAAATACCTCACTTTAATGAGGGTCTGATATTCCCCCATCAGGTTATTATTAAGCGCACTGTTTTCTTTATTGGCGAAAGCGATCGGCGTCACCATTTCTTGAGGTTGATGTACATTTTGTTCATTTTCTTTTCGACAGAATTATCGATAAATCGTAAAAATAAGTCACAAGTGAAACTATTTGTCCGACAATGATCAAACTTCATCATGAATTTAAATGTTTACCGAAAGCCCTCTCTAAACCTGATTTCTGGTTAATTATGCAATAATTATAGTTCCATGAATCGGGCCTATTTGATTTATTTTTAAATGACTGGTGGTATGTAAACCATAAAGTTGCACTGTAGGCCAACAAGGAAACTTGGCCCCTCAATCCCTTTCCCCGGTAAATTCTGATCGGGGAGTTTGAGAATGTATCTTTAATTCAATTCATGAAATCAAGTAGCAATGCTCTACTTAATGCACGTTGTTTCTACTGATGCTGAACCAGTTCAGCCGTGTGATTTTCGTAGGAACATCTTTCGTCGACACATGTCGATCCCATTGGCAAGGTCGCTGCGTGGGAAGTATAACCATGGAGCAAGGACCCGCTCAGTGGTAAAACGGATGGATTATTTCCAGTTTTCCTGGAAGATAATGATCTCAGAGGAATGGATCCTGTGGTAAGACGCAGAAAATAATCTCTTTGGGAGTATAGGGAGACAAAATTTAGTGTTTTGAAACATCGGCTACATATTCAATAACCTTTGAGTTATCTCGTTGAGTTTATGGCAAGGTAAAACACAAAACAAACCAAGGACATTGCCGACAACCGAGGACCTATTGTTCCTCCGGTTTTCATGGATAGACACGGATACACACACACTCACAGAAGTGCATTTCAAGACGTCTGAAGACCTCTATTGTTCCTCTCTTGTTTGGACTTTTTGAAGTAATCTCCATTGGTTTTGTACATGACACCTTCCGAGGACAACGAAGATCAAAGAACCGCCGTCTGAGGATCTATTGTTCCCTTTCGTATGTCCTCGGACGGTTTGCTGTGCAAACCCACACACCCCCAAACTTACCCTTGCCATTTGTGGGGTCCACCATTGTCCTCCTATTGTCCCTTTTCTTTAGAATTTCTCTTGTGGGGTACACAGAAACAAAGAGAAACTAAGAGAAACATTGTCCCCATTGTGTCAGTACCCCTCAAGTGGCTTCCTGCAAGTACATACCGAACGTGCGTTAATGTTGGTTTCACTACACTTTCGACGACCTCCCACATTGTTCCACTCTATTGTTCCTATGTTTTTGTACACAAATGATTTCCGAGAACCAAGAGGACTTTAACTGGGGACTATAACTGCTCACATTTGTTGTCCAGGGGGTGTCCAATTGATCACTCCCCTCCCCACACACGCACCACTACCACCACCACCACCATCACACGTGGTGATTACCCCTCAGCATGTTGGTGAAATGAATGTCCGTTACTAAATAAGTGTTGTACATTTACCTTCCGTCTAACATACTTCAGGAGTATGACGAACAGTCATTGGGGCCGTTCTGCAAATGGTAGTCCTTGTTCACTTGTGCAATAATTGGTAGATTCTGAATTTCAAGTAATCCTCATTTATGACTGATTCCGAGTGGTTTTAATTTTACATGGGTCATTTCAATAAAATTTGCACTTCTAATAATCTCTTGTTTCGAAAAATCCACTAAATATACAATATTGGTAATCTCAAAAAACGATGATGATGGTATCAAATACCCCTTGAAATCTCAGTCCCTACAAGTAAAATTAAGGAATAATTTCAAAAAATAATCTTTGTCATCCAAAGATTGAAATTCCACGCTGGAATAAATATGCGAGCACCATGAAATAAGCTGAAACTTTCACCGTTATGTTTGTTTGTCGTTTTTTTTTTTTTTTTTTTTTTTTTTTTTACATATCTATTGATTCTTATAATGGATCGGTGCATATTTTACCATATTTTTTTTTACCAAAAAGGTATAGTCCATACTGGCTTTAACCAAAACCAAAAGAAACTGGTGCATTCTTTAGAACTAACATAATATATACTAAGGTTAGCGTGCATCTGCACATATGGTGAGTTTGTCAATGTCAATCCTCTTTATAAATTCCCCTCTATGCAGGGCCAGGATCCTGTTTTTTGTTCAGCTTGAGTTCCGGGTGGGCGCCCAGGAGTTCGTGGTCACTTAAACCATCTGCCTCCTCGTTACTCTTATATCCATGAGAGATATCCTCCACATTCCTCTTTTTATGAAGTGTTCATAATAAGAGGCAGGCAAAATATGAGGTGGAGGAATGAGTTCAGAGACTTTGGCGATATGGAACAGCAGCTGGCACGAGGTCGCAGGCAATCATGGATGATCGTTGAGAAAAAAATGCTCTGTGTACATTGTAGCCCTGTAGCGGTGAAAATGCACCCAGTATTTTTGATGATAGATAGACTGCTCCCCTGTCTTGATCTTATCAAGGACACGAGCCTCAAAGAGTGAAGTCAGATCTTCAGGCTAGATGATAGGTACCTTGGCGTCAAGTGAGCGCTCGTGAACCGCTGGCTATTTTGTTTTTCTGCAGCAAACTTCGTCAATGGGTTAGAAATTGGCATAGAAATCTAATTAATTAAAAAAAAGGTTCTTCAGTAATTAATTCACCGTGTTAGTCGAGTGGCATGGTAGTCTAGTGGTTAGAACGCTTGCCTTGCAAATAGAAGGTACCAAGTTCATGATTAGGTTTTTCAACATTTTCATTAAAAAAATATACTTTTTACTACACAATTAACTAATTCAGAACCAAAGCCTTTCTATATTTTTAGTATACAAATTGCATATAGTTGACGAAGTGTACTGCAGAAAAAAAAATCGCGAACTGCTGCCAGCAATGATGATCGATGGAAATATTCCGCTCATACGCTCATTCATATCAACTGAAGGGGGCGCCCTTCAGTTTGTGGTGTCTATTGTTCTGATTTATTGTAAAAAGAAAAGGGAACAAAACAAATTTAAAAAATAACAAAAAATCTTCCTCCTCTTCCACTTAAATCTATGACAGATCTCATCCACATCCCTCATTATTATGAACTAGTCATTAAAGAACACATAAGCTACACAAATGATGGGTGAATTTTTCTATATTAGTCCAGGGACAATTATGCACATAATGGTGTAACAGGTGTCAGCACACCCGCCATCACACTCACACGTACAACTATGGTAAGAGACACAGCGGTCACTATTGTACTATAGAACAATGTCCTTGCTCTATTATATTTGTACAATGTTTTTTTTTATAATACAAATACAAACAAAATTCTTATCATTGAACTAAATTGCTATTGATTTTTTTCTTTATTTTTGTCCTGTATTTTGCAAAGGGATATAATTTATATCAAAAAACACGCATTGGTTTTTTTTTTTTTCGTGTGCATGTGGAGGCTGCCATGTTTGAAAGTCTTCTGTCCGGACTGAATAATCAGTATATATAATATATCATGAATTATTATTGCCAATTGTTTTCCATGATGGAAACCAGTGGTTTAAATTTGCACAAAATGTACACTTTATTTTGTGCACATTATGATATTGAAATTTTGTGATTTAATGAGTAAAACAACTTGTTGAAAAAAGCTGAGTTAAAATATAATGTACATGTTTTTGAGTTCTAATGGAATCGCCCTAAAGGAGTTTTTAGAAAGAAATTTGAATTTACAAAATTGAGTTTCCATTTGTATTCCTCAATAAAAATTACTTATTAATTTGTCGAAGGGGATTCAGAATCAGCAGCGAGGACATACAATCTTAGTAGCGGCGAATCCATATCTATAGATAAGGTAACGGGGTCCAGTTAGCGATTTTCTTCGGCAGTAAAAAAAATTAATTAAAAAAAAAAAAAAACATATTCCTCCTCTTTCCTCTTTTTAGCGATTTTCTTCGGCAGACTTTATTTTCCTTTAAAAAATCCTTCACAATCGTGAATTACTATTAATTTATAGAAAGGCTTTGCTTCTGAATTAATTTTGCAGTTAAAAAATGTATAAAAAATGTAGTGGACTCGGTACCTTCCGTTTGTAAGGCAAGCGTTCTAACCATTAGACCACCATGCTATGCAACTTTGATGGTGAATTAATTATTGAAGATTTTTTTAAAATTAGATTTCTATGCCAATTTCTAAGCCATTGACGAAGTATGCTGCAGAAAAATAGCGTCGAGTTCATCGATAGTTAATTTTGTTTTGTCTGAGATAAGTTAAATAGCGACCTCTGTCGGTAGTTGTCACTCACTGGAGCAAGTTGGCGTCCAGACTGGTCCCCTGTCTTTATCCTATATCAAGGATATAGACAGTCTCGATCTCCAGGACGTACAGTGTACCATTCTAGGAGTTTCATTTGATATGTTCAATAGAGATCAGTGGATATGATACGTTGTAAGCATGGAGGAAGGAAACCTCCATGTTGTAAGTAAGAGTAATTGCGGTGACACGTACACCATGTGAAATGCTCAATTGAGTAGTAATTAGTTCTGAAACAAGAACTGGTGGAGGTACAACGTGATCAGTATGCTCTGATCGTCCTCAGAGCATACTGATCGAGTTGTACCTCCAGTTCTTTTCAGAACTAATTACTACTCAATTGAGCATTTCACATGGTGTCACCGCAATTAACGTTACTCTTACTTATCCTCCTCACCATGCAAAGCTAAAAGTTCTACCTAGATACGTTGTGCTGAAGATGTGACGTCACGCTTTGAGGCTCGGGAACTATACGCCAGATACCGTCCGCCGTTATTTTTTTTCCCAGAGATTCAACTTTGACCTTGCGCGTGATGATGGGCGTACGTCCACGCGCAATATCTCCAGATATACTTGGACGTGCGCGCTTAGTGCAGCGTTTATTCGCACCGTGCATGAGCTGTTGAGGGCACATGTTGTTAGACCACTGTGGGCGAAAGGGCAGCGATATTGCATCGCGTTTGACGTATTTTGCAGTTGAATATCTCCAGCGATCATTGGCTGGTAGAAGTACACGCGCATGTATTACCATAACATACGCACATAAACAAATTATACGCACAATGCTAGACTGGTCCCCTGTCTATATCCTATCAAGGATATAGACAGGCTCCAGGCGTACCACTCAAAGGATTTCACTGGATACATTAACGCGTTGTGCTGAAGATCTGACGTCACGCTTCAAGGATTGCCGTTTGCGCGCTAGCTACCAACCAAGGTCAAAGTTGACGATGCTGAACTTTGACCTTGGTTGGTAGCTAGCGCGCGCAAGCCTCGACACATATCCAATGAAATCCTTTGAGTGGTACGTCTGGAGCCTGTCTATATCCTTGATAGGATGGGGACCAGTCTAGCCGTGTCTTAGCCTGAAGATCTGATGTCACACTTTGAGCGTAAATTACGCCAGATCCTGGCCGTACAGCCGCCATATTTTTCCTGATGCTCAACTTTGACCTTAGTTGGTAGCTAGCGCGCAAGCCTCGAAGCGTGACGTCAGATCTTCAGCACAATGCGTTAACATATCCAATGAAATCCTTTGAGTGGTATGCCTGGAGCCTGTCTATATCCTTGATAGGATACAGACAGGGGACCAGTCTAGCACAACGCTCCGCTTGATGCCAAAGTGGCTGTCACCAAGACGCTGGATGCAAATTTACCGCTAGAGGGCTATGTTATGGTGGCCCTGAAGGGACATCGCATTTGCGAATATTTGCGCAAATATTTGCGATGTCGTGAATTTTTTCACAAATATTTGCGATGTCGTGAATTTTATTGCATACCTTTGCAGTGAGTCATATCTGTACGCGGACAATATTCTTTAACAATCTAGGGAGTAGTCAGGCCCCTTTATGTATCATTATTTTTATGATTGCGTGAGTATAGGGAACTTGACGGCACCAAACAATCTACCAAGTTCGTTCAAGAAGCAACAAGACCAAGATCCACGAGAATAAAGGGGCCTGACTATTGTCCTCCCTACTCCCTAGATTGTTAAAGAATATTGTCCGCGTACAGATATGACTCACTGCAAAGGTATGCGACAAGGTATGCAATAAAATTCACGACATCGTGAATATTTGTGCAAATATTCGCAACAAAATTCACGACATCGCGAATATTTGCGGAA
This sequence comes from Zoroaster sp. YZ-2022, assembly GCA_029582265.1. Classification (NCBI taxonomy): domain Eukaryota; kingdom Metazoa; phylum Echinodermata; class Asteroidea; order Forcipulatida; family Zoroasteridae; genus Zoroaster; species Zoroaster sp. YZ-2022. Next base: position 26,059,326 of record CM055826.1, on the reverse strand, counting down.
AAAATTCACGACATCGCAAATATTTGCGCAAATATTCGCGAATGCGATGTCCCTTCAGGGCCACCATACTATGTACCTCCCTACTCACATCCCCTTTCTACCCTTATTCCCACCACCTCAGTACCCTTACTCCCTTAATCATTTTTATTCTGAAAATAAGATATTTTTAATTATTTCTTGTATACAATATTTAAATTTTGCCTTTAGGCGGCGATGAATGTTGAAATAAACCATAAATAATAATAATGATGTGCACAGAGCGAATTCGCGCTCGAGCCTCAAAGCATGACGGTGTATCCAATGAAATTCCTTGAATGGTACGCCCGGAGCCTCTCTAGCTCTCTGTCCTTGATAGGTTAAAGACAAGGGACCAGTCTAGTTGCCGCCCCTCTCGTGTTTTTTCATAGAGTTATTTAGACTCATTTCAGACAGTACGTTCATGTAGTTGATGTCAAATTCCACTTTTTATACACATCTTAGCATGTAAACAAAACATGCCTCACCTTATCCCACCTCCGACCAACGTGCCCTCCGCAATGCAAATCAAATAACTCAACTCAAGTGCAAAACGAACAGATTCAGAGACAGTCCAGTTCCCTATATGATTTCTCTCATTAATTCAAATGCTAATTCTTTGTGATTTTTATTTTACACTATTATGTACATGTATTGTAAATATTAATTTTTGTGATCATAAGAGGACACTTACCAGTAGTCGCCCTTTTTACCTCGCCCTTTTTAAATAACTTTAAAAAAAAATTGTTTTTTTTTAATGTCAAAATGTCAAAAGAAATGGTTTATGATGTTTTTGTGTTTTAGTTAATGCAGTTTTCTTGCTAATATTACCTTTTTATAATGCTTTTTGTTGTTCTGGTTTAATCTCTTTTTAAAGATTTTTTCTTTGTATGATAGTTTTTATGTAATCTGGCCGCAATTCAGCTGTTGGCTGCGATGGTCGATTTTAAATAAACCATTTACAATATTTAAAAAATAATAATAATCTATGTAGGCCTATCCTAAAAAGTAATACAACACAATTAATAATAATCTATTTTGTTCCCGAAAAATATTTTAAATGAGAATATTTCTATAATACAGATACGCATACTATTTACAGACTTACAGATAACTGTTAACATGGTGAATGACATGTAAAAAATAATAGCCTCATTAATTGAAGGAAATACAACGTTTGGTGAATACCGTCGAAATAAAGGCCTGTCAAATTATTACCTCAAAGCCTTGGTCGTGTGAAGTTATTTCAACTATAGATATGTTTCAACTATCAATCATCCTGATAAATTATTTTTTTCGGAAGATCGTACATCGAAGAGAAACTAATTTGTTGTTCTATCGAACTGATCATCCTTTCTCAGGGTGAAAACCAGTTTGGCAATATATTAACTATGCCACTTTTATGTTAGTTTTATGATTACTTGTTGAAACAAGAGCGTTGAAATCAACCGTCCAAATACCAATGATGTACCTTCAGTGAGACAAAATAGGGGAAAGGCTTCCTGATGTATTTTTTTAATACAGAAGCGGCCATTAATGGTCACTGCATTTTTCAGTTATACTAGGATAATGTGTTGTTTAGTTTATTATAATGTTTCTTGATCTTCTCTTGCTATACACTGCGAACACAGCAGTCACACATAGTTATAGTCCACCCGTAAAACCGTGTATTTCCCTTTTTGTTCCCTTTTTCTTGGGGGAGGGGAGCAGGTCTTTACCCACCTTTTTTTCGAAGGATGGCAGTGGACGGTTCATACAAATTTCTTTTAAGCCTGTTGCAAAATTATAGGCCAAAATCATTGCACTGCCCTGCCCTGTATCACATTAGTAGATGAGTGGAGATTGCCATAATAATTTTTTTTTAAATTTATTTATTTATTTTTATTTATTTTTATTGTTATTCTTTCTGCCAAATTTGAGGTCCAAACACTGTAAAAACAATTTCTTTTTCCTAAAAAATTGTTGTTCCAAATGTCTTCTGAAAAACAAAAAATATATGCTTTTTCACATATTTATCATGACATCACCAGCTTGAGATTAAACTTTTACGGAATTGTTGATTATTCTGCAATGAACCGGACCAATGTCGTACCTTTACTCTTTAAAGTCAACTTTGGGTGGCCCGCCCCAGAGGTAAAATCGCTTGAGGCTAATCGCGATTATTTGTATGCAACGTGTAGTCTATGTCTCATGCATGACCTTTATACGCACGATTGAGGAATTTTGTACAGTTTTTTACAACCTCGTAACTTTAATGATCAACCCCACTGGTTGGGTTGTGCGGATGAGCTAGAGCAATGTGTATGAGGTCGTGTTACCCAGCCCTAGATTGCAAACTCGACGCGTGTGTTGTGTGTACGTATGTGTACAACATGCAGCTTGCTAGCTAGCTACACGTGTAGCTAACGGCTAGCATTGTACACTGGCACTGCAGCGATCGCACTAACAACATGGATTTGCTGGCGAATCAAGTCACATATTTAGCACGTCTGATCGGCGTTAGAGGAGAAGAAGTAAGAAAACTTATACTTTGAGACAGGATAAACTACAGTGTAACGCAATGATGTGATTTTTACTTTCTGTAATGGCCGCATTCCGGCGTTAACTAATTTTGATTGTTGCTATGCGCCCAGTTTCCGGACAATGAATTTTCTTAAAATTTTGATTATTTGACGTTGGTATAACAACATATAGGGTACAGCGTTACCTGTTTAAAGTGTTTTGTAAAGTGGTAATAATTTGCTTCAAAACTTGTGGTTTGTGGTATTTTTGTTGATTTGTTGATTCAAATTAAAATGTCAACATGGTCACTCATGCTGCCTTGATGGCTGGCCAGCCACACTCAAACATCTTCCTGGATTAGGGCTGAATGAAATCTGTGCCTCAAACTAAGTAAAATTAAGTTAAAGGGAAAGTATAAAATTGGTAAATTATAATTTTGGTAGAAATGCTTCTAAGTTCTGTAACTAGTATGACAGAATGATTTAGTGCTGGGCTGGGGGTTACTGGTTAGATCGCTAACCATTTAACCAAAACTTTCACGGTCGGTTAACTGGTTAACTGAAAGTCTGTACATGATGGCTACTAGGCCTGGGCGAATAGTAAAATTTACTATTCGATTAATCGCGCGGCAATTTTTCGCGAATAATCGACTATTCGCGAATAGTTGGCAAATTTTTTCCCGCGGTTTATAAATACTAAAACATTAAAAACAATTGCTTTGATAGTAATTTTTGGCCTATTTGTAACATTCAGACAATAAACAAACACATACATTAAGCTCTTTAATGCCTGTTGTTTTTTCTTTATTTCTTGCAAAATTGTACACGAAATAATACATTTTCGTAAGTGAAAATCCAATCGCTGTCGAGTTATTACTCTGGCAGCGTGGGAAACTTCCAGCACAATTAGCATTAACAGTGCACATTGAGCACATGCTAAGTCACGCGCAGTTACGTTCATCCCATATCAACAGAGGGAAGTCCACCTAAAGCCCATAAAATGAACGCATTGAAGAGATCTTGTTTATATTTAAGTCGCCGTTAAGAGAAATACCAATAAGTTAACGGTCCCCCCTGTTATTTCAAATCGATTAGCCTAGTCCTATACACAAAATAAAAAATAACCATGCAAGCAGTACGTGTTTATGCTCATGCAGGGGCCACTATTTAGACGTATTTCGTTGTTTACGTCCAAAGCTTCTGCAGTGTGCCCTGCACTATGCTTAAAAACCTTTGGTTCAGGCACACACGTGGTGCGTGTACCCTGAACTGATTTTGTACGACGGCCTATGCGTTTTGTGCTTGACTTATGCTCACCGCAAATTACGTTATCATTATTGGACAAACTTTTCTTAGGAACCAAATGGGGCGTGGCAAACAATAACGTCATGCAATAAGTGGATCGGTGGGATTTATCATTACTCATCAGTAGACCTTACATTACCTGCAAGTGCAAAGGCAATTACACCCACAATGCGAAAGGCAGTGACCAATAGAACCATGCTTTTCGTAGTTAATATTTATGAAAATAAAATGACATTTCAAACAAATCGATGTGTAATAAATAAACAACATGAAACATTCAAGTTAGTGTAAATTAATCGCAGTTGTTTAATCATCAATTCGTCATCCCCAGCTTTTCTTCAAAAACAAAAACGTTACATGATTTTGTAGTGTTCAAATTTAATTACTATTAGCACAAGTTTATGCTACAAAAATATGAAGTAGGCCTATGTTCATTCAGCACTCTGCAAGTACCCCCTGCGGGTCACTGTTTGAGACTGCAGGATTCAAGTATTGATATTCCCCCTAGAAAAAGTGGTGCAATCCCTAGTTTCCCTGAAAATTGTTCCCTAGTTACGCCACTGCTCCAGTTGCTGGCAGTGATGAAGTGATTTAATCTTCATATAAATGTATTACACTGTATTACATTTATTCTTAAGCGCTTTAGACATCAGCAAGACAGTTACTTAGGACAAGACAGTTACTTAGGACAAATGAGTGCACTGTTATCATCATTAACAGTCGCTGCAGTCACAGCCATCCAGCCTGCCATGTCGGCTTCCTCAAAGGCATTACTATTTGCAAACACTACAAGTACAAAGCTTACCACCATGACTAGACAAAACGGTGTAATTGCCAACTTAATAGGATTACTTGGGAATAGTAGTCGTGAATAGTAAGCAAACACTTCACGGCCGCAAGTTATGAATGGTTCAAAGGCAATTGATCATTATTCGCGAATAGTTGCAGGTATTCGTGCCTGCGCGATTAATCGAATAATTCAAAATCCACGAGTACGATTAGCAACAACTATTCGCGAATATTCGAATAATCGAATTATTCGCACAGGCCTAATGGCCACACAAACTAGATATAGTCAGCAAATGGAACAATTTGTATACATTTTCAATCAAAAAGCACCAATAAACTTCCCGCAATGATTGTTTAATAAACAATGCTGCAATATAATGTATAGTAGGCAGTTTCATGAAAATTTGAAGTTGCTTCAATTCTTTTAAATGTCATGACATATCACTGGATAGAGTAAAAAAATAAGAAAGAAAATGAGGGGTCAATGGTCATGATAGGTTAACCCTATGCAAAATTACGAATTTTTGTTGATTTAAATATTTGGACATTTTGGAGGCCAGTTTCGTTTGAAAAGTTGTGACCGAATTTGCCTGCAATATATCCTTGTAGTACTAACAAAGTGTCTATATAGCATGTCCCCCTTTTATAACAAAAAAATCACATTGAATACCAAAATCCACCCGTGCGTGACACCCTGATTCAGCATGTCAAATCGTCGATAGCGGTGATTTTTTTTAATTTGCCGTCGGGTCATTTTCCGCAAGTTGCACTGTTTTTCTGCCAACGTTACAGTTGGCATCGACTGACCAATTAAGATAACCACGATGTGTAGTATCCTTTTATCGACACTAGAACATCGATAGACTACCCTTTATATTAGTATTTTACCATGAAAGTTGGACAAGAAAATGGTAAAAACTTACCGAAATTCAGTTGCCTGTATTTCCATAACGAAAGGTTTCCCGTCGCTGATTTTTTTTTTATCGACTGCATAGTTTAGTGCTCATAAAAATGGCGTCCAGGAAAACATTGAAGCCTCATCAGCGTAACCAGGCACTAGCGATATTGCGCCTATGCATTTTCACGTGTACTATCGGGCGCGTCAACTAACTTTCGGCGGGTCACAACTTCGACAGAAAAAAGGGCATCAAAAATAGCGCCACAATCGGCGGTTTGCGTGAAACTGCCTAATAATAGGCCGCTATATATATAAATATAATATATAGGCCTATATTTTAAATATTGGTTTTGGTTAGCCAGTTAGCAAATTTCTAAACGGTTAGTGCAGTTCTGGGGTAGAATGTCGTATCTGGCCGCCACTATTTTTCATTAAATATAACCAATAATGTAATCTTACCTACCTGGTAAGGTGGAGAACATATGGATGATGATGGACATATACTTCAAATTATTCCAGGATATTTATTTCATGAAAAATCAGGCATTTTTGGTATACGATGACTTCCTCAGTCATGTCAGTCTGATCTTGTAAACTCCACAATTAGTGACTAACACGGTCATTGTACATGCGTAGTGGCAACTATAATAGGATCCTTCTATTTTCTGAAGGGGAGGATTTTTTAGAAGGGAAATCAAGTCCGAAAACCATCATAAAAGTGGATTTTAAAGATAGTTTTCGCTTTCTGTACCACCAACAATCGATAGAATGATTTTTTAACTGGTTAGTGGTTGCCAAAAAAATCAAAAAAAGCCCTTAAAAAGTGGCGGCCGGATACGACATTCTTTCCCAGTTCTGTTTGGTTAACAGGGTTAACCATCCTAGCACTAATCTAGAATGCTTACTCTATTTGAATCAAGATAAACAATAACCAACCAAATAACTTAGTGGAAGATGCAGCATTTATTACATTGTTTCTTTCACAGCATTTGAAATATGTGTTTATTCTTTATTCATAAATGCCCAAGACAGTTTAGACAATCTGATTTGACAAAACGTAATCACGTGGGGGTGTATTAACCCTTCTGTGACTGCAAGGGTCAAAATCAGTCAAAATATTGATATATTTGCCAAGGTATATCTAGTGCACTTAAAAGTCTAACACTGTCAAACCTTAGGTGTAGTTAGTACGTTTACAGGTCAAAATGAGTCGACCGTTTTTGACTGGTAAAAGCATTGTCTTCAGGGTGGTCAAAATGATGTCAAAAATGCCCCTGTGTGCACATTTGTGTCAACAGTCAAAACAGCCAGTTGACTGGTTTTGACCACTATAGCTACTTGCCACTAAAGTTCAGCAAAAGTAGGAGGGTTAACCCTCCTACTCTAGCTGCACTTTAGTGGGAAGTTGCTATAGTGGTCAAAATCAGTCAATTTACCATTTTTGACTGTTGAATCAACTGTGTACACATGGACACTGGTGACTTGTTTTGACCATTGGGTAACTGCCCCACACTGTGCTATGACTGCTGGTGAAAGATCATTATCAGCTTCAGGGGATCACTGACTTGTTTTGACTGAACAAACAATGATAGGGTGCTGAAGGCTGCCAGTTTTTGACTGATAAATCAATGCAGGGCCACTTAGGCTAGGAGTCAATGACTTGTTTTGACTGATAAATTAATTTATTTTGACCATAGTGCTTATATCAGTCCAAAACGCTGACTCATTTTGACCACCATCCACATTACATGTACCAATTAAAAACAGTCAACTCATTTTGACCAAAGTGCCTTTACCAGTTAAAAATTGTCAACTCATTTTGACCACCTTTAACATAGCATGATAGTGCTTTTACCACTACCAGTCAAAAACAGTCGACTGTTTTTGACTGATTGATGTACTTGCTACACATTAGGTTTGACAGTGTTTGACCTGTAAGTGCAGTAGATATACACTGGCATGAAATTTGAAATTTTGACTGATTTTGACCCTTGTAGTAGTAGGAGGGGGTGGATGGTTATAGACTGGCTTTTCAAAATCAGAACAGTGCGTATGTGCCAGCTGTTCGCCAGCAGATTTCAACCAATCAGAGCGATGAAGAATGGCATCACATGCCTGACTCATGTACTTTGAAAGTGTTTTGTGTCCCATAAATGTGAATTTGCCCATTTCTATTTGGCTTTATTCAGCAAAAATTACATTTTGTGTACATTTTGAAAACGAAATCGATACGGGCATTTATGAATGGGAATAACACTTAACAGTTTGACTCTTGGTCTTTACCATAGGTTGACCCTAACCCCCTAGGTATTCTGGATAGGAACCTTCCTTAACCCTAACCCCCTATAGGTATTCTGGCTAGGAACCTTCCTTAACCCTAACCCCCTAGGTATTCTTGATAGGAACCTTCCTTAATGACTGCGTTGTCACAGGTGTTAAGGATCTCGCCTTCGGCTCAGTCCTTATTGCCCGTGATCACACCCAAACCCAGTCATTAACCTACGGCAAAGACCACGAGTCAAACTGTTTATGATAAACTAACTGGCAATAACTTATTCTTAAAAAGTGACAGCACCTCAGACAAAAATACCCAAAATGTTGTCCTCATTGACATGCTTTCAAAAAACAGAGCTCTGCACTGTGAATGATCCCACCATGAGCGATGTCATAATGTATGCATTTATGAATTAGATTTATAACTCTAATTCACCAGAAAAAAAAAGAAAAAAAACAAAAAACATTTTTGTTGTTTTTTTCAAAAATATGAGCACCTTTTTTTGATGAAATGGTCAAAGGTTACATAGTTATATGATATAATTTCTTAAAGACTAGGGTTCCAACTAAACATTTAAGCCACACAAGTGTTTGATTTTTTTTTTTTTAATTAATTTTTTTTATAAACAATATGTGAGGGAATGCAGAGCTGCCAACTCTTCCGGATTCTGCGGAGACTTGTGTTTGATTTATTTACTTAAAATATATGCAAGGAGGCCTCTCCTTTTGGCACCAAAAGGAGAGGCCTCCTTGCATATATTTTAAGTAAGTAAATTACCGTCAAATACGCGAAGTCTTCCGCAGAATCCGGAAGAGTTGGCAGCTCTGGGAATGGGGATGCAACAAGTCATTTTTAATATAGAGGTAGGAAATTATTACAGCAAGTCCACATTTATGTGAGGTTACCAGATAACAATGTTGTGCATTGTATCTTCCCCTTATATTTAACCCTAAAATGAGGAGTAGTGTTAACAAATAATTTTGGCAAAAATTCTGGCAATACAACATTGTCAGGGTGACATCATGATTCCTTGTTTGTTATATAATCATTCTACGTGATCATTTCTGTTTCAGGTCAACTTTGCAATATGTCAGTGTACAGCCTTAATTTATTCGTATCTGTTCCGATGGTACCTGAACCCAAGCTTGGTGTCGCCAACAATTAGACACATCTCACAAATCCTTCTTGGACTCTTACTGGCATGTTTGACCTTTGGATGGTAAGTCAGATACAAGTATATCAAATCCTTTTCAGTGTGTGTCCATGTGTACGTTCAACTATTCATAAATGTCCAAGACGCTTAAGACAATTTGTTTGCTGACCAGCAAGTAACACCAACTGTTAGGCACTCCACCTGACAACGAGCCAATCAGAGTTGGGTTTGTCACTTTCTTTCTGGCTCTTCTTCAATACAAATTGACACTGTATATTGAAATTTTTAAAAACAAAATCACGATGGGCATTTATGAATGGGAAACCAAATTTACGCTTGGTCTTTTCTGCTGGACAAAACCTCAGGGCCGAGCCAAAGATAAAGGACTGAGCCTAAGGGGAGTCCTCTATTGTACATGGCCATGTCCCTGGTCACAGTGTATTAGCCAGGATTTGCAAATAGGGCATCCAAATTTGTTATTCTTTAAAAAACTGGGTGTCCAAATGTTTAACTTTCAATACTTTTTAATGTGTTTTATAAATAAAACAGGGTGTGCAAAAGACACCCAAAGGTATTGATGGCTAATACTATCCCTGGTCATTATCTTGTGGTAAAGGCCAAACGTACAATTTTATTCACATAGTGTTTTTACCTTTCCTTTTAACAATACCTTTAATTATGTTTTAGAAAACCTTGCTTTAATTAAGTAATACACTATGCTGAACACTGCTTATTTGCATTGGGGCCATAAAACGTGATGTACGTGTACATGTACATGTATATTGTGCTAAAATGAAAGTCCCTGTAATGTACTCTACATGCATGGGTAACTAATGACTGACAATAATGCTAGTAGTAATTGATGCAGTTTGGTTTCTTTGAATACTGTACATAGTACAAATGTATATGTTTTCCTTTGAATTCCAATTAGGTTCGTCTCCCATTCACTGGTTAACCCTCCTACTTCTGGTACCTTTTTCATACAAGTTGATGCACCATTTGAAACCATTCGTTTTGTGAAACACACCAAGGTGTAGTGTATCCACCATTCAGAACCATTTTAATGATTTATAAGCCACTGTGTAGTACATTCACCACTTGAAACCATTCGGCTATGGAAACACCAAGGTGTAGTGTATCCACCATTCAAAAACCATTTGAATGGATTTGAATGGTAGTAAAGCTTGCTACCAACACTTTTCAAATGGTATCACCATGTGTGTACAAAACCAATGGCCATTTTGGTAAGTGGAAATTTTGAATGGTTTCAAATGGTCAAACACTAGGAGGGCTAATAAAGAAAACCATAAAAATACAGTTTGGAGAGAGATGTTTTTGTACATGTTGTATAATGTTCTTAACCCTAACCTTCTCAAATCCTCTTTGCTAAAGTGAAGGATTTTGGAGGATTGAGGTTATTAGGCATACTTGCCTTTCCATAGTACATGTATTATCCATGTTTTTTGTAGTGATTGCAAGGTCAGTGCTTGGGTCAGTATCCCTCAACCCGATAATGATTAAATGTAAGAGTAAAGACAGTCACATTGTTTTCAAAAAGTGCCACTAACCGTAACCTTCTCAAATCCTCCAAAATCCTCTATGCCAAGCACTTTGAACATGTCTGCTTCATCTCTGAAATAAGGTTTGAAGTTTGTTGAGATTCCTAGAATTCATTACAATGGGTACTACTGTGACGACCTCAATTATGCCCGTTTTGCCATACCATACTGCATCAGGCTAAAATCTGACACTTCAAAGCATCTTATCTACTAACTTCCATTTTTCTTTTCTATGATCAACCCATGGTATTTCTTACCCTCATATTCCTCTATAACACAATTGAAGATGTATGCAAATCAGACGTGTACATGTACATGTTTGCAAATCTACGCACACATGTGCAGAAAGTTGATGGAAAAACTTGACTTACTGCCCTAGTAGCCCTACCATGTCCACAGGAGGGATTTTAATAGAAAATATAGTAAACAAATGTTGTTTTTGGCCAGGGCCCATTAGTGTTTTTAATAAATGTTCATCTAGAATTACATTTGGTGTGAAAATCAAGTATTAAAGGGATCATAAGTTAACATGTTTTACTGCGACAGTCGGGACATTTCTTTGACAGACGGGACAATTGTGACAGACGGGACAGAATTTGCGCTGAAATATTGGATTCACCATAAACCAAGGATATTAAATATTACATGCTCTGAGTTAGTCTGTCTGTCTAGAAGACAGACAGAAACTTTTGTTACGAAAATATGTTGGACTTTGGAAATATTAAACTTTTTCATCTTTTTCCGTGACAGACGAGACATTTGCTTGACAGCAGATTGTGTCCTGATATAGAGTGAAGATGCCATTACAGATTATAAACACTGAATGGTGTCATTTGATTTGAACAGTCATGCAAGACTTCAAGAGAATTTGTTGCACATATTTAACATCACGTCTACATGTAACTCTTTGTAACGCTACTTATAAAAAAAATATTCAAACAGGGCACAGGTAAAACAAAAATTGTTCTTGAAAGCTTGACTTATGTACTTCTCAGAAAAAATAAATTTAGTTGAAATTTTTTGAATTTTTTGAATTTTTTGAATTTTGTCACTGGTGGAACCTTTGCGTGGAATTGGCCATTAGCTTTGCTGCTGCATAAATGAGCCAGTAATTTTCAGTCACTGTTCATCTTAAACTAGGACACCGATTCCATGCCCTGTTAAAAGTCTGCTCTGATGGTGACGATACTGTCCCTTTAATAATCTATACATAATGTAGGACCCTGTGTAATTAACCCTGGATTTGCACAGATTTGATGCACACATGTACATTATTACATTAACATTTTTTTGCATGATAGTAATGCATCCAATGCACCCTGGATGGTGCATGCTCTTCTTATGGTTGAGCTAACCATACATGTATGTAATCCAGTGGACATCAACTTGGGTAGATGATCGGTAGAGCCGTAATTGCAATCTGTGTCTTGAGAATCCCTGATATGGGCCATGACCCAATTGCATTTACAAGATTGCTACACGTGCACACTGCATAGTTTGTACAGTTATACAGTATTGCATGCATCTGTTGGCCTTGAATTTTGTTGGGAAATTAAAATGTGGATTCATATTTAATTCAAATATAGTAGATCTATACACGTACATCAAGTAGAAGTGCGGGCTTTCTTTTGGTAGTACCATGTAACAAAGTATAAGCCGGGATTTGGAAATAGGGCGTCCAAATTTGTCATTCTTTGAAAAACAGGGTGTCCAAATATTCAACTTAAATCCTTTTGCATGTGCTTTACAAATAAAACAGGGCGTCCATTTAGCAAACTGGCATCCAAAAGACACCCAAAGGTATTGCTGGCTAATACTATTGCATGTAAACAATCTTGTACGAGTTGTAATTAATCTCAGAGTACATGTTTGTACTTATATTGAAACATCGAGTTTTTCTCAGAACCAACAATCTCTTAATAAGAAATTGTTTAACATGGTACTTCCGCAAACCTTACTCCTGCATCTACATCCCTACATATATCCCAAGATGCTAATTGAGAGGATAACTGCGTCTTGCAGAATAATTCCAGATAATTGTGTTTTTTAAGGCACAACATGTGCATGTACTGCACTGTATGCGCATGTACACTATTGCACTGTAAAATAATGAACACAGATTTACAGAAATTTTACTTGATGTAAAGTTGATGATTGCATCAAACATCCCTTGAAATATTTCTGTCTCTCTCAGGCGCTATCATTTTAGTAAAATTTGTGAAATAATTTCCAAAATGAATTACAGAAATTCGTACAAGTTTGTAAACAATCTGAATAAATTTTAACTGTTTCTTAAATCATATTTTAACCCTTTAAACTCAGCACTGTTTTTAGCTTTTTTTGACTAAGTTTAAATCTTGCAAAATATTTTGTGAAATTTGTCTAGATATACGAGTAAGTTTGAATGCCGATGATTTGGGCATTATTTTTTGGGGTTAAAAATTTTCCTATTGTACCCCACTGAAAATAGCGGCCATTTTGAATACCAAATTTTGGGGTAATTTTAATGTTTTTTGTGAGTTTTGGGCAAATAGTATATTATGCACTATGGTTAGGAGTGATTTGAATGCATGGTTTCAAAGAACAACTCTCATTCCATGCATAAATAAATAGAAAATCCAATTGTATTTATTTTTCATACTATAATAGGCAAGAATAATAACTTAAATTTGGCATATTTTGGTGCAAATTTTGCAATAATGAGTAACTCGCTGTATATTACAGTTGTAAACACTGGAAATGTACATGTGTATTCATACATTGCCACAACACAGAACAAAAATTGGTAAAACTTCACATCAATTTCTAAGAAAAAATCTCTTCTTTTGATGATATGTGTCATCTGCATTTGACTTAAAACTTTCACATGGGCATTTTACTGGAATACGGTGGCAGAAATGTGACTCTCACGTCTAACGTTAACGCGTGAAACACATGGACCGAATGTTACAAAAAACACGTGGTCTGGTGCCCTTTGCGTATCACCCTCAAGACCCATTACGTTCAATCACAAAACAAACTTGATCATTGGAAAGCCAGACTAATAAGCTACAAATTGGTATCAAACATTTAAGCAAATAGAGGGCGGCAAACAAAAAATGCAAGCTTTCAAATTTATCGATTGCCGGCGAATGATTTTTACATAGGGCTGAATTGAAAGGGATAAGCTTTAACTTTAACATACTGTACTGTAGCAGGAGTGTAGGTTGGTATTTATTTGTAAAGTACGATGCATTTACAGAAATTTTATTAAAAGTGGTTTTAAAAAATTGTTTAATCTTTGGGAAAATATACCTTTAGTAAATTCCATTTGCTTCATGTGAATAAATAAATTAAAGATACATACATGTACATCGCCCGTGTTTGGCTCAAGAGACCAAAAAAATAGAATTTGAAAGATAATATTGTTATTAAACGTACAAAAAAAAATATGAAAACACACTTGATTCTGATTGACAGCCAGCATTTTATTAATTTGAGTTTTAATTTTACTGGTACTAATCCTTTACGGATTTTTTCGTTCAGTATCTCAAATGAAAGCATTTAATTTCCTTAACCCCAGAACAATAGCAATTCAACATTGAAATCAATTTTGTAACATTGTCAAATCGGCCCAAACATGGGCAATATCTTGAAAGGTACATACATACAAATTACCAACTGACTTGTGAGAGTTTCAGCACTGTATCATTAACAAGAAGTTAGCAAAAAGGCGTTCAGAAATTTTTATCAGCAAACACGATTCATTCTTGATAAAACTCATTATCAAAATTCTGATGTTTTTTTTTTCTGTGGAAAAACTCCACAAATATGACTATACACTAATGGTGATAGGCTAGCTACATTGTACATATTGTAGGACCCTGTATGTAGATGGGCATGTTTCAAAAGTGGTCACCCTAGGGGGAAAAATGAAAATTCCCTAAAAATAATGATTTTTATGTCTTAAATATTCATTTGAAGCTTATACCCAAAAGTAACAAAGAATTATTATTACTCTTGTTGATACTGTACATGTATGTATGTTACCTTTAACTATTTCACTCTTATAAAATTCATCAGATTCGTGGAAAAACCCATTTACCATATCGATTCCGTCCAACATGCTGACATTTTCAGCAATAAAACCTAGTAAAATAAAATTTAGTGAAAAAAATAATGTTATGTGCCATTACAGACAGTCTGTGCTGTACACTGATTAAAACGTTATAGCAAAATCAAAAATTATAGCACAATTTTCAGTCAAATTCCGTCCGACATGATTATTAACACTTTTGAAACAAGCCCAGCTGCAGGTACTGTATTTTGCATTTATTGATGAAATTCTTATGTCTAAATAATGAACAACTGTTTTAGACAGGTACATGTACATGTACTGTATGTAAGTATAGAATTGGATTATTAGTAACATTTTAACCAAACACTTTTAAAAGTGAGTCAACACAGTAAGTTGACTTAAATTAAAGTAAATATACTGTACATGTACTGTGTACATGTGTATTTGTTTATAAGATTTTGTAGAGATGTAAACGTTTTGCTTCACTTTGTTCACTGAACTGTTGATCCATCATTCATTCAATGTCATTTCAAGTGTTTAGAATTGGAACGTGTTTGCAGGGTGGGAGGAGTCGGTGGACCATGTACATGTAGGACCGTATGTTTTTCCCTTTCACATAATAATACTATTAATATTATAATATTGTTTTCAGTAGTTCTTTTTGATGTATTTTTGAACGCACCGCCAGGTAGGCGTGTGCCACTGTTTTAAAAGTGTATGCTCAAATAAATAAATAAATAAATTTCAATGGTTTTTAATGATAAAGATGGTTTTGCCAAAATGGTTTTGTGTTGTCAAAGCATGAAAACTGTACAAACACTGTACCTGGTACTGTTGTTTACACAGCTTATCCACCATTCATAAACATTCAGTTGTATAGTTTTGAATGGATTAGTCTAGACTCGCTGGAAAATTGTACCAAATGAAGCACATGTAGGATTGGTTAAATGTCATAATGCATCAATACTTTTTTAAGAATCAAAAGATGTAGAACCAACATGTGAAAGTTTTAGTTTTTGTTGTTGTGTCACTGAAGAGAAATTTAAAAAAAAGAAAAAAGCTTGGATCAATTTTGGGTTAGAATATATTTTAACGTGGTGTTTTGAGTGAAGTAAAGCGAAATGTAAAGGAACTGTTATGCATAATGTATTTCGTTCTTAATAATAATGAACGATCATGAACAAATTTAGAATTTATCTACACTGTAGTTTTGTTTCGGTTCATGATTTGATTTAAAATATAATATCAAATTCTCCCAACCCTAACGAATTTCTATTTCATAAGACCTTTTAAAGCTTGAAAATTTAGAGTTCAGAAGATACATGTATTTTAACCAGATTCCTGTTGTGGTTTGGATCACCAGGATGATGGATGATGTGTACAATTTTTGTGGTTTATGGGTGTGTTGTTGTGGTTTAGTAACTTTGGATGACAATCCCCATGGATTACAGGATGATGGATGATTTTTTTTAAATTTATTTACCGACAGTCACCCTAAACAAGGCCAATAGCCACTAGAGTGTAAGGCGTTACATACATGTAGATGTGATATGTCATCCACAATTTAGGTAAAACTTGTAGCTTTGCATGGTGAAGAGGATAAGTAAGACTAATTGTGGTGACACCATGTGGAATTCTCTATTGAGTAGCAATTTTAGTTCTGAAAAGAACTGGAGTTGTAACCTCCAGTTCTTTTCAGAACTAATTACTACTCAATAGAGAATTTCACATGGCGTCACCGCACTTAGTCTTACATGTATGTACTTATCCACAATTTAAGCAATAATTTGTTGATGTTTTTCTTAAACATGTGTAGATAGTAAGTTAGTGGAAAGAAATCAGCTGGAAGGGTGTTCCATTGTAATGCTGTTCTAGGGAAGAAGCTATCCAAATGGAACGAACTCATGATTTTGGGGAGTCGAAGATAGTGAGGGTGTTCACCTGCTTGTTTAGCAAAGCGAGTAATAGAGAGAAATCCCTGCACACTAGCTCATGTAGCTCAGCAGTAGGCTTGGGCGGTTCCGGCGGGTACCCGGTTCTACCCGATTCCAAATTGAGAATCGGAACCGCGGTTCCACTTTTTTAAAGAACCAGGTACTCGCAAGAGTCGGTTCCAGAACCGAGTCCTTCAAATACCCGGTTCCCAGAGCCGAGTCCCAGTCATAGAGCCGGCTCCAGCAAAAAACCCGACTCCAATTCCAACCAGTCTCCAATTGAAATACACAGTTAGTTGTCTGAGCTCCAACTCTAGAGCCGAGAACCGGCTCCAGTCAAAATACCCGATTCTCTTTGATGAGTGACCGACAAAATGTAACTCTATCTAGACTGCAGCAAACTTGTGGCGCCACACATGCAAACCGCAATGTCTGTGCATTAGTAGTATCATTGTGCGTCACATGAGTTGTTTATAAATTGGCCCCATAACATGGATACTTTAGTTATGGAGATGTTGTTAAAAATGTTGACAGCACGTGTCTTGAGAAGTGGAGTGATCAAGGTGGCCCCGAAATATGGATAAACTTGTGACGAAGTTAACAGTCATGTTGCTAGTGTTCTTTATATACTTTCAATACGGCTTGGACAGTAGTACGGTACCTTGTAGGGGGTGGTGCAATTGCTTAATTGCTCCAACCCCAGTTTATAAATTGGCCCCATAATTAACATGGATACTTTGGTTATGGAGATATAGATGTTGTTAAAAATGTTGACAGCATGTGTCTTGAGAAGTGGAATGATCAAGGTGGCCCCGTATTATGGATAATCTTGTTCCGAATTAGTCATGTTTCTAGTGTTCATTAATGTACTTTCAATAGGCATGGCTGGTACGATACCTTGTGTACAGGGGGTGGTACAATTGCTGGTGGTATGATTGCTCCAACCCCTGAAGCATGTGCAAAGCCATGGCATGTACATACACAGAAGGGCTTGTAATGTTGTTTGCTAACGGTAGGATAATGGGAACAAATCTCTTACTTAGCTTAACGTTTCTAAAACGTTTCCTTAAAGTTTCTGAAACTTATGTTAAATTAAACAAAATTATCATCACTGCATTTGCGGTTGAAAATTGAAACGCCTTCGTATCAGAGACGCAACGAAGTTTGAATAGACCGTATGTTTTATTTTTTCTGTAATCCTTATGTTTTTGTTTGAATCTCTTGGAACCAGTTCCGACTCGGAACCGGGTTTTTTTTTGGAACGGAACCGGTTCCAGAAATTGTGGAACCGCCCAAGCCTACTCAGCAGAACACATGTACATACGTACTTATCCACAATTTAAGCAATCATTTGTTGATGTTTTTCTTAAACATGTGTAGATAGTAAGTTGGAAAGAAATCAGCTGGAAGGGCATTCCATTGTAATGCTGTTCTAGGGAAGAAGCTATCCAAATGGAACGAACTCATGATTTTGGGGAGTCGAAGATACATGTAGTGAGGGTGTTCACCTGCTTGTTTAGCAAAGCGAGTAATAGAGAGAAATCCCTGCACACTAGCTCATGTAGCTCAGCAGAACACAATGTGTTGTCTACAGGGCGTGTCCTCACTGATTGGCAAGACTGTACAGTGTCCATTCAAAATGGATACTTTACATGAAAAATGTACAAATTATCCAGCCCCATAGCAACAATATTTCTGTGAAGTGCTACAATGGGAGGGTATTGTGAGGATTTTATAGGGAGCACTTTGACAGCACTTCAATAGAAATTACATTTATGCTATTTTGGGCACATGCTTCCTCAGGACCTCTAGCTACCTGTCCATGTACATGTACATACAGATGTATGTTCACATGTACTTTAACCCTCCTACAATCTGTGCAATATTTGAAACAACCCATTCAGGCCACTCCAAGCCATTAGCTGTTGCCAGTGGCCTCCTATGGTTACCCTTCTGTGTACTGTCACACCACTAAGATTGCAGGGTAAGGTGGTCTCCCATTGATACATTGCAGGCCATACTAACCCTCCTACAATCTGTGCAATATTTGAAACAACCCATTCAGGCCACTCCAAGCCATTACCCTTCTGTGCACTTTCACACCACTGAGATTACAGGGTAAAGTGGTCTCCCATGATACATTGAAGGCCATACTAATATGTTCAAACATTAACAGTGGCCTTGGGTGACACACAGTTGATTTTGTAAGATTACTTGGAAAGGACAGCAGGTTTGTACATGTACATGTATGCACCAAAGGTTGCTAAAGAACAGAATTTAGTGGATCGGAATGGCCTCCTTGTGTAGGAGGGTTAAATGTGTAAATTTACATAGACCAAGGCAATGCCATAATTTTCCCGTGATTGTTACTGAGTAAAAATTAACTCAAAATTAAAATTATTTAGTTCTCAGTTCTTCATGCAAGCAATAATGTCATGAGTTTTAAAATGATGATTATTAACCCTAACCCCCTAGGCTCATTTTCTAGAAACCTTCCAAAATCCTCCAAAATCAACCGGTGTTCTATTTTGTGTGGTGCCCACTGCCTAAATCCTCCAAAATCAACCGGTGTTCTATTTTGTGTGGTGCCCACTGCCTAAATCCTCCAAAATCAACCGGTGTTCTATTTTGTGTGGTGCCCACTGCCTAAATCCTCCAAAATCAACCGGTGTTCTATTTTGTGTGGTGCCCACTGCCTAAATCCTCCAAAATCAACCGGTGTTCTACATGTACATGTATTTTGTGTGGTGCCCACTGCCAAACTCCTCCAAAATCAACCAACGTTACATTGGGCCATCCTGCCAAACTCCTCCAAAATCAACCAAGAAAAATTTCCTAACCTGCCAAAATCCTCCAAAATCAACCCAAAAAAAAATTTCTAACCTGCCAAAATCAACCAGAATCAACCAAATCCTCCGGTTGATTTTGGTTGAATTTGGAAGGTTAGGGTTAATCTACATGTACATGTAGTATTATACCATGCACTACCAGGTCAAGAGTGACACTGACAAGAAGATCAAATGGAAACTCTGCTCTCCTAAAGGTTATAAATCAATGTTGATACCTGTATCAGATACACTAGGATGTGTTGTGTATCGTCTTACTAACTGTTACATTATTAAAATTGACATGATACAATTAGGAGTTTGCTTAGGCCCCACCCCCCCCCCCAAAAAAAGTCTCCGGTTTCTGGTCTCTGCACGCATTGCCTCAGACCCGCGCGTCATCGCCTCAGACCCGCGCGTCATCGCCTCAGACCCGCGCGTCATCGCCTCAGACCCGCGCGTCAACATTTTTAATTTTTTGCTATGAAATGATGTCCAGTTGCAGCCCAAATTGTTGGATTAATTGGAATACTGCTGTGGAGGAGAATTGCTTTTCAGTGGGGGGGAGCAGGGGATGTGGGTTTTTCCCCTTTTCTTTTTCTTTTCTTTTTTGGGGGCACTTTGGGATGAAATTGGGAACTGTACAAGAATTTAAAAATAATAAACTTTAATTAATACATGTAGTTCTTCTTCTTGTTCTTCCTCTTTATAGGGGCATTTTTCACATATTCTTAGGAGCTGGGGTCGCCTACCTGATGATCTTGGCCCTTAACCCCAAGGTGGTGCAGTATTACGTGATCACGTTTTCTATGCTGCACTTGTCATGGGTTCACCTGTACATGCAAATAAAGAATGCAGGGGTCGGTAATCTTGACTACATTGGGTGAGTATCCCACTCTGACCTCTGATCCCAAGACTTTACCCTTGACCCTTTCAGCCCCACATTGTTTATTGCCATGCAGCCTGTGGTGACCACATTGTTTACGCACACAGTACTCCTCAGTCCCAAGTTTTTGCACACAGACTGAGAAAAAACGCTGACTGAGCTACTCCCTATTTTCAAACTCGAATTTCAATACAAAATATTTGTTGGATCAAAAAACTTTGTGCATGCCATTTGATGCCCATAAAAAACTCTTTCATGTGGTACCAAAATATACCATGTACGGAAATTTGGTGCTTGATTGCGTCCCCGGCCAACCTGAGCTCCGCCTCGACCGCCACCATGACCAACGCCGGCCCTGGTAGCCCTCGCCCTCGGGCCGGTCTGCCCACGTCCAAGCCCAGGGGTTGCAGTCATCATGCCACTCGGACCAACTACATGTACATCGCTGTCTGAAGATGAAGAATCTTCTCCGGATTCATGGCTATTTTCACTCGATTCTTCAGAGGAACTAATGGATTCCATGTCAGAATGACTGCTGCAAACAGTTCTCTATTAAAGTAACTCTGCATCACGATCAGCCATAATGCTGATATTTCGGCAAGAAAACTCGGTCCGTTCAGAAATAACTTTCGCGTTTTCTCAAAAAATCGTAATGGCAGCCCCCATGGTATTATACAGCAATCGAAAGCGATGTCAACGAACTTTCTGACTAAATAAAATCCAGCAGCAGAGGGCGGCAAATGAAAATAATAGAGCGTCTCAAAAATGCGATCTCCTCTCGTCGACAATAGTCGCCATTGGGGCTCAAGCGGGGTATAATGCACGGTCGACAAAAGTCGCCATTGGGGCTCAAGCGGGGTATGATGCACGGTCGACTATAGTCGCCATTGGGGCTGAAAGGGTTAACCCTCCTACTTCTGGTACCTTTTTCATACATTTGAATGGATTTGAATGGTAGTAAAGCTTGCTACCAACACTGTTCAAATGGTATCACCATGTGTGTACAAAACCAATGGGCATTTTGGTAAGTGGAAATTTTGAATGGTTTCAAATGGTCAAACAGTAGGAGGGTTAAGATCCTGAACAGCCCTTGGATGATCTATTGAGTGCGTACATGTAAAATTGCATCTATGTTGATAATCCACATGGGTTGACCTGTCATTGTTAGCATCTTGTTCACACCCCTAAAGCCCTTTTCACACGACAAACGCAAACTAGGGTCCTTGGTCTCGGGCGCCAGTTGTATTGACCACGGACGTTGGTCAAACTCGGATACGACCTTTCACACGGCGAAGAAACCAATGTCCCGTGTCACATAGCCTTCGTCTTTTGGGGTGTCAAAGGTCAACATTGTTTATAGTGCAGTTAACTGGTATCCGCACAGCTAGCGTGGAATCGCTATTGCATGTATTGATTACCATTCATTTTCCCGCGCTATTGTATTGTATGTTTATTGTTAGCGTCCGTCCTCTCTCTCTCTACCACTCTCACAGCTCAGTGCAAAACATGGCGAAAAATGATATAGAATCAGTAATTTTTGAGCAAATGTCCAAAACTTAGCAACAAAAGCATCATCATTAACTGTTTGGGCGTCGCCATCTTGATTTAAAGGCATCCTGGGAAATTTTCTTCTTGCGCGCATGCGTGGTAGCTCTCGCGAAACAATGGTCCTTGGTCTCTGTGCGGTTTGTTCATTCACACGGCCTATCGTGGTGAACTTTCACAACGGTGTGTTTTTTTGTTGCTGGTCTCGACCATGGTCAGGAAAAGACTACGGACCTGTGTTTGTGCAGAGCAGAGGTACATTTCACACGAAGTGTATATGACAACGTTGTGTTCTTAGGACCATGGACCCCCTGCTTATTTCCCTCGTGTGAAAAGGGCTTTAGACAACCCAAGTTTGTGTATCACTGTTTATCATATTATTTTTTTTCTTGCACATTGCGCACTTAATTTAAGGCCGTTTTATTTCAGTGGACACAGTATATTTGCTGAAGCAGGGCTCAAACCTGTAAGCTCCAGATTACCCTAATAGGCTTACCTGTGCTGAATTTTTTGTTGAATTCACCCCCGAAATTAATTTATGTACCAAGGCAATTGGATGGTTACTCACGTTACATTTTTGAGGTTTTGGGCCCAATCTTATATATTTCACTCATCATTTGTTCACAGCAGTTGCATTATACCCAGATTTTACTCGGTACAAAATAATAATTTCAGAAATTTTATATTCTAAATTTAAGAGAAAATGCAACATTTTTGCATGTTTGAAAAATGTAATTTGATAAACCATAATTTTTCTCTTACATGATGATGAGTGAAATATATATTTAAGTAAGAAATTATGACATTAAGACATTAAGAGTGACACGAGTAACCATAGATTTGCCCATATGATATTTTTCAGTAGCTGTGTTCACACAATTTTGCCACAACACATGTACACTTAGGTAAATAAGGCTTTAAGTGTATGATGTGTGTGCAAATGCTCTACTAGCCTAGAATCTCACAGATGTGATTCGTTGACAGACTTGATATAAGTTTAATAGAATCTTGGATGACATGATTACAATTTGGTGGGAACACCCCTGTTGCGTGAATACGATCTGCCCACATTTGCCAGGTTTAATTTATTTTGATGGAACGCTGAAGACCTCTTCTAACCGATTTGTCACATTTCGTCACGACTGATTCAATCATTGCAGGCCTATGATGATTCTTACAGTGAAGCTAAGTGCTCTTGCCTTCAGCATACATGATGGTAAGTCAAGTCGGACTTCAGTAAAAACTGGTTTATACCAGGCCTGTGATTTCTCAGGATTTTTCCTCAAGATTTTTACAAATGCTCCCTTTGCCTTAAAAATGTTCTTGAAAGAAGAGAAGCAGCCACCAAAGAAAGAAGTACTGTGTCCACACCTCTAGTTTGTTTGTGCAGGCCTGTGACTTCTCAGGATTTTTCTTGATTTCAGGAATTTTTTACAAACCTCTTTTTGCCTCAAACATTTCTTCAAAGAAAGAAGTAGCCTGTAGTGTGTCCAAACCTCTCTAGTTTCTTGTGTGAGAGTGTCTACATCCTCTAAAATTAAACATCCAGGAGGTTCAGGGGGCTTTGTCGTCTAGACCAAAGGGAGACCCAGGCCCGCTACACATGTTTCAGGATTTTTTACTTTTGTCAAATCACACCCCTGTTGTGGGAATGTGAAGAGTTTGTAAATCCTCCAAAATTAAATATCGAGGGGATCAGGAGGCTTTGTCCTCTAGACCAAAGGGAGACCCAGGCCCACTACCCATTTTTCAGGATTTGTTTTACTTTTGTCAAATTACACCCCTGTTGTACAGTATACATTTACTTAACCCTAACTGTGCTCAATGAACAAAAGCTGCAACAAATAAAAATAAAAATTTGCATCTTGCTGCCCTCAGCAGAGAAGAAAAGAACCATTGTTCTAGCTGAGTGGATCTTATTGAATTGAGAGGGCTGCACATATATTGGCTGTTGCATTGTTTTGCATTCAGCTGAGTGCCTGTGTAATGCCTGTAGGGGTGGGGTTATACAGGTGGCAAAGTAAAGCAAATTTATCAGCATCAAGCTTCACACATATGTATGTATGAATGTTTGTCATGAATCTCCAGTATATGCTTCCTGTTTGAGAAACAAGATATTAGTTTAGCCATGAGTAAAATATCCGACAGGAGTGCTTGCTTTGTGATATGTATGCCAGTAGGGCTAATAGGCCTACATGTGGGAAAGTAAAGCAAATTTATCAGCATCAAGCTTCACACAGTATGAATGTCATGAGTGAATCTCAAGTTTATGCTTCCTGTTTGAGAAACAAGATATTAGTTTAGTCAGGAGTAAAATATCCGACCGGAGTGATTGCTTTCTGATAAACCTTTTTTTGGGGTATGACATTTACTTTTCCTCTAGAGGTGTGGACATTCCTTGATGTTCATGGTGAACCCTGTAAAAGGTACAGGTCAAAGCAGACCACCAGCCAAAATACAATCATTTTAATAATAATAATAATGTGGACTTACGTGTACATTGTACATAGCGCACGTTTCCACCAAACTGGTGCTCAAGGCGCATTACATTATTACCCCTGCTCATCAGGTGCATAAATCATTCCTAAAACCATCTCAGCTCCCTGGGGGAGTATACAGCTCAATTGCCGCCATTACAGCGCATATAGGCCTAATCAAACACAACAACCAACTCCGCCCTCACGGGTACCCATTTAACTCCTGGGTGGAGAGAAGCAATTATGGTAAAGTGTCTTGCTCAAGGACACATAAGCACCATGGTCGCGGTTGGGATTCGAACCCACATTCTGACGACTCAGCCGTCGGAGCACAAATCCGATGCACCAAACCGCTCGACCATGGCACACCACATTTTGTATGAAGGTTTGGCTGGTAACCAACAAAGGCTGTTAAGTTAATATTTATGGAAAGCAATCTTGTTTAGCCTAGCACCTCTGTGAAAATTTGCCACTCGGAGCTTTTAGTTGGATCCTTTGGCATTGAACACATTATGCTGGTACACATGTACATTGTACAAATGTACGTGTATGTTTTTTATCCTTGTAGTATTAAAAAAATTACTTTATTGAATTCTCCCATTCTGCCAGTCCATTAAACAGCACAGATTGACCAATAAGGTTACACTGTACTTGACAACGGTTGCTATCGGCCATTTTATCGGTCAAGTTTTATGTGGTCATATAGTTATACATGTATGTCGTATTCACTTTTGGGTTGAACAAAATAGTTTAATAGTGAATCATGGCTGCAATGTTAACCAGTTCACGTCGGAGGCCGTATATAAACGCAATTTTTTTTTGCACCGCGGATCGGAGAGCGTCTAAACACGCCATAGGAAACTCCGGAATATTTGTATGCATGCTCGGTTGAGCCACGCGTGTACGGTGACATGCTCGGAAGTGCCGGTCACCCGCTGTGGAAGCTTCCATTAACGTGTTTGTGGGAAAAAGAAACCCGCCACAGGGGCCCAGAAAAACTTTTTTATTCCCGACGCGAACTGGTTAATACATAAAATGGGAGCATAGGGCCATGTTTAGTGTGACTGAAATGTTCATTTAAGCTGTTATCAGTGGCGTGATGTATTTGTACAAACAAGTACAGTACATGTATATTAATTTAGTAAATTGAATACTGCAGAGTGTAAGTTCTGTTAAATAATCTTATAAGAGCGTAACTCTCTGACCGCCTCTTTTGTGTTCGCCGGTGCCTCGGTGTTTGCCGATGCCTCGGGGTTCCCCTGCTCCGGACTTACCCCCGGGACAAACAAACTTTTCAGTCAAATTTACCGACCAAACAAAACACAAATGTACCGGGAAAAAAAATGTCCAATCATTAAAAGGCAATTATATGGAGTGGGAATGCATAGCATACATGTACATAGTACACAAAATAAATGAGTGGGCCTACAATTTCCCACTTACCAAAAGTTGAACACCTCAGAAAAGGGTACATGTAGGTGTGAGAAATGTTAAGGGGGGATGGGTAGTCGTAAGAAAAATTTGCTCACCACTCAATGTGAACATTTTAATAATCACACAAAAGGGGCCTTCAGTTCAGAGGAGGGGGAGATTACAAACACCAACAAATTTGTGAATTTACCATGACATTTCTGTTCAGACGTCTCCATGCAATTCTTCACAATGTCCATCAACAAGGCCCAGCAATGACAAACCGTTGAAGTTGCAGGACTTCATCTTTGCGAACCCGACTTCTCCCATGGACACTTTTTTATTTTACGTGCTCAAGAGTCACAACCCAAACTCCCTACACGTGTACATGTACATGTAAATATTTCTACAAAGGACAATCCCCAAAAGCACTCACGTCCTTCCCACAAACCTCATATCAACCCTACATACTGTACATGTATTTTATTTCACATAATCATAATATACTTCCTATGTTTACATGCTATCAAAAACCCGATCATGTTCGGATAACTTAGCTTGTCTTGTAATATGGCTGTAATAGTGTCATATTCAAGTTCCCTTATGTTATAGTGACGATTAACCCCCCTGTGCCCAGGCTGAAATTTGGCCCAGTCTGCACGGCACTCACAGACAGTCACGAGTATTTTTGGGTGTATTTCCAATTGGTAGGTCAAACCACAGAGTCACACACAGCTGTGTATGAGTGCACTGCACAAAGTCAATGGGTTGGGAGTTACATACAAATTTTGAGTGTCTTTGGGTTTGACCTCCTATCACACAGCCACATGTGTTTGCATGTATTTGAGTGCACTGCACAAAGTCAATGGGTTAAGAGAGACACGTATACAAATTTTGAGTGTCTTTGAGTGTTAAACCTATAGGAGGGTTAATGAGAAGAGTGTAAAAGATACATGTAATAGGCTCTTTCGGACTTCAGCCTCATTTTGAAGCTTATTGACTTGTGTGATGGAAAATCAAGATGGCCGTCGATTAATCATCGTGCTTCTCTGATACCAGTTCTCATATCATACATTTTTGATTTAATTTTTCTTTCAGGATTCACAAAAGATGAGGCAAGCTTGAATAAACTCCAGAAAGAACTGGTTGTCAGGTATTGTACTGTACAGATTGCTCCACTGTTAATGAAACAAACCAGCCATGTACAGTACTTAAAAGAGAGTGTACACCTTATAAAAACCCAAAACTTGAAATGTACGTATACAGTGTATGTATCATACCTGTAAATTTGAAATGTATCAAGGCCATGATTCATTTTCCACATCTGAATTCTGAAATGAAGGCAGTGCAGACAGAAATATTTCTTGGATTCTTTGATACATATCAACTTTACACCCAAAAAGTTATTTTTTAAATTTTTTTTGGGGGGGGGGGGGTACTAATAATGTATAAGGGATTGAAAATGAGCATTTTTTTAAATTTAAGTAAAGACTGTTTGCAGTGACACCATGTGAAAATCTCAACAGAGTGTAAATTGGTTCTGAAAACTGGAGGTTACAACTCGACGTTTTGATCAGTATGCTCTGATCATCTTCTTTTTATTTGATTTTTGTCCTACATTGTACACCGTATGCTTACCGCTTACTAGTACAGATGTCTTAGTAAGCAAGAACTCCAATCCCGCCTGAGTCGCCTGTGGATTTTTTTCCACTGACACTGGGAAAGCACCGAGTATACAGGCAAAAATCAAATAAATTTGTTATCACCAGATGCAAGAATTTAATCAATTATCATAGTTATTATGATGTTTCTACTGTTCTATCCTTTTCATAGGAGATATCCTCGGTTCTTAGAGTTTTGGAGCTACATCTTCTGTCCACAGGGTCTGCTCGTTGGTCCCATCTGTTACTTCTCCAGCTACGTGGAGTTCATTGAGGGCAAGAATTTCTCTCGGAAAGTCAAAGATGAGAACGGACAGGAGAAGATCATTTACGAAGAACCGTCGTCCGTGGTGAGAAAAAAATAAAGAGATACATGTATATGAGAACGTCCATCTTTGAGAATTATCACATTTTTGTGACATATTTTTCTGTAAGAAGTGAAGACGGATGGAGTTGCGCACATACGTACATACACAGTGGGAATAGGTCATTAGGTAGAGCACTTGACTCAAGTTTGTATCCTCGTGGGGTCTTACATCCCGTTGGAGAAAAATATATTCTGCAGGCCTGTGATTTCCTGATTTCAGGATTTTTTACAAATCTCCCTATTGCTTCAAAATATTCATGAAAGAAGAGAAGTAGCCACCAATGAAAGAAAGAAATAGCCTGTATTGTGTCCAAACCTCTAGTTTGTGGGGATGTGGATAGTCTGTAAATCCTCCAAAATTAAACATCCAGGAGGTTCAGGGGGGCTTTGTCCTCAAGACCAAAGGGAAACCCAGGCCCGCTACCCATTTTTCAGGATTTTTTACTTTTGTCAAATCACACTCTTGATTCTGTTTCTGGTGTCTGTGTTCATCACATCCAGACCCCCTTCATCAATGTTTTTTGGGGTGCAAAATGTGAGCCAATTAATTAGACAAATTAATTATAATATTCAACTAATATTAATACATACATGTCTGTTTTTTTACGGTTTTGTTTCAGTGGGCTGTTACTACCAAGTTACTCTTCACTGTTTTTTGTGTCGTCATACTAATGAAAGTGGTACCAAAAGTCCCCATCAAGGGCAATGTCTGTAAGTCATTGCATTTTATATCTTATTATTTAACCCTAACTCCTGTAGGTAGTCTGGCTAGGAACCTTCCTTAACCCTCCCCACTAGGTATTCTGGCTATCTTCAAAATGCACCATGCATTTTCGTTGATCTTTCATATTCAGCACTTATGGCCTGTACTACTTGCCAGGTAGTAATTTTGTCCCCTTTGAAGAAGTGAAAGTATCAGTTTCAAACAGTGCTGAATTTGTCCAGTAGTTAGGATTAAATTACTCGGGGAAAAAATAATTTAAATTGACTATTTTCCAAATGACAAACCAAACACCTGGGAAGTTAATTTTATATATGCTGTTGTTAGGTGCGCAAATATATTGTACATACACATTGGGAATAATTCAGAAGGTAGAGCACTTGACTCAAGTTCGAATCCTGGTGGGGTCGACTCAGTCTTTCATCCCTTTGAAAAGGGAGGGGGGGGGTAATGGTTGCACATGCCGTTGTTGCATGTTTAGACATACTTGTGTCTAAGGAATGGAATCCACAGAATAGGGGTGTTATTTCGAGCTATCCAGTAGAGAAATTTTTACTGGTAAAGACAACATCTGTCATCTTTTATTGATAATCTGTGAAAGGAAATAGGCAAGTTGGAAAATGAGTGGTGGTCGGGAAAAATGCAATTATTGCCAGTGGTGGTCGCTGCATCCAGAGTGCCAGTTGGGGTTTCCGGCGCCGACCACCGTGGGCAGAACCCTGCTTTGGGGTAGTTCAATTGAGTACAGTCCTTTGGCCACTTGCTAACACAATGCAAGGCTGGCCATGGGCCCATGGTAATCGGGAAAACTGAGCAGATAGTCACCTTAGTAGCAGGGATTATTGACTATATCCTGCATGACTTACTTCGCAGTGCAACAATTAGATGCAGTATTGTACATTTCCGTTTAGGCTTATTGATTCGTCCAACCCATAAAAAGTGAACAGTAACACGGACAACCAATTAGCCTATCAAACGACCAGGGCCCAATTTCATATAGCTTCTAATCAGACTTTTGCTTAGCTTAGCATTTTGCTCTGCTAAGCAAAATATGGCTGAGAACCTGCCAGAAGCAGTAATAATAATAATAATGTGTGGACTTATATAGCGCACGTATCCACCAACTGAGTGGTGCTCAAGGCGCATTATATTATTACCTCTTATTATTAGTATACGACATAAAACACAATAAAGGGGGCCACTTTCCTACCGTCACGTTAGCAGTTTTTCTAATGGTTGTAATTTTTTTTTAAATATAGATCTGAAACCACCCAAAAAGAATTTCAACATTTGAATAGACATGCATGCTTATCCTAAAGATAATTTGAGTTAATTATTACTTTTATTTTTTTAATTACCCTAAAATTTCCATCAACAAATGGACGGAAAAGTGAGGTAACTTTTTCCGTCCAATATTTATGGAAATTTGAGGGTAAAAAAATGAATAAAAAAATAAAATAATAAAATAAATCAACTCAAATTAGTTCTAGTATAAGCCTGCATGTCCATTCACATGTTGAAACACTTTTTGGTCGATTTCAGGTACTTAAAAATAAATAACAACCATTGGAAAAACTTGCTAACGTGACGGATGCAAAGTGGCCTTGTGTTTTATGTCATACATTATTTGGCTGGTAACCTTCTGCTAAAACACGCATTTTTGGTAAATTTCAAAAATTCATCAATCAAAATTTTTCGGTGCTTTGCAAATTTGTATTCTTAGTAGGTCTGTGAAATTGGTGACTGCACAATCGGACATTCCACTTGTTGATTTCTATACATAATCCCAGGTACAGAACCAGGGTTTAAAAAAAGGGGGAGGGACACAATGCCAAAAAGGGGAACATCAACAAAATTATGGTATATATTTTTTTCTGTTTTCAATTACATAATTTTTCATAATTTTACATAATTAATCCTCCTGAAGTACATGTACATGTATGAATGTTTCAGT
The DNA here is from genome assembly GCA_029582265.1 of Zoroaster sp. YZ-2022. Lineage (NCBI taxonomy): Eukaryota > Metazoa > Echinodermata > Asteroidea > Forcipulatida > Zoroasteridae > Zoroaster > Zoroaster sp. YZ-2022. The sequence continues at coordinate 26,028,994 of CM055826.1, read as the reverse complement.
AACATAATCATCCTGAAGTACATGTATGAATGCCCGTAATGACCTTTAAATCTCTCTCGTCAGCTGATGAAATCCTGAACAGTCCATTCTGGTACAAGATAGGGTATCTGCTCGCCTCGACTGAAGTTGCTAAGTCAAAGTATTTTGTTGCTTGGGTTTGGGGTAAGTGTTATATTTGGATTAGAACCTTCCTCCTTCTTACAGTTTGCCTGCGAGTTGACTTAGGGTTCGAATTTGCCAGAGGTCCGCTGGCCAGTAAAAAAATGTGGTGGACTAGTCAAAACCCCACTCCTAGTAGTCTGGCAGGCTAGTCAAATTTCAGACTACACTGAATCCTATTATATTTTATATTGATCAGGGGTGTGATTTGTCCAGATTTGTCCAGATTTTAACAAATCGTAATGTGATGTTGTGTACCCCGATTTTTAAAGATTTAAAGCAATAAAGGAAAGCAAAGCAAACGCTCAGAACTATAGATTTCACCCCGGCGCTGTTCACAACAGCGGCCCCAATACCCCTAGCAAAATTTACGTGGATTTTTCAAAACTGCCCAATCACACCCCTTATTTCCTAATTCGCCCGGCTCAACCGTAAATAAAACTTTTTCTGTTGGGCCTATCCCCCCCCCCCCCCCCCCACCTGAAAGAAAGACATGTTAAAACATAACGACCTTATGGGAGCACCGTACTTCGACGACGAGCGACGGATGCACAGGGCAATGCCGAATGCTGTCAGGGGCGAGGGAAGGGCTTACCTTCCAGTAGGTACTGATACCTACTATCTCTAGTCCAGATCATGTATTCACCACTCGGCCTCTGACTGCAGATTACTATCTTAATGGAGAGTAGAAAGCCATAACTTCCCTCTTGCTTGCTTGCATTCATGCTTGCTTGCTTGCTAGTAGGGCTGTATAAAATGTCTATCTGCAATTATAGATCTTTACAGAATTATATGAAACCGCAAATATTTACCTTTTTTGCATACTGCCTACAATAAACACGTCCGTGCTGATCGGTCGAAAACAGTCAAGTGGCCTGACCACGCACCCATCCCCACTATCAATACTCACGCCACTGGCTTTGCATAGTTATGCAAATAGGGAATCCCAGGCCCAATAGAAAATACAATTATTTCCTAATTCGCCCGGCTCAACCGTAAATAAAACTTTTTCTGTTGGGCCTATCCCCCCACCTGAAAGAAAGACATGTTAAAACACAACGACCTTATGGGAGCACCGCATTTGACGACGAGCGACCTACAACTCTTGATGTCCCCCACGTCAAGGTATAAAGAACGGGCACAGAGCTAAAAATTAGAAACTCTTCTTATTTAATGCATAAATCGAATTATATACAAATACAACATTATTCAATTATCTCATTGTGAAATGCAGATGGCGTAGTATGGACAAGAGTCCATAATAAAACACCAGCACCGGTCAGCCCCGAAAGCTCATCAGTTGAAAAAGCACACAATTTCACAGCCCTAAACTTAGGGATACACCAAGTTGATTAGAGACAGTTTCTTTTACATAGCCATCTTTGGCTTTCTCAGTCTTCCACCTGCCATGCTTTCTGAACAGCCTGTCTGGCACCCCGACTGAAGCGGCTGCTGATGCCCCTCCAGATCTTAGGCTATATAAACCATATAATTTGGAATCCAACCCCACTGCATCCAGTGTATTCTTAAGAATCTCCCTACACCTGCTGTAAGACAGCTGACCACTTCTGAAAATATAACTGCTACTAGATTTTAAAAGAGTTACTGGTCGAAAAAGAAAACAATCACTATTAGAGTTGTCCATACCAGACAGACACAGGTATCTCCTCAGCATGGATACCGGACAAAGAGGTGAACCAGTGGCACCAACAATGACCCACGCTCCCTCTCTATATTGATCAGTTTTAGTCTTGACCAGGAACAATTTTACACGTGAGGGATTTAGTTCAATGTCACATAGCCTTAAATTTGCTACCTCATCGTACCTCAGAAATCCTGCAAAGGATATAAGAAACATGGTGCAATTGCGGATGTTCATCAAGTTATCATCTCTGCCAAACTTATCAACAATTTTTCGAAGAATTTCTGCAGTAATTGGTTCTTTCCTGGTGACAGGCCTAGCGAGCATTCTCTTTATACCAGCCAAAACTAGCTGTATGAATTTCATGTCACAAGGATTGCGGTGCACCAATGGAGAACAGTCATGGTGCCATTTGATTGCATAAAATGCCGTCTCCACTCTAGAGTAAGGGGCATTAGAGTAAGTTGTACATGTTAATAAAGTACCTTGCTAGATCTTCATGACTAGCGGGAATGTCTGCAACATTTTCATTTCTGCACCAAGCCTGCCATGCAGAAAAAGCTCTGTTGTATTTCAACACTGTGGACTCCGCTCTGGAAGCCTTCAACACATCACCCAAGGTAGCCTTATATCCTTGTCTTCTGCAAAATAAGATATAGAGTAATATGCGAATGTCCATTATCTGTTACAGTCACCTGCTGTATCAATTTTGAGAATACCATGCGGTATAAAACTCAAGTACCATCGTACAACAGCCATGCGGCTCTTAGAGAGGATGCCATGCGGACTTATAGCTCTCTTTATATCAGGCTAAGCAGCAAAAAAGCTGGGTGGCAAGTGCACATATTTATAAGAATCTGGCGTCGAGCCTTACACATAACACCTCGCTCTTCATAGCAGGTGTGCCAAAAATGGAATTGGGGTTCCTCCCCTTCACAAAGATATTTGAGGGATCTCTGAACTTAATCACATGCACAACCAATCTGTGGAAATCACTACCCTTTGAAAAAAGAATAGGCCATAATGGGGATGAATACCAAGCTGGTACCACCAAGGTACCCTGTGCTTTGCAAGCAGCTAGATGCTTAACAGTTAATCCCACCAATTCAATAGGGGGGACAAGCCAGTTATTGTCTGGACTCCAATTGCATGAGAATGCGTCTACCCGACTTGTAAGTGGACACCAAAATTTTGAATTGAATACTGGGATCTTGAAATTAAAGTCATCTGCAAATCTGTCCACTGTGTGTGGGCCCCAGAGGCCATCCATAAATTCAAAAAATTCTCTAGAGACCCCCCCAGTCATCAAAATCCACCTCTCTACTCAACCTATCAGCCTCGATATTCTCCGTTCTGGGGACCCACTGAATATCTAGCACGATGTCATGCGACTTACAAAAATCAAAAATTCCAAGACTCAATTCTTGCAATTCTTGGACCATGCTCCCTTTCCGTACGACTGATACCACACCCATGTTATCAGTGAACATTTTAAGCTGTTTGCTTATCAACTTCGGGGCAAATGCCTGAATAGCAAGTGCAACCCCTTTCAACTCTCTCCAAGTGGAGCTCTTACTCATTTCATCACTTTCCCAGTTCTGGTGAAACTTCATTGAACCACAGTGCACTGCCCATGCTCCGCAGCTCAGTTCACTGGCATCTGAAAATGCAAGTACCTGTGGTGAAGAATAATTAAAAAGCAATCTATTATTCAACTTAATCAGGTCATTCTTCCAGAATATCAGTTCACTAATTACACCACTGTCCCTTGGAAGTGGATAAACTTTGTCCCAGTGGACACGTCTTTCTATTTCCATGTGCAAAAATCTAGATTTTAACTGTGCAATGGATCCTATGACTGGATAAAGGGAATTGATCTTTCCTGCCAGTGATGCCAAACATCTGGCAGAGACATATGGTAAAGAGATTTGAATCCCATTAACAAAGGAAAGGATGTCTGAAATCCTACGCTCAATTACTCTGATAGCACCCACGTTCGCATCCCATGTAAGTCCCAGCCAATCTAACTTAGGGGTGGGCAACCATACAGATTTATCCTTATTAGGGACAAGCCCAGCAGCTAGGAGGTCTGCCTTAACCATACTGGCATGTTCAAGACATTTACTTTCCGTTTCTGCTCGGCACCAACCGTCATCTAAATAGAGGACAATAAAGATGCCTTGGGAACGCCAATGTTTGACGAGGGGTCTCAAACATTTGGTGAAAATATATGGGGCGGACGATAAACCAAATGGGAGTACTTGGAATGTAAAATAACGAACTGAACCTGAAAACTCCCATGCAAAACCAAGGTATATAATGTGACCTGGAAAAATATCAATGTGATGATATCCAGATTTCAGGTCGAAAGAAAACATAAAATCACCTTTTTGAAAGAATTCTAAAGCCACATTCCAATCTTCAAATTTGATCTGACATTTCCAGAGATATTGGTTTACATAACGCAAGTCTAAAATAAGACGCAACTTCCCTGAACTCCGAGTGGAAACTGACAAAGGGTTTACAACATGAGGGATAGAAACACATTCAATAATTAATTTATTAGCTATGAGTTCCTGAATAGCATTACAAACAAAATCGGAGTGTGTGATAGCAGACTTATTGTTTTTGAACATTGCGGGTGGTGGAGTCTGAAGAAATGGCAACTTATAGCCAGAGGCGATGATGTTCAAAATTTCAGGATTTGCCTGAATGGATGTCCAGAACTCCAAAGCCGCACTGAGACGACCTTTCACAATCGGTATAGCATTGCCTTGTTCATATTCATAAAAGTTTGAGTTATAAAATTCAGAATCGTACCCTATTATTCCTTCACTGTGGGCCGAGGCACTAGGTGAATGCCCCATTCTCAGGTATTCTATAATATAATAAAGAGGACCATTATTGCATATGGATAAATTCATACGTCAGACTCGGCCTGACCACCGGGTTGTTATTACAAAACTGTCAACATAAACCCTTCTTCACATGCTCAAGCACTACAATCTCACTGAGCTCACTATATGTGTTGCTGCGCCCTGTTATTAAAACCAAAACAAGCATTATCACGATTCATACCATAGTAAGCCACGTGAACAACCTGTGTTGTCATGATCTGGCGTTGTTAACTGGCACTCTGTCATGCCGTACAATATTACACAATACACTATCTGCAACTCCCAGAACCATACTAGCTCGAAATTATTATAAAATTGCCAACAATTCCTCAATACTGACTAAAAACACACACAATTTTGCATACGCATTTTTACCTTCTTTACCACTGCTGGGCGCTGCCATCTTTGGAATGACTAGTGGTTGGTTTGTTTCCACTACTGGCACCTGGGCAATTTTTCCTCCAGTGGCCTGTTTTTCCACAGCTGAAGCACAGATCAGAGGGTCTCGGACCTGATCCGATGTAGCTAAACGGGAATCTACTTTGTTGAGGATAGCGGCGAAAAAAGTTATCAGAATTAGGATTTGGTGGGGCCTCAGCCACATTTTGGCGTCTACCTGCGTAGGGCTTAGGGCGCGATGGCTTGCTCTTCCTTTTCTTAGCGACGGCTCGCGCCTGAGCTGAGCGAATGCACTTTTCATCCTCGCTATTACTGGCCAATTCGTCCGACAAATATTCGTCCACTGCGGACCAACCGGCATCTGACTTATCTGCAAGTCGAATTAATTTATTGCGCTTCTTGAGATCGGTTACAGCTTTGTCGACAATTTCTTTTGCCAGTATCGCCTTTCCGTCAACTAAGCACGCACTAGCTTTCTGAAGTGATTCGGCGATTTGAGCATTGAACTCAAATTGAGTCTTGTTCCCTTTGAAGCGGAACTGGACCTGTGATGATTTCTTTAACTGTTCAAATTGCTTAGAGGTAGACTCCAGTACCTTATCGCTTTCCTTCTTCTGTGCGTTCAGGGCTTCATCAATATAATTCTTGACTCCACCTACTGCCTCTGACAATATCAGAAACAGCTTGAGCTGTAAGGAGGGTCGGTCCAGGCTGGTTTACACCCGACGATCCTGCTTGAGATGGCAAGTCTTGCTCCGACATACTGCCACAATACGCAACCGGGAACACACAGTAGCCGTGAACAGAAATAAACACGTCCGTGCTGATCGGTCGAAAACAGTCAAGTGGCCTGACCACGCACCCATCCCCACTATCAATACTCACGCCACTGGCTTTGCATAGTTATGCAAATAGGGAATCCCAGGCCCAATAGAAAATACAATGATTTACACATTGTTTATTCCATTGGGGCATATTTTCATGATTTGCAAATGTGCTAGCATCTTGAAATATTGACAATTGTGGAACCACCCTGCGAAAACTTATTTTTTTTAAAAGCACTTGAAAAACATGCAGACCAGTGAAAGTGAATGCAGAATAGCCAAAAGTCAAATTTTGAACCTCTGTGACTGACCATTCAGAACAAAACAACTGTCTAAATATGAAGGCCAATTCATTGTTGATGTAATGAAATTCACTTAGCATTTGGATGAAGTATATGTGAACCGGACTTAACTGTACAGACAAATTATTATGTACATAGTACATGTACGTGTGTGCAACTTCTCTGCTGACCTTCAGATTCTCATATTTAAAAAAAAATCCGGCCATCTCCAAAAAATATGCAATGATTCCGGCATCCGTCTCATTACGATAACACTGCTGGTTTCCACAGAATCTGGTATGGATATTCACTGGCGCATACATTAAAGGAAGAATATAGTCCGGCTCTGCAGTTGTTATACATGTATAAATCATATAAACATGCAGGACACAAGATGCCATGCACATTTTACAGTATGACCATCCGTGTGTTGACATGTGTACATGTAGTGTGAAAAAACTTCACTCACTACATAATGCCGTATTGGCTTTGCGCTGCACGCTTTGGGCTCGCAATGTGAGTTTGAACATTTTCCTCTTTTTTTTTTTATTACACTGAATTAATCTTTCCTTGGAGCAACAAGTTGAAAAACAAGTGTGTGTGTGGCATCAATATGTCAACGTCTACTCACAGCGAAGATAGAGAAAATGATTATAATTTTGCCTGCTATGATGCTGACTGAGGTTATTTCTAAGCTAAAAAGTGAGATTCTATTTTGTAACTTGTTTAATAATTAACTAATTTAAATGTTTGTATATATATATATTTTTTTAAATTTAGCCGATGCCATCAATAATGCAGCAGGTCTCGGCTTCAGTGGTTATGACAAGAATGGCCACCCAACGTGGACAGGAATACAAAATGTCAACGTGATCAAGTTTCAGGTGGGATTTCTTGTCAGTTTTACTTAACTGCATTTATAATTATCTTTATCAGATTCTAAGGAAAGGGTTTTTAAATAAAGGGACTTTTTCGGTAAATTTAAATGATTTTATGAAAGAAACTTTGTTAATGGAATGTTGGCTTGGTTCAAGACTATGTTTTTGATAAACCGCCACCGCATAAGGGCGCAACACGAACTGCTATCAAACATGAACCGCTATCAAACAGTCTTGGGAATTCCGTAGAATCCCCCCCCCAAAAAAAGGGGGGAAACCACTACATATGCATCAATTTGTTATGCTAGCGCGGCCCACATTTTTGGTGCACACGCGCATAAACGGACTGCCGTGTTCACTGATTGAAAACTTCACATATGCGTAGTGGTTTCTCCTCGATTTCGGGGGAGGTTCTACGTAATTCCCAAGACTGTGTTTGATAGTGGTTCGTGTAGTGCCGGCATGCGGCAATGGATCTTGTATCAAAAACATACAAACACAGTCTTTAAACAAGATTAATGGAATGGTTGCACTTGAGATGTTACATATGTACATGTACATGTAGGGACACTTTGTTGTCATATAATGAATACTTTACCAGGCAGCAGGGTGTAAATTAATAAAATATTGCACCATTTATGTCAGTAGGCATTTGTATTGTCAAAGAAATGGAAAAGGATTAACCCTAACCAGAGTATTAGCCAGGATTTGGAGATAGGGCGTCCAAATTAGTTATTCTTTGAAAAACAGGGTGTCCAAAACTTTAACTTACAATACTTTTGCATGTGTATTACAAATAAAACTGCGTGTCCATTTAGCAAACTGGGCGTCCAAAAGACACCCAAAGATATTGCTGGCTAATACTATGACCCTAACCCCCTAGATATTTTGACTAAGAACCTTCCTGAATCTGCCAAAATCAACACAAGTAACACTACCACCCAACTGTTGGACTTACATGTAGCTGGAACTGGGACACCCAGCCCCATGCAAAGTATCCCTGTCAGATCAGGGCTACAATGTACTCCGTCCATCAAAATACAACACAGCCAGATGGGTTTGGGGTTCTCAGTGTTGATGGCCAACAACAATTGGGGAAAACTTTCTTTTACAAGGGAAGTAATAGGCAGATAAACGGACTTTTTTGCCAACTGTTTTCTTACATGTCAACCTTTTTAACATTAAAACTTAACCTCACATCACATGAAGTCAAAGTTTATATGAAACTACCCTCAAATTATATTAATTTTGTAATCGACCTTTGACCTTTGCAGACTGCCACGAGCCTGAAAATGGTCATTAACAACTGGAACATCCGATGTGCCATGTGGCTCAAGTATGTATGCTATGACCGAGTTCCTTTCCACAAACGCTTATGTACGTTCGTCCTGTCTGCAGTCTGGCATGGATTTTACCCAGGATACTTTGCAACGTTTGTCTCTGCCTCCCTCTTAGTGTCAGCATCTTTCAAAGTATGTACAATCATTCCTCCAGGCGCAGTTGAGCCATCTTTACAGACATGTAAAAAAAAAAGTCTCTGGTTTCTTGTCTCCGCGCGTGTCGCCTCAGACCCGCGCGTCAGCATTTTTTATTTTATTTTATTTTTTTTGCTATAAAATTATGTCCATTTACAGCCAAAATTGCTGGATCGATTGGAATTCTGCCATGCTGTGTTTTAAACGACTTTTTCACATACGGGTAGGAATGTTTGCCCGATTTGGGAGGCCTCTCTTAGCCACTATAATTTGTATATGGGAAATTTGGTACCAGCGTATACGTATACAATGTATCATGTATTTCCTGTTGGCAAAACATAAAAAGATTGCCGGGATAAAAAAATGTGTCACCGCACCGACTTTGAAGCCGACCGACGACCAGGAAATAGAGACCTGGTAGGCAAAATGGTGGCTCAATGTTCATCAGGCACATCTTGCACACATTTGGCCAAGAAGAGTTTTATGAACAAATAAATTTTCAGCACCTTAGGCTAATGCTGTTGCGATCAGTGATATTCGTTTCACATTTTGTTGTCCTAAAACCATGATTCTTGAATTTCTTTCAGGTCCGTTTCGTGGTACGACCATACTTTCTTTCCTCTCCTCAATTGAAGCTGTTCTATGACATCATCACATGGGCATGTACCTATGTATCCCTGGCATACTTCATTGCACCATTCACATTTCTGTGGCTGGATCTCTCTCTTAAATATTTCAAGTAAGTTAAATGATGATCAGAGCAGACTTTCGACAAAGCATGGAATTCATTATCCAGGGATGTGATTTCTCTGTTTTTTTTCCAGAAATCCGTTTTTTGGGGGCTGCAAAGGTCAACCAACGTGAATCATGTGAATCCGTTGAGAAAAGAGGGGTAGGGGTAGGGGGAGGGGGTAGAGGTAGAGGGAGGGGGTAGAGGTAGAGGGAGGGGGTGAGGTAGAGGGGGTAGAATGTACTAATTAATTATTCATATCGAGTTTTGCGTGGTGAAATTTACTTGCATATATATACGTTACATCTTTGGTGATGTTTTAACACATAAATTAAATGTCATAAGTGCCCACATTGAGAAAAAGGTTGAAGTAGACCGGTGGAGACTAAATTAATGATCTGATGCTGCTCTATCGTGTTTGTGCATGTCATGCACTTGAAAAAGACTACAGCGTGATCGTACTCATAACGATTAGTTCATGCGTGTGTTGCGCATGCGGGCTGCTGGGTTCGAGCATGTGGATTGTAATGTCTAGTTCCTGTGCACGCAACACACGATGCAGGCATTGTGCTGGTCTGGGGAACAGACAAAAGGTAATTTTCCATCGAATTTGCACCTCGTGTGAATGCAGTACATGTGTGTATATGCGTGCTTTTAATGTAACAAACATGGCGCCATTCATGTACTTTGAACATGCCTAAAAAGACGATTTTGCCACGGGGAGACTTGTCATTTGGTGGAATATGTTGCAACAATCCGTTACCGTGGATGGACATCAGATAGAGTTGCATCAGTCTACTGAAGCAGCAGCATTTCCCAGAGTCCGGCATTCTCCTGAAGACGACCAGAGCATACTGAGCGAAACGTCGAGTTGTAACTAATTACCACTCAATTGAGATTTCACATTGTGTCACCGCAATTAGTCTTTACTTATCCTCTTCATCATGCAAAGCTACAGGTTTTACCTTTTACCTATGATGTGTATAAACTATTTTATTAAAATTATAAATTATTAAGACATTTTCAAATAATTTCAGTGTTTTTTTTTCACACTGAGTAATCTTCGCTGGGTTTAAGAAGGGTTTATGTTGAACGGTTTGGTCGCATAATTCCCCCCCCCCCCCCCGTTTTATAGCTATCCAAACTCCAGCACACATGGACAAAGTGTATGTATACTGTATACATGTATATCTTCATGTATATAATGTATTGTACATGTACATACAGTGACCATTCATCATCAAGCCTTGATGCTTCTGCACATGCCAAAATTTAAGGCGGAACTCATTAATGCTAATATACCAATTTCAAAAACCAAAGATGTATTCTCATTGCTGTTTGGCCCAGCAACTGTATGCTTGCTGTGCGCAATACATGTACATGATTTGTTCTGTACATGTAAAACTACATGTAGCCTAGGTTGGACTTTGACCTTCGTGTACTCCGTTTCACATGTATACAGAGACGGGGCTCCATATTTGGGCTACGTGTGTGTGTGTGGGATCAAACGGGGTCAAAGCTATGGGCCTGTGATTGGCCATCATTTAAAATGAACCGCCCACATCTTGCATACGACTTTCCATTGGAATTCCAATGAGAAAATAAAGAAACACATAAGCTTTCGGTTACATAAGTATCAAGGCTGTTGTTTGAGTTCGAACGCATATGAGGTCGCACTGATGCACAACCGTATCCACAACTTAGTTATTGATCTCGCTGTACAGTGTACGTGGGACGGTGCACTGTGTGTGTTCTGAATTTCTTGGGCTAGCAATTGGTACGGGCCAGGGTGCGAATACCGTGGTGAGTGTGCACTATGACAACAGCCTTGAGTCAAGGCTATATTGAACAAGGCATTTTGGTTCCAAGTCCAAAGAGAGTCTGTGAGTCAGAGTCATTGTATATGACAACTTGAGTCTGAGTCTAAGTCACAAAAAAGTTACTCGAGTCAGACCCGCGTTTGGAATCTGTGCAGATATATTTTTATTTTTTTAAACGTACCCTTTGTTTGTGTTATATTTTCTCTGCAGTTCATACTATTGGTACCTCCACATCTTGTCGGTCTTGGTTCTTGTCACATTTCCATCCAAACCGTCCCCGGCAAAACATAAAGCCTACGACAAACCTGACCAGAACGAAATGAGCAACAGAAACCACACCCAATCAAATGGAACGCCGAGCATCCGCGATGTGGTGTCTGATACGCAGGGCATGGAGGGAAGGAAGGAGAGGTGAAGATATGACCTGTCAGGTCAATGGTCAGGGTTCAACTGTTAAAAGTTGAGGCATCCTTGTCCCCAAGGTAATTGCTCCCATGGCTTTCTCCGGGACAATTCCATAAAGCTGTTATAAACAGACAAATTTACTGAGCACAGAAAAGTTACCAGCCACATAATGCAATTCATCTAGCAGATAAATTCCCATGCAGGCCTGTGATTTCTCAGGATTTTTTTTTACAAATCTCCCTTTGCCTCAAAATGTTCTTGAAAGAAGCAGCCTGTATTGTGTCTAAACCTCTAGTTTCTTGTTTGTGGGGATTTGGAGAGTCTGTAAATGCTCCAAAATTAAACATCCAGGAGGTTCAGGGTGCTTTGTTCTCTAGACGAAAGGGAGATCCGGGCCCGCTACCCATTTTTCAGGATTTTTTACTTTTGTCAAATCACCCCTGTCCTATGCAATATTTTCAGTTTAGCAGCTCTATGAAATTATTTGCCGCTGGTCTTTGACAAATAATATCCAAGAATAGTGGACATTATTTTAAGTACAATACAAGCTTCTTGCATACTCATATGCATTCTAGTCTGAGGCTATTACTACATCAATTTAGTATACAATAGAATAGTGCCACAGTGAGCAGTGGTCGGGATACTAGACCTATTGCAATAACCAGTCACTGTTGCGTATAAAATAACTTTTTCCATCAGGATCTAGTGTTGGGACTGAGCTAAATGATGGGTATGATGTTGGAATTAAGTACTGAAATTTAATCAATTACCAGGGGCCAATTTCATAGAGCTGCTGAGTACAAAAAAGTTATGCTTAGCAAAAATAGGTTAGCAACCAAATCGTCATGTTATGTATTGCTTCTGGCTGGTTCTCGGCAAAAATATTTAGGGAGGAGGGCCAAAGTCATGGTACAGCCAAGCCCTTGAGAAGCCTGGCCAGGCCTAGGCTACTTGGCCTCCTAATTGTCATTTGTGAGTCCTAATCCTGTAACAATACAGTACCTGCCAGTCAACATAACCTGGGCTTCTGGAGGGCCTAGCCCAGGCAAGCAGGGGAAAAGCCTGGGCCTGGCTGGGCTTCTCGAAGGCTTGGCTGTACCATGACTTTGGCCCTTGTCCCTTAATAAATCTGCTTAGCAGCTGTATGAAATTGGACCCTGAATGGGAGGGGTATGTCAGAGGGTGAAGAGTTCAAAGGTCATGATCATGGGTCATGACATTCAACCTTTGTTTTTGAAAATATGGTTTGTGAAGCTGTGAAGATGTACTTTAAAGCCAATTCAGTTTTATTTTATATATACATCTGCTTTTGAAGAGATTTTGGAATAACACGGACCTTTGTGGGTTTGCAAGTAAATTAACAGCAGCATGGAGTACCTTAATGGAAAGGAACCCATGGAATCATGGAGACTGTTGTGAATAAGCTGTTCAGGGTGTGTGATTAAGATCACCATTTATCAATAGCACAACGATGTACATTTGCAGTTGATGGACATACGTGTGCAATTGCTCTAGACAAATACGTACATACCTGGACTACTGTGTACATAAACTGTATGCTCAACACTCACTGATTGCCAAAGTGCCCTTTTGGCTAGATGCTACATGTAGGTGCATTTTCGACACTAGAGGGCGACGATGTGCACAGAGGGGATACATGCTGGAATGAAGGTCAGCACATGGGGCTTCCGGGACGACAGAGAGTGCCTTTAGAATCTAATCGTGTGAAAAATGTATTTAAAAAAGCTTTTTTTTTCTTTATTTTTTTAAAATATTGCAATGAATTATACATAACAGCAAAAGAAACGTCACCCCTAAAAATATTTATTGTTTTCATTTTATAATTAATATAATTTGTTTAATGAAGAATACTATGAGTATGGAGTGTAACACGAACACAATGTGGCAAATTTGGTTGACCTCAAAATTCGTCATGCATGACGTCTGAGGACACATAAGCTAAACACGTTCTTAGACTTATCAAAATTTAGGGGGTGACGTTTCTTTTGCTGTTATGTATATTTATGACATGTTAAATGGACCTTCCTTTTTATCGGCCATCTCTTCATATGTACAGGTGCCTTGTTCTTCATTTCTGTTTGTTCAGAGAGGGATTCAATTTATGTTTATTTGCAGTGATAAAGTTTTCAGTGTACTGTGGTAGGGATTATCAGGGGTTAACAAGATTAGCATGTCAGGTGGATGTACAAAGTGCATGGTTCCCACATGAACCTTTGATAGTGTATGTTTGATGCATCCCATGTGTTGTGTTGACTGGATTTTCTTTGTATAGGTGCTGTGGTCGGGATTTTGAAGAATTTCATCATACCAGTCAGGAGATTTTGATTTGAAAGTGTCTCTACCATTAAGTGACATGCATCATAACTTTAACTGTTCTTTCTGCAACATACAATGTAGGCCTTATACCTTCCATATTAAAATTTGGCGTGATTGACCTATCATTATTCATAAATGTTTGCCTATTTTTCATCACCACCCAAATCTAAGACATAGGAAAATGCTCAAGCACGTGCATTCAGTTGAGCGCTTACATTTGACAGGCATCTTCAGTACGCATCATGTAGATGATAATTTGCGTTCTTGTATAATGTACATTGCGTTTAATATGCCCAATGTGTTGTGTCTGTGTGCATGTTGTCTTAGGGGGCTTGGCTAAGTCCACAAACGGCAACAAGTCGACCAGGAACATCCCTGTTCCATTTGAACATTTTGCTCCTTTCTTGAACACAGTATTGCTTAACCCTCCTACAATCAGTGCAATTTTTGAAACAACCCATTCAGGCCACTCCAAGCCATTAGCTGTTGCCAGTGGCCTCCTATGGTTACCCTTCTGTGCACTGTCACACCACTGAGATTGCAGGGTAAGGTGGTCTCCCATTGATACATTGTAGGCCATGCTATTATGTTCAAACATTTACAGTGGCCTTGGGTGGCACACAGTTGATTTTGTAAGATTACATGGAAAGGACAGCAGGCTTGTACATGTATGTACTGAAGGTTGCTAAAGAACAGAATTTAGTGGACCGGAGTGGCCTCCATGTGTACAAGGGTTTTAATGTTCCCACCAGGAACAGCAGCTGGGAATGTCTGATGTTCCCAGCATGCATACTCGTATCCATGTACATGCAGTGTACATTGAAAGATTAGAGTCTTAGCATAGTGGAGTATCTGTATGGGTTTGGTTTTCGGTAAAGTGATGAAGGTTACATTGTATCTCTCGTGAGATTGTGGTTCTTATGTTATTGCTAGAATAGTCCAAGTGGATGATGGTAGTCGAGTGCTACTGTACACGTCAACTTTGCTAATGGGGAGGTCAGGCAGAGGACAAAAGGAGAAGTCCTATGAGGGGGCACTGTGGCAGAATACGAGTCAGGTCATTCATGTGATACACATTCAGAGGAAGGAAAGGCATTTCATCAGAGGAGGCTATGTCTAATAGAACATGCTATTTATGATGGTGATGTATGCTTTTTACACTCTGAAGCCATGGGGAATCCAAGGAGGGACATGTATCCTCTACCCCATTTTTGTGTGTCCCATCCCTCCCCTTAATTTTGCCACCTAGGATTTTCTTCTACATATGGGCCTGGGTCAAGTACATGGCTTGTCTCTTGTTTTGATTATTTTGTCTTGGATGTAAGTTGTCGCCGGATAATTTGCTTGACAAATAAGAGACCGGTTCTATCTGTTCCAACAAGGTCACACCTCCTCATCCCATATCTTGTTCACCTTTTCATGAAAATGAATGACTGGTTGATTTCATTGATGAAAATGACTGTTGCTTTTTTCATGTGTGAGTCTCAACAAAAATGTATACGCACAATAGAATGCAGTTGATTGAGCATTTTACTTTGTTGATCTTAGATTTGGGTGCAATAATCAAAGGGTTAGGCCATCATTATGAATGGCAGCCACCTTTGTCCGATTCCTTGCATACCTGATGACAATGATAAATGTCATTAGGAAAAAAAGGACCAGACTATTTTCCCTTCCAGCCTGTTTGGTTTACATTGGTTTGAATAAAATAAAAACAAATTGGCTGCACCGTGATAAAAGATCTGTTATACATGTAATACCCATAATAAGAAACGTTATAAAGCACCTAATCCATGAACACTTGCTCCTATTAACAAACAAGCTAAAATTTCAAAAGGTTTTTACTGAATATGTATGCTTTGGGTGCAATCTTTTTGAGATAAGCAAAATGATAATGATTATGTCAAATAATTATTATAAAT
The DNA here is from genome assembly GCA_029582265.1 of Zoroaster sp. YZ-2022. Lineage (NCBI taxonomy): Eukaryota > Metazoa > Echinodermata > Asteroidea > Forcipulatida > Zoroasteridae > Zoroaster > Zoroaster sp. YZ-2022. The sequence continues at coordinate 26,013,225 of CM055826.1, read as the reverse complement.
AAATGTATAGGCAAAAATATCCTGATTCATGCAATGGGATAATTGACAATTTAACAGGCTAAAATGTAAAATGTCCATGTACATGTACATTGCTTTTAAAAAACTTATAATCGCATCACTCAAAATTCAAAACTTAAAAATCTTGTTATCCTCTGTATTATATTGTACAGCTTTTTGAATTTAGCCAGAAGTAGATGTGAAATCTTAGTACAACCAGAGTATATCCTTTCTTACTATCTATTTATGCAAAATACAATGTACGTGTACCGACCAAAACAAAACCCACTTGTATTGGCTGTCCATGTACATGTACTATGAAAGACCTGAATGTTTTGGTTACAACCATTATGAGATAAAGCCAAGGAGTGCTATGCCATGGACTAGGTTGCTATACACCACTGAAAATTGAATGTAATAGACTTATGGGGCCAATTTCATTAGCAGAGAATTTTGCCAAGCAATATATACTACTCAAAACAATTTAGGGAACACCGGATTTTTAACATCAAATAGGTTTGAAATGTTCCATGAACCGGGATTTTCATTTGCAACCCCCCCCTCTCTCTTTCAGTAGTCATGTCATGAAATGTGTAATCACTACATGCATCCTTTATCATCTGTTTCATTGTGCAGTTGTTTCTCATCAATTCTGTGAAACATTGTGTTTATCTGAAATAAATGATCTTGCTTTAACTGAGATTATTCCGGTGTTCCCTGAATTGTTTTGAGTAGTATAGAAGAGACTACCAGCTAAAATAGTTTTACTGGTAAACAATAAAAGCTCCTTCAGCCAAAAAGTCTCGTTTCTGGTCATGGGTCAACTTCAAAATTGGTGTGGTGCCGCATTTTTTTGGGGGGGGGGGGGGGGGTAATCAATCCAGCAATTTTGGCTACAGTTAGATATTGTTTCATGGCATAAAAAAATAAAAATGCTGACGCACAGGTCTGAGGCATCATGCGCGGAGACCAAAAAACGGAGAATATTGTTTTGGCCTTATCTATGTTTTGTTAGCCTTATCTATTTTTTGTTATAAGCAGCAGATGCATCTCTACTTAAACAGCTTTTTGTCTGTGCATCCCTAAAAACATTAATTTTTATGAAATATTTGTTAAGAATTCTAATAAGAGTAATTTTATATTTATAAATAAAGGTATATTTTAAAGAATGATGTTTAATCAATGAAAATTATGTGTATGAAATTATATTTTTTTTCCCTTTGTGACATTCTTGAATGTTAGACTTGTAGCATAATTCTACGCATGACTGGCCATGGCTCAATATGAATGATTTTTCACTTACATCAATGTTGAGGCAGTATTTAATGGAATTATCAGATAAGGGTCTTAAAATGGCATGAATAATTGTTATATCTGTAAAGCTTTATTTAACAGTTCTGCACTAGCCATATAAGATATCGATTAAAGGAGAGGTACAAACCCTTTTCTCCCATTGAGGGTACCACTATGCCCCAATCAGGACATCCCGAGGTGACAAAGACGCCTTTTGCTTTACTATTCTGATTGGGGGATACTTTTATCCCGATGGAAAACTCTATTCTCCCAGTGAGGATACCAGTATGCCCCAATCAGGAAACCATTGGGTGCGAAGACACTTCTGTGACTGAAGGCGTCATCACCCTGGTTTACTTCCCAATGGTACCCAGGCAATCATTAAAGTGCACTAGCATACGTAGGATTGCCTGGGTACCACTGGAGAGCACCTAGGTGACAACTACCCAGTTTCATGTATGTTAGATTCACTAACCCCATTTCCAGAGAACTCAAAACCTGTTTTGACTTTTGCTCTTAATAATTCTTATTTTTAATCAAGATCTTGCAAATTATTTTTCTATTTAACAAATTGGAGAGCTCTGATGCTGCATTGCTCTGAAGCACACCTTTTTGTAAGGTTCTGTAAATGAAGAGTTAATTATCAGTAGTATTAAAGCACTCAGTCTTCATGCACTGTATTGTAAAGTACGCATGGTACAGTATGATCACTTGTAGGTAAAGACTGTTTGCAGTGACACCATGTAGAAATTCTCTTTTGAGTAGTAAATACTTATGAAAACAACTGGTTGGTTATAACTCTACGTTTCGATAAGTATGCTCTGATCGTCTCCTTTGCTTATGTTTTTCACCATGCAAAGCTGCAAGTCTTACAATGATCACTTAAGTTATAGTATCAAATAATTGTTACTTTGCAAATGCTATGTACCGTCTTCACGTAAAAATAAGCATAGGGCATTTTTTTCTCAGCTCAGTGGTTTTGAAATGGCTATATAGACCTTGATATTACTTACCCATTCAGTGTACATAATACTGTTCCACCTACCCATGTTCCCAGGCAATAAAATTAATTGTTGCATTACATTTGTACATCTACAACACATCGGTTACCTCTGAATTCAAACCCTGTTTTGGAGACAAGAAAACGTGTTTACATAGAGACTGCTGAAATATTCAAAGAGGATGTCTATGACATAAGGACACACATGAATGTTATATACATACATAATGCAACTTTTAAATTAAATTTACTTTCTGATTTCTTAACTTTTTACCATTAACCCCTTTCAGACATTTTGTTAAGAACTTTATAGAATCTAGCCAGCCAATTGGCATCGGGCAAGCTCGGTGGTCGAGAGGTTAAGACGTCTGCACTAGTAAGCAGGAGGTCGTGGGTTCGAATTCCGCCCGAGTCACCTGTGATGTTTTTTCCACAAACACTCGGTATACAGTGCTATACACACATCGGTGTAGGGCAAAATTAAATCAATTACTTATAGAATCCATCACCATGCAGCAGCACAACCACCAATTCTGTGGAATTTAATTAATCACACCTGAGCTAATGCAAAGTGTCCATGGTTGGGTAAACAGTACTGAATCTAGCAAAATCATGCACCAGGGTGTGGATTTTCAGGTAGATGGGGTTTAATAAAATATAACAAGAGTAAAGTGCATGTACACAGTGAAGGATTTCACTTACATTACAAAATTAACAATTATGTATACACACAAATATTGTGTTGAACTAGAAGGTACAACATTGCCAGACAGAAATCTTTTGAAAATTAACAATAATTCTTTCTCTCTTGGATGATGGCAGGATTGATTGTCTTATAACAACTTTACACCAAGTTTTAAGATAATTTGTAAATTTTATAATCTGGTAGTTAGCAATGTTGTACCCTTCCTCTAATTGATGCTGCTATCTTTTTTGTTTGGATTTTAAGTTATTGTAAAAAAAAAATAGATTTTAATTTGTATTCAGTAAGAAGTGTATATTCAGAACTGATTTATTTGAAAATATTTTGTTGAGTGATTCTTAGCTTTGAAACGTATTGTGTTGTTGATATTGTACGTAGTGAGTAAATGCTGTCTCCCTGATATAATCAAAAAGTACAAATTATTAAAATAAGATTTAAATAATTTAATTTTCTAATATTAATAATGCAACCAGCTGATATTGCTTTAAGAATAAATATGCTTGAAAATATTTTGAACATTTTAGGGTGCTGAAATAAAAGCAGTTGTGTTTAAAACCATCTTGATTATGTCATTCAGTCTTATATAAATCTTACTTTAGTAATAATACATGTGGGTCATTCCACCAGGTTGGGTCCATTTATTATGACTCCCAATTAACATTTTTTAACTTCCTACTCAATCAAGGCACAGAGATTGATTTCATTATAATTTGAAGAACGTTAACAACAGAATGAATGGTACATTTACCTATGTAACAAAGACACCATGTCACAAAGCTTGCCCCAACCCAGTACTTAGTGTACAGCACAATGAAATAAGCTATTGAACCTTTCAAATGTTTCTTTTTCTGCATGATTGTTTCTTGATTCAATTATGGATTTATTTACCAAAAGGGAACAGACTTTCAACAGGATAATGGAACCGATGTCCTAGTTTAAGATGAACACAGTAACTGAAAATTACTGGCACATTTATGCAGCAGCAATGGTAATATGACCTTATCATGTGGAGTATCATTTTCAGTTTAATCTAACACTAGGACTCCAATTACATGCCCCTTTAAGCTTGAATAATTGATATTAAATTTCACTCTTGTCAACAGAGGGCAGTATTCATTTCCATAATAAACACTGGGAATTCCAACAAGTGGTTTCAAAGATGTTCAACCTTTCAACAGTTATTCTCTAGAGAAATGTACTTGTTCCTATCTCATCATTGAACAAGTTTAACATGCATGTTGTTACGTTTGGCACAATGGCTACTCCAGCTGGTAAGACTAGTGTTTTAGTATTTTTTTTATAAAATTATGCATTTTGAGGTATAATGGGAAATAATTTAACATGTGGGAGCCATTTTGATGAAACTGAGCGTGGACTTGGTCCCTTGATTGCTTGTGAGCGAGCCAAGTAACACAGGTTTTTTCACTAAACTTTTTACAATACATGCAACAGACATTAACCTTGGAACAGGCAACTAGAATGACGACGACGCTCCACAAATGCCCGATGATTGAATCTTCCAGCTCAGGTGATGAGATATCACCCAGACTTGAGCAACACTTTCATACCCGCGACCATGAATACATTTACACACCAAGATTTAGAAATAGGGTGTCCATATTTGCTAGAAATGTCCAAACAGGGTGTTCAAATTGTTCACTTACAATACTTTTATGTATGTAAATGACAGATGAAATAGGGTGTCCAAAAGACACCCAGACACCCCTCTGGCTAATACTATGATTCCACCATTGCTGCCTCCTTCACAACTGACGTCTGGATGTTATAACTTCATCTTTGACATCTGAAAGTTAAAGCAAAGTTACTGGATTAATCTGAGATATTTTATCTTCTGGTTTACAATTCCTGAGTGCTCTACTGAAAGGGCATTTTTTCAGGCTTTAGTTTCTGAATTATGCTGAAATAATTTGGACGTTGAGTGAGCATCCAGCATCACTGCACTGCACATGCAAAGTGTGGGACAAAATTTCGATTTAGATTTACCCCCAGAAAAACATTTGTCACTGAATCTAAAACTATCAATCCGATTCCATGCCCTGTTGATCGTGATGATATTGTCCCTTTATAATATGTTTTTTTAAATTTTTATTAATATACCAATCCTATACCTTACCTTTAAATACGTTCTTACCTCTTTCTGAAGACAATATTTGTATAACTGGAACTCCTTGGCACAATCATTCTTGATGACAGATTCCTTCCTGAGGATGCACTGAGAATAGCACGATGCCTAAAAAAAAACAAGGATCAGGATTAAATCATGTAATATGCACTCCTTTTTCACATAAAACAATTGGAAAGAATGTCAAAGCCAACGGCCACTTGTGCACAATGTTTAAGCATACATGTTTTTAGCAGACAACAAAACGGCCAATTACACCTCATTGGATGTGCATACATACATTCGTTGCTCAAAATCTCCCATTTTCAATCCTCACTTGCCTACTTTCCTCTCCTTAAGTGTGTCTTCCATCATATTTTTAAGGAAAATCTGTGGGGGTTGTATTTATAAGTATTCTACATTCTTCCCAAACATTTTCCCAGACTGACACATATTTTAGGAAATTGCAGTATCACTTGGGGGAAATTTTGCTCCTGTTCAATTGATTAATCATGACCATCAGCAATATTAAATTTCACTTTGACCCTCTGACAGAACAACTCATCTTCATACAGTACATGGTAGGGTAGAATGTCGTATCCGACCGCCACCGAAATTTCCTCTTCAATATAACCAATAATGTAATCTTACCTACCTAGTAAGGTGGAGAACATATGGATGATGATGGACATATACTTCAAATTATTCCAGGATATTTATTTCATGAAAAATCGGGCATTTTTGGTATACGATGACTTCCTCAGTCATGTCAGTTTGATCTTGTCCACTCCCCCATAAATGACCAACACGGTCAATGTACATGCGCAGTGGCAACTATAATAGGATCCTTCTGTTTTCTGAAGGGGAGGATTTTTTAGAAGGGAAATCAAGTCCGAAAACCATCATAAAAGTGGATTTTAAAGATAGTTTTCGCTTTCTGTACCCCCAAAATCGATAGAATCATTTTTTAACTGGTTAGCCTAGCCTCGTGGTTGCAATTTTTTTTTTTTTTAAACCTTAAAAAGTGGCGGTCTGATACGACATTCTTTCCCAATAGCATTGACATTGTAACTAACAGCAAACTGGGGAGGATAAAAAAGGGGACACTTCCTAACTAGAATGGGGGGGGGGGGCCGGGGCAAATCTGCATTTTATATAAAGTCCCAGACAGTCATGGACTGTTGGGCGAGGAACTCAAAGAACTTAAGCTACGACAGGCAGCTACTGAGATAGCTACAAATGAACCGCATCATTTTTATTTCAGGATGACATACATGCATAGATACTACTCTAGATACCTCTTTGGAACACGTTGCAATAGCTTTAGGAATCCCTGCCAATTTTGCACGCACTCTTTCTGTCACAGCTTTTGTCATCATCACACTGCACTTTATAGGAATTACATCTCTCCTGTAATCTGGAAAAACCTAGTTAAGTCAAATTTTGGTGAAAATTGGGTTAGACCCATATTTGGACTTACTATGTTTTTCCCCTTCAGTTAAAAATGTTAAAGTGTGTGAAACTCTTCCCTGTTGGCAGTTTTTCATCTGGAAGAACCTAGTATGTCATGTAAGTATACTGATGTAAATTATGTCATGTAAGTATACTGATGTAATTTACAACAGTATACTTACATGACATACTAGGTTCTTCCAGATGAAAAACTGCCAACAGGGAAGAGTTTCACACACTTTAACATTTTTAACTGAAGGGGAAAAACATAGTAAGTCCAAATATGGGTCTAACTCAATTTTCACCAAAATTTGACTTACTAGGTTTTTCCAGATTACAGGAGATCTGTACTGTATGTGCCCGGTGGCCGGTGGTATGGGGTCGAACGAAAACGTAAACATGTTCATTTAAGAGCGGAGGGCGTCCTCTATCGAGTTGAAGCTAGAAGATCCTAGCCGAGCAGCCGCCATATTTTTCCCGATGCTAAACTTTGACCTTGATTGGAGGCTAGCACGCAAGCCTCGAAGCGTGACGTCAGATTTTCTGCACAACGCGTTAACGTATCCAATGAAATCCGTTGAATGGTACGCCTGGTGCCTGTCTATATCCTTGATAGGATATAGACAGGGAACCAGTCTACGTGAATTATATCATTGAGGATATAGACAGGGGACCAGTCTATAGAGTCGCGTCAAGCCTTATCAATTGAGCTCGCAATGAATTATGGGAGTCAGGTTTTGGAAAAAAGTTGTAAACAAACGCACATGTTTGTGCACAAAGTCAATGGAGGAGAAAGGTGGTCGGTCAGAAAATTGATGTTTTTACGTATTGTAGCAAACTTATTGAAAAAATTATTAAGAATTAGTTAAATTACATACAGAATATTTGTATAATTAAGAAAAGAATATTTTTTTATTCCCAGAAACCACGAAACCGGAGGATTTCTCAGCTGATTTCTGGAGTGACAGTTATATATATTCTAATTATTTTGCTCGTCGCACTGTACTTTTTAGGCAAACTCGATCACTACTAACGGCCGAGAAGCTCTTCAGTTCGGTTTTTGGAACATATTTTCTTTTAGAAATATTCTCCCCATCGACAAAAAATATATATTACATATTAATTGAAGGATGGTAAATAAAGGAGAAAACAGTGGCTTGTGCCACTTGCCTTTTTTATACGTTCCTGATATTCAATTGTTATTATTTTTTGTACAATCTATAATTAGCGGAAGGAACAACAATTTATTGGCGTTTGACAAAAGCTATAATTAATACAATATTAATCCCGAGGGGATTAAAATAGGCAAGTCTCATTTCAGATTCGATAGGCAGCGATGTGTGTCCCCAATCTACGACCGGGGAACGCGATGCAGTAATATCAGACGGTCCCAAAACGATATAATAATAAGATAATAGTTTCTTGATAAGATAATAGTTCTTGTGTGAACTAGCACTTTGCTTGATTTTAATTATTTTTTTAATGGTTTGTTTTTTGGGGTGGCAGAAATTTTGTATTTATTTATTTATTTATTTGTTTGTTTATTTGTTTATTTATTTGTTTATTGAAGTTTTTTAATGTTTTTAATTTTACGCTCGACCGACACCCCCAATTTATTTGACCACGGTTTGACCATAATGCTCAAGTTAATTTGTTTTTTTAAATACGATGAAATTCTTTGCAATTTACCTCTTTTTTAGTGTATTTGGGGGGGGGGGGACGGGGTGGCACTCTGCCTCATATCAAGCATGGTATAGCTACACAGGGGACCAGGCTAGGGCCGCGTTTTCGCGACCATAACCACAAACTAGTTTCTGACGTCATATTCTTCACTAGAAACAAGACAGCACAGCTACGCGAAAACGCAAACGTAACCAGAAAATTGTTTTCAGTTTGCAACGTGTTCAGTCATCAACGTACTCAAAAAAAAAACCGGTGTAATTCAAATTTTGGGCAAAATAGAACTTACTCGTGGGTGCTAGTATTAAACTTGAAAGACTGGTGTACGAACAATCATGTTCATCTTGAAACAAGCGTAACCGATCACAAACTTCGGTTCACGTTTGGTCAGAACAATGACGCCATTGCAGCACAACCGAACTCGCAAAAAACGCTTTAACCAATGACCGAAGCCCAAACATGTTTCTGGTTACGGTCGCGAAAACGCGCCCCTGGTTAGCCTGACGATCTGAGGTCACGTTTGAGCTGGAGGAGGCGCGTGAATTACTTGATATAGGATAAAGACATGGGACCAGTCTAGGTCACAGCATGGAGGTGGCCGGGAATTACCTCCATGATTTGATAGTATTAGTAATCCATGGTAGACCAGACTTACTTATACAATTAACAAGCCTAGCATACCGGACCCCTAATTGTCTTTCGTGAGTCCTAATCCTGTAACAATACAAGTACCTGCCAATCAACATAACCTGGGGCCGATTTCACAAAGAGCTAAGATTGATCTTAACTGTGTATCAATCTTAATTGCTTAGCAAAGTGTGATGTCACAATACAAATCACTATGGTAATACTAACAACTCATCTTAAGATGAATCTTAGTGCTTTGTGAAATCGAGCCCCGCACTAATAATATTGACTGGCCCAACTCGTTTGGTCGTCGCAGTGCGCACATGCACAAGATGCATGGATCCATATGTACATACATGCACACTGTAATCCAAAAAAATGGAAATTATGTATTTCACAAAAGAGTAGTGTCAGGAGCTTGCTTTTTACAGTACAAAAAGTGCCAAAACGAACTTATGACGGGACATTTATTTACTGAAAAACCATGTTTCTCACGATTATTTTGAGAAATGTGTCATTTTACAGCATTGTATTCACTTCCTAGACTCCTCAAGAAAATAGCAATTTATGTTGCGATGAAAAATAAAAATTCAGAAAATTGCCGTTACATTTATTTACTGAAAAATTATGTTTTTCACGATTATTTTGAGAAATGTATCATTTTACAACTTTTGTAATCACTTCCTCAAGAAAAATTCAATTTCAGAAAATTGCCGTTAAAATAGCCAACGGTGATACATCTTTAAGGGTGCACCCCACTAAATAGTGAGGAATTCATGCGCCGAGCTGTTTATCATAAAGTGTATGCCCTCAAATTTTTCTGAAAAACAAAGATTTGAGGCCCATTCATTTGATGGATTGTGTAAAAATGGCCCACTATCATAACCCGGGGGTCCTTGGCTTCCAACTGTGAGTATTTTGGACACACTAGGCCCTGAAAAAGTGGTCCTAATTTGATTTCAAGCGTAAGGCCTTTTTCCAAAATGGCTGCTTTTCAGTGTGGACGTTTTCACTACTGTAGAGGGTGGTTTTCATTGGGATGAGAATAACTCCCTGGAAACCTGGACTTTAGACAGTGAATAGAGAAGAAAATAAAAGGTTATATATCGATCAATATTTTTTCTTTTGGTTTTAAAAACTGTGGGACTTCTAAGTATTTTTTAATGATTTTTGAATATTGTGTATTTAGCACTGTTTACTATGGGAGTTTATTTAGTTGGGTGCACCCTATAGTGTTTCTTTACATCTTCGCCTTATTTAATTCTGCGCAATTTGAGCCTTATTTAAATCCGCTATGCACTTTTATGAGAGTATGAGTGCTTACAGAGTATGGATGGATGCATATCTTCGAAGTGTGCACTGTCTTTAAATGTTTTGTACTTACACTGGCCGCTAATTATTTGTTTTACTTACAGAACTATATCAAAGCGATGCGTTTGTTTATTGGTGAACCAGTGTGGACTCCAGTCAACAGGCCTGCTGACGATCACCCTCAACGTGAGGAATATGTCCAGAAATTGGAGAAGGGGATCTGGTAACTATTGAATAAAGAATTGTCAACTATATAAGCTGATATCAAATCAAATGGGTTAAAAATAATTATAGGTAGGCCTATATAATTAGTAATTTCAAAATAGTAAAAGTTCATTGTACAACTTTACCCCTAAAAAGGCCCAAAAAAGTCTCCGGTTTCTGGTCATCGGTTGGCTTCAAAATTGGTGCGGTACGGTGACGCGGGGAGCAAATTTCCCATTAGTATGGTGGCTAAAAGAGGCCTCACAAATCGGGCAAACGTTCATACCCCTATGTGAAAAAGTCGTTTAAAACACAGCACGGCAGAATTCCAATAGATCCAGCAATGTTGGCTGCAATTTGACATCGTTTACTAGCAAAAAATAATAAATAAATAAATAAAAAACAAAACAAAAATGCCGACGCGCGGGTCTGATAGGCGACGCGCGCGCGGAGACCAGAAACGAGAGACTTTTTTCGGCCTAAAACGTACTTGGTGTAAGCTAATAATGATGATATAAATCTCCCTATAATTGATTTTGTGCCGACTTGTTTTTAGAAATGTGAAAAATTGGATTACTATTTCTTAAATGACGACTGCTGAATCTTCCTATTTGAATCTTCAATTTGGGGTCCATGGCGTTGCTCTTGATTGGTTCAAATCATATTTGCTTAATCGTTCTCAGGCTGTTCATTTATCCGGGGAATTATCCAAAGACTCCAAGCTCAGCTATGGTGTGTCACATGGGTCTGTATTAGGGCCTATGCTTTTTACCTTATACATATCTCCCCTTGGCCGCATTGCCCGACACCATGGCTTACTTCCCCACTTTTACGCAGACGACACACAGCTTTACGCCACCTTTTCCCCAAGTATACCCGACAATGATACCAACACACAACACATTCTTGAAACATGCTTAGACAACATACGCAGGTGGATGGCGGCCAATCTACTTTAACTAAACGCCCAAAAAACCCAGTTTCTTGTCATTCGCTCACCTCACCTCAGACGGGAAGTTAACATCTCAGGCATACGCATAGGTGATGTTCAGGTTGCTCCTTGCTTTGACGCACGTAACCTTGGCGTTGTTTTCGACAGGTTTATGAATCTTGACCGACATATAACCACAGTGTGTCAGTCTTCTTACGCGCATTTACGTCGCATAGCAGCAATCAGAGCATCGCTTTCACTACACACAGCTGAACAACTCATCCACGCATTTATCTCATCTAGACTAGACTTCTGCAATAGTTTACTGATAGGACTACCGGTACCTCAGCAATCATTAAAACCCCTTCAGACAGTACAAAACGCGTCTGCCCGCTTACTCACCAGAACTAGATCATCCGAGCACATAACACCTATATTATACAATCTTCACTGTCTTCCTGTTAAATACAGAACACAATTCAAAATCCTGCTCCTTACATTCAAAGCCCTTCATGGTTTAGCTCCTTCCTACATACAGGACCTGTTGCAACTTCGCAACCTGCGACCAGGCCTCAGACCTTCTTCATCACAGATACTTTCTGTTCCCAAAACTCGCCTGGCAACCTATGGGGACCGGGCTTTTTCCAGCTGTGCACCGCGTCTCTGGAACTCCTTGCCAGACGAGTTAAGGGACACAATTGATCTGTCATCATTCAAACGCCATCTTTCAAAACACATCTCTTCAATATTTCATTTGATCTACACTGATTTTCTAGTGACCGGCGCCCTTGAATGGGTCTCCAGATACTGTGCGCCTTATAAATGCTCTATTATTATTATTATTATTATTATTATTATTATTATTATTATTATTATTATTATTATTATTATTATTATTATTATTATTATTATTATTATTATTATTATTATTATTATTATTATTATTATTATTATTATTATTATTATTATTATTATTATTATTATTATTATTATTATTATTATTATTATTATTATTATTATTATTATTATTATTATTATTATTATTATTATTATTATTATTATTATTATTATTATTATTATTATTATTATTAATTTTTGATTTCAAAGCAATTTTGGCGTTGTACCTGCATGCTCATTCAAACCATAGGGAAAGGCAAACATACACGTGGCTCTTCACTGCAGTATCTGGGATTCAATCCAGGATCCGTGACCTTGAGGACACATGACCCCATTAAAAAAATGACCCAGGATCAGCGGCGTAGCCACGGGGGGGCTGGGGGGGGGGGGGGCTGGGTGGCACGTTCCCCCACAAATTTCCAGTTCCCCCCACAAATTTCCAGTTCCCCCAGGTGCCCCCACAAAAAATCCCGATAGTGCACCAAAAAAGAAAAGGGAAAAACCCATACCCCTGGGGACCCCCACTGAAAAGCAAGCCCCCTGTGCCCACCCTCACTGAAAAGCAAGCCCCCCTGTGCCCACTCCCCCCCCCCCCACTGAAAAAGTCCTGGCTACGTCGCTGCCCAGGATCCACAATATTTCAAGAGAAGTGTGAAGAAGGCCGTTTGCATTGTTGTGATGTTTTAACTCCCAGCTAGGAGCCTACGATATCTTGGGGGTAACGTAGCCTTTATATTAAAGCCAAGGCGTACGCGGCCGGCAACATGGACACCACGCCCAAAAGAAGACCACGCCCTCGAGTGGCTAAGCCACGAACACCTCAAAAGCCAGTTCTGTGGTGTTCATGTTCAGTTTCTTTATTTTATTTCTCGACTGATTTGGTAGAGAGAAATCTAATACGAAATATGTGGTGGACATAAATTTCAGGTACATGCATTATTATAGCCCATGAATTGTAACAGTCGATCCAGTATGTAAAAATGTTTATCTGATCTGTGTGAAGTTGCTGAAACTCGGTGGTAGAATCCCATGATCAAATACAATGCTTTCTCGAGATTTGAATTTCAAAACATCGTTTTCACTAAGTCACATGATCTATAATGTTTATAATGTACGTATACATAAACTGATTAATAAATCAAATCGGTATAGGCTACTATGGTCTGAATGTGTTGTGTAGTTGGACATATTCTTTTATTTCCATCGGGTTATAAAGGGCCGAAAGTGGTGCCGATGGTGAGTACCATTAACCTTATCTGTGCATGCACTTATGGGGATTTTGACTTATCAGAAGGTTAACAATTAACATACGCAGTTACGTGTATTATTGTACATAATGGATCTATGTACGTGCGTGCTGCGACGACCAAGAGTTCGCCGGCCGGTCAACTATAGTAGTGCGTACTTAGCGAACCGTCTCTTTGACAATCACTATATAGCATAATGTTTCACCATTGACAATTGCAGCAATCTATTACTAGTCATGAAATTCACTTCACTTCTAATTCTACCTCACAATTACCTCCATTCGGAACACGTGAGATTGTATTGTCTGGTAGGAACATACCGCGCATTTAAAACATAACAAAGCAAAGTGATTACGATGTGCTATTATAAGTGCCCTCCCCGCACAATTTCGCCAGTGTATTTCTGGTGCATACTACGCACGTAGCTCACGCTTCGCGGACGCAGCGCAATTCTTTCTTGTATTACTGCAGCCTTAGTGTTGTTTTTCACTGCAGGCCGAAGTGTTACTCCTTCCGAGGACGAGTCCTTTTTCACGCAATTGGAGAAGGATATTGCGGGTGCACAGCAGGCAAGCACTAGCTCCAAAATCCCGACAAAGCTTGCACGAAAGCGCGCCACTAAACGCAAATCTGCTGCTTCGAGCCATGCGCTTGACCCGTCGGCGACTGCACTGGACGGTAATTTGCAAACCACTTTAAGCCAGCGGCAAGAAACGGTTGCTTCTCTAGCGAATGCATTCAATTGCTTCAGCAACAGCACTCAGACCACTAATGTTGTGGCACATCTAGAAGAGGCTGAAGAGGGCGAAATTTCAGATCTTGAGTCGATAATGTTTGACAACCTGGTACCCGAAAGGGGCAATGATGGTTATTACGGCACCGTACCCGAAAGGGACGACAATTTTTCAGATCGTATAATGTTGACACACTCTTGTTTGGGCAAGAGAGTGATCACTTGCTTAATGAATTGGCTGCCCTGGCCAAAAAATTACGAAAAAGTGGGGCCATCCATTAATGAACATTTGGATCAAACAGTGAACGCCTTAATCAGAGGCAAAATTCAACCTGAAAAGCTCAACAAAAAGTTGAAACTTTATAATAAGCCAGAAAATTGTACAAACATTGTGCCTTACACGAGTTAATCCAGAAATCAGGTCAATTCTGAAACCGGCAACACGGTCACACACGATGCCAAGCTACAAAAGATTCAAAATTGTTTTGTTCACGGATCTGTAGCCATTTCCATGGTAGCAGACGAGCTCCTGAAAGCCCGTAACAATAAGTCAGAGGCCAGCATTGATTCGGCCAAACTATATGGTGATCTACAGTGTGTCTAAAAAAAAATGCAAACAAAATATAACGGAATGCCAGACGTAGAATGAGTAACCAGCACAGTACAAAATGTAAATTTCAATCACGCCATTTGAGATATGTGGCTCTTCGTGAAAACGGTGACGATTTCATTAAAACTGAATATTGCACCCACAATTGATTTATTTGCATCTAGAACCAATTACCAGTTCAAGCCATTATGTATCATGGTTCCCTGATCCTGAGGCAGTAACTTGTGATGTATTTTCATTCTCTTGGGAAGATGAAAAAATTTATGCTTTTCCTCCATTTGCTCTCATTGAGTACTGCAGAAATTAGAGCACAACAAGGCTACCGGTATTCTGGTCTTCCCGCTCTGGCAGACGCAACACTGGTTCCCAAGGTTATTAAGACTACTGATACACTCACTGGCCATAAGTATTGCAACATCCCCAAAGTTCAGTTTGGAGAACTGTGTTATACAATAATTTATTTTATTTTATTTACACTACTTAAGACTTCTTGAAAGTGCCTGTGTTTTGAAGTCAATGTTCTTTTTTACTGTTCTTGCTCTGAAATTATGTAATACACGATTGATGAAATCGGATTATTGTGCTCGGTGTCGGTGTATTGTGCTAGGTCCATGATGACTGTAGCGTTGCCTTCATTGTCTGCGGTGAGGATGTGGATGGAGCTGTCTTGTCGGATGTCCCGTAAAGCAGAAAGCTCTCCCTTGGAGAGGTTGGGCTTGGCTGGCTTGGCTTTACGCAAAACATCACTCATCTGTAGTCGGACGTCATCAGCTGCTGTTTTGTTGAGTCGTCGCATGGCTGGCTCAACTGACTGGATGATTTCTTCCGTTGGAATGGATTTGGGTGTGCCAACGGCCTGGTGGAACGTTTCCAAAGACAACTCAAAGCATCCCTTAAAGCACAAGTTGACGCACCGACTGGACAGAGACCTTACCGCTCGTTCTGCTTGGAATTCGCTCCGCAGTCAAGTCAGATATTTTGGTCACAGTGTCGCTGAGCGTGTGTATGGTACTACCACTCTTCGCTTGCCAGGAGAATTTTTTGACACGACCTCCGATATTTCTACTTTGGACCCAGCTGCCTATGTTCATCGTCTACAACTAACATTCATGTTCCTTGTGATTTGCAAACATGCACCCATGTTTTTGTCCGCCGTGACGCGGTACGGAAACCCCTTCAACCACCCTATGATGGCCCTTTCAAAGTACTCATTCGCTCAGCCAAGCATTTTGTACTTGAACTGACCAACCGCAAGGACACAATTAGCATATCGATCGCCTCAAATGTGCCCATTTGGATATTGCTATGGACACACATCCTGTTCCCCTACCCGAACAGCCTGCCCCAGCAGTTAAACCCCCTGCCCGCGTAACTACTGAACAGATTTCCCCATCATCGGACAGTCCACCCATTCGTACGTCCCGTTCAGGCCGCACTGTTCATTGGTCCAAACGCTATATCACACTCGTTCGTTCTTAATTTATTATCATTCTTATTTATTTTTTTATCAGCCACTCACTGGAAGGGGCTCCTGTAGTGTTTTCTTCCATGTAAACATAGAAACATTTGTAATTCTAATCCATTGTATACTTTCCCATACAGTATTCTCAGTGTTTGTTGTACTATTATTTTGACCCTGTATTGCCAGGCTTCGTAATTGATGACCACTTCAAAGTCCACTTTTATTGCTTTGACCTACCTTCACCACATGTCATCACCTCATTTTAAGCTTTGCTCTCAGACTTCTTGTCTATAGTTTTATTACGTTGGGGATAGTCAGTCCTACAAGTATTCTTACCATATGTCAAGTTAGAACACTCTGTTTTCAAACACACAGCAAACAACAACTCCACAAACGCTCTCTCCTTTGTTTACCATGTAAAAGTTCATATGTATTACTGTTGATCTCCAGTCAGAATAAAAGTTTATCTCCGAACACAAAAAATTGTGTGACTTGTTTTTCTTCATTGAAACACACCAAAAATGTCTCAAACATTTGACCTTTGAGCTTATTTTCACTAACCACAGGTCAAAGGACACAAACGTTGTCCTTATGTGAGGTTTCCAACATGTTATTTTACAGACGGCAGGTTGGTCAACGGCCACAACCTTTGCTAAATTTTATAATAGAAGTAGTTCTATCAATCACAGGGAACCACAAACGAGCTTTGCGAAGGCAGTGTTAAACCTCTATAACTCAGTAAATTGCAGTGCAACAAGACAGAGGCCAATTTACTGACATCAACAGTCCATGGCCATGGAGTTAAATCACAGGTGTAAAATGTCGTAAAGTTGATTTAAATGTATAGAAATGTATCAGTCAATTGAATAACTGAGATAATATGATTTGAATCTACAAGTTAAGGTATGCTGATATTCAACAATGGTTGATTGGTTCAAGGTCATTGGACAGTGTTGATATCGACTATCGAATGTGTTGTTTTTATTGTACTTTTGTTTTCCTTTGGGGGGGGGCATGTAGCGCATGGGTTTTTAAATTTTTTATTGTACTTTTGTTTTTCCTTCGCCATTTACCATTTATCATTGTTTCTGTATTTTTGTATACTTTGTCTATCTGGCTCCTGAAATTTGTATAATTTGCCTATTCCATTTAGTTTAGTCGGGGTGATAAAATCTTTTATTAAGTTTTGTAAATTTAGAAAACATTTTTGTTTTCTGTTTTTATTACTATTGTGCAATGTGTGTATTTTATTGATATTTTAAAGAAATGTTTACTGCTGTACAAAGGATAACAAATTTCATGTGTGTCACATGATGAATAAAATGAATTGAATTGAATTGAATTGAATTGAAAACAAGTAATGTAAACTTAAAGCATGGAGGAAGGAACACAAGGTAGAAAAACACCCTTTTTTATTTTTTTGTTCTTTTTTTGTAATTTGTTTGATTCAAAAGTAGTTGAACCTATCAAACTTATGTAAAGTGACTGTAATTCGACCAAGGAGGTGCAGAGTACCTCCAGATTTGATCTCCATGATGATATGAACGGACTTTATCATTTCTCGATGTGTGTGTTACACTATCTTGAAATTAACAAGTCATGACAATGATATTATTTTCTGGTGTGTATGCATTTGTTTTCCTAACGCACATTACACTGGCCAACTTTAAAATCTCACGTGTTCCAAATGGAGGTAATGTGAGGTAGAATTTCCCAATTAAACGAGTGAAACGAAGTTTGATTGGGATTCTGCCGAATCTTTTACCGAAATGAGGAATCACGTGACACCCTCCCGACTTTACCATACTAAATACATGCATTTGCAGTATAAGTGGCACAACTTAAAGAGGTTGCATATTACCCACCCTATTCTGTTTTTGGTGGGGCCAGTGTAATGATTATACACAATTGAGCTTTAAACACTGCCGAGATTGTGCGGGGAGGGCACTTATATAGCATAGGGTCGTAATCACTATAACGGATTAGTAATCCGTAATAACGGATTACTAATCCGTCATAACGGATTAGTAATATATACTTATAGAGTGGCACTAATGGTCTTTCGTAGTTATGCTTTAAATGTGTGGTATGTTCCTACCACCAGACAATACAATATCACGTGATTCCTCATTTATATTCCTCATGCTAGCTGGGGCTGGGTATGTATACAGTAATTCAGTGTGTGTGTGCGTGCGTGCGTGCGTGCGTGCTTCGAATTAATTCGGCGGCCTTCGGTCTTCGGTTTGTTAATTACTTAATTGTGTAGCCGTTGCAACCATCGTGAGGCTAACGTTTCTTCCTCCATGCGTTACAGACGGGATTTTGTCTCGCTAAATATAAATCACACAGAATAATTCCAGAAAAGTCTAAAAGATGGTTTGTGCTTGGTATATGGACGACTCTCTCTTGGATCAGAGAGAACCACATCAGTTGAATCCAACACAGTTTGTTGATTTGGACTGCCTGAAATCACTTGGTGTTCTGTACTGGAAGGTACAGTTGGATCTCACTTTTTGTTTCCGTCTCGGTATTCAAGCAGATGTCCTGTTCAATACAGGAGTACTGGGTTACGGTTCTTTTATTTTGTTTGTCATGTGCTGGATTCGCCATTTATTTGGCATTTGTGGGTGCGGGACTGGGGATCAGGTTAAATTGTTTTTCCTTACAAATGGGGAGGCAGCGGCGTAGCCAGGACTTTTTCAGTGGGGGGGGGGGGGGCATTGCTTTTCAGTGGGGGGCCCAGGGGGTTGGGTTTTTCCCTTTTCTTTTCTGTTTTTTGGGGCATTATGAGAATTTTTCGTGGGGGGGGCACCTGGGGGGGGGGCACTGGAAATTTGTGGGGGGGGCACGTGCCCCCCCCCCAGGCTCCCCTGTGGCTACGCCGCTGGGGGGGAGGGGTGACTATATTAAAGGTACACAGTCTCCACCTTACTGAGCAGGTAAGATTACATTATTGGTTATGAATGAGAAAAAAGGGCGGTTGGGTTCGACATTCTATCCATAATTTTACAAAATTTTACAAAAATTTCTTTGATATTGGAGGGATTAGTTTTTATTATTATTTTTTTTTAAATTCATCTTCATGATTAATTAATTTTCAGTTGGATGTAGATAACTTGAAAGAGGAAGGACTTCTGTCTAAGATAAGAAAGGAGCGTGGGTACTCCTACGAAGATGTCATCGCAGTATCCAAGGACACATTGCCTAACTATGAGGAAAAGGTGAGTTACCATAGACAGTATGTGTCAAAGAAAGGAACATTGCAGTTGCTTATTAAGATAACATTAAAGGGACAGTATCATCATGATCGGGGCAGACTTTCAACAGGGCATGGAATTAGTGACGATGATGAACACAGAAACTGAAGTACACTGACTCATTAATGCAGCAGCAACGGTAATAAGACATTATCATGTGGGTATTATTTTCAGTCACTGAGTTAAATCTAAACTAGCACTCCGATTCCATGCCCTGATGATCGTGAAGATACTGTCCCTTTAAAAAGGAGGTACACATACATGTATAACATTAGCAATGCTGGCATCTTCTTCTCCAAGTTAGTTAACTGTAGAGTGTAGTGTCTTTGTTGAATCATAATGTACTGTCATTTAACAACCAACCTACACAACCTGTGAGTGTAAAAGTTTCATATGAATGCGGAGTCCAGTAGAGCTGTAGCAAAGGTATACAGGGTGACCCAATCGGTGGCCTTCCAAAGGTGTAGAGCACAGAAAAT
Organism: Zoroaster sp. YZ-2022; assembly: GCA_029582265.1. NCBI lineage: Eukaryota > Metazoa > Echinodermata > Asteroidea > Forcipulatida > Zoroasteridae > Zoroaster > Zoroaster sp. YZ-2022. The sequence goes on along the minus strand of CM055826.1, from coordinate 25,993,220 downwards.
CGAGTCAACTCGTACCGAAGTCAACTCGTACCAAAAAATCTTACCCAAGTTACATGTAACTCGTACCCAGGTCAACTCGTACCCGAGTCAACTCGTATCCGAGTCAACTCGTATCCGAGTCAACTCGTACCCGAGTCAACTCGTACCGAGTCAACTCGTACCCAAGTCAATTCGTACCCAAGTCAATTCGTACCCAAGTCAATTCGTACCCAAGTCAATTCGTACCCAAATCAATTCGTACCCAGGTCAACTTGTACCCAATGTTTGTTTTTCATTGTTTTGATGATTTTTTTTCCCCAGGAAGACCAGCTGTGGTCTTCACAGTGATATTAATTAATACTATGTGTATACTGCGTGGGTACGAGTTGACTTGGGTACGAGTTGACTTGGGTACGAGTCAGATAAAAATGTTGTCTTGGGGTTTTGTTTTGTGTTTTCTTTCTGGCTCAGTAGATTCACAGAAGCTTAGTACATAAGTACAAGTCTTTTACGAATCCTTCATCATCACCTTTTTTATTTCTTTATTTTTACAACCTATTGATTATATTTGCTAATGAGTTATATAACTATGAACAATATCAAAACAATTAAAAACATACAATAACATAGAAATTTCAACCCCTCCAAAAATGGAACATGCTCAGATCAAAAGATGCTATCCATTTTATTTTGTACACTTTTGTTTTTAGTATAGTCTAGCCTTATCTTTGGTTTTTACCCTCAAGTACCACACACACAGTCTTGGAATAAGTTATTTAAAAACAAAACCTGCAGTGTTTACGAAAACATTATGTAGATAAAGTGGATTATCCATCATCTCAGTACCCTATGGAGTTTTAACACATGGTGGCCAGTGTACAAGTAATTGATCTACCACTTAAAAATGGCACTAGGGTCTTTAGGGTATAGCAGACCTGTCATTCAAAACCATTCACTCAAGTCACCAGCATAGATGGTCCATTGATTCACCACTTAGAAGTATCCAAACAAGGTTTTGTATTAGCTGTACTACCATTTAGAAAGATCCAAACAAGGTTTTGTATTAGCTGACCTACCATTCAAAACCATTTGGGGAATCAATACTGTACACAGTTATTTCACCATTCAAAACCACAAAAGCGAATGGTTTCAAATGGTGCATCAACTTGTATGAAAAAGGTACCAAAAGTAGGAGGGTTAATCAGAAAGATCCCTTTAAAACAAAACACTGTGCTTTCATTGATGGCCTGGTTTAAATAATGTACATTCAGTGTAACAGTGTGTACACATAAATTCATTACATGTACAATTGTATGTGCACACATGTTTGTTTATAGTACATGTACAGTACATGCCCTGTACAGTGTATTATCTTTGTGTGTGGTTTGACCTTTGTCATACATGTACATGTACATGTATGCATTAATCATGATAACAAATTGTTACTTTGTGACAAGTTGATATGCTTAACAATTGCTATTTACTATGCAATCAAATTATATTCTACAAATTATATTCTACAATAATGAAATTGCAGGCTTGAATGTAAAGCATTGTTTAGTGGGCCTGTTACCATATGGTCTGTTCATATGCATATGTACATATTATATGTATACCTTATACTATATTCATACAGAATTGCAGTACAGTTGTATACATGTACACTTTGTGTATAGTATTTGTTCAAAATACCAAATGATCAGATTTGTAATGTGAAACTTACTTGGTGTAAAACTGCTGACTTAGAGATTAATCTTCCCAGTAATTAATTTTGTCTGAGGTGCAGCGCTGTCACTTTTAAGAAAAGAGTAATATTAATTTCCAGTTTGATTTTGGGAAATAGTATGCTCTTTTCTAAATTCCACATTAGAATGGAAAAAAATCTGAATGCATTTTCAATATTTTCTCTTGAAGATAGTACATAATGAGCTGAAACTTTAACGTGTTGGTTGTTGTGTACAATTTTTAGTGTACATATGCTCTCGATTCAAAGAGACTGCAGAGCATTTTTGCCAACATTACTAACGTTGTACCTTCCCTTAACCCCCTAGGTATTCTGGCTAGGAACCTGAATCCTCCAAAATCCATCAGTGCACTTTTGGAAAAATGCCCTGATCTTTAAAATGCACCATGCATTTTCATTGATCTTTCATATTCAGCACTTATGGCCTGTACTTCTTGCCAGGTAGTAATTTTGTCCCTAGGTGAAAGTTTGAAGCTAGGTGAAAGTACCAGTTTCCAACAGTGCTGAATTTTCCCCAAAAGTGCCCCTTGGAGGATTTTGCAGGATATAGGGGATTAGGGTTAAATACTACATGTAGATAGTCTGCTTTTTGTCTGCATAGCCTACATACATGTGTACAATGTACAATACACAATTAAATCCAAACAACAGAGGGCGCACTTGAACAAATTAGTCATAGTACACCAAGCCAAATTGAGGTTAAAAAAAATAATATAGATCATTCTCAAAATAACCAATTCGAGTCAGAATGTGGATTTGAATCCTGGTCACCACCAGGGTGGTTGTGTACGTCCATGAACAAGATACTTGACCGTAATTGCTTCTGCCCACCTAGGAGTAACAATTAGTTAACTTGTTGTTTGATAATAGCCGTACATGTTTGTGCCAAAATGGCAGTGTCACTCTCCAAAGAAATGAGATGGGTACTAGGCTTCTTGAATGATTTATGGGCCTAATAGGGATAGTGCACACGACTAACCATAGCATATATTATTATTACTACTAACCACTGCATAAGTATTAATACCATTACAACATCTCATACATAGATTTTGTCTTGTAATTGGTTGAGAGCGTGTCACATGATGTTTGCTATTTTTACTGTAATGCCAAGCAAACAAGGAAAGACTAGCCCATGGCAACCAATGAACTAGCCCATGGCAACCAATGAAATTGGTCTAAACGCATCAATGCTGTTGTTACAACATGAATAAATACGTTTTACATCAGTGTTACAGAAGTTCAATTAATTTTGGAGTGTTGTTAAGTTAATGAAATGTATTGGTTTGATTTATTGTAGCAGGTCTCTTAATAAATTGTGCAGAATCTATGTATGATGGTGTTATAAAACAAACATTGACTGCTTTCACATGTGTTACAGTAAAACTAGTCTCCCTCGGTGATCCCTGGAGCATTTTATTTTCCCTCGGCTTTGCCTCTGGAAAATAGAACACTCCAGGGATCACCTCGGAGGCTAGTTTTACTGTACCACTCGTAGCAGTCAATATTTGTACTAACCACTGACTGCATATATTATAATTATTAATAGCAATAACCAAGTGCTGCATATAACTACTGCATATATTATTATTATTAACCCTCTTAACTACTACAAGGGTCAAAATCAGTCAAAATGTTGATATACTTGCCAAGGTATATATGTGCACTTAAAAGTCAAACACTGTCAAACCTTACGTGTAGTAGTACATTTACAGGTCAAAATGAGTCGGCCGTTTTTGACTGGTAAAAGCATTGTCTGGCATTGTTCAGGGTGGTCAAAATTACAGTAAAAACTAGTCAAAAAATAGTAGGAGGGTTAATATTACTTGAAGGGAAGGTACAACTTTGGTTATTACCAGACTATCATGGAGTGTCGTGGCCGAGCGGTCTAGCGCACCGAACTCAAGTTCTGGTGTTGCCAGCAGCAGGGTGTGGGTTCGAGCCCCGGTCGTGACACTTGTATCCTTGAGCAAGGTACTTAACCATAATTGCTTCGTCCTTCGGATGGGATGTAAAGCCGTAGGTCCCGTGTGTTGTATAATGCACGTAAAGTGGATTGTCGTGGCCGAGCGGTCTAGCGCACTGAACTCAAGTTCTGGTGTTGCCAGCAGCAGAGTGTGGGTTCGAGCCCCAGCCGTGACACCTGTGTCCTTGAGCAAGACACTTAACCATAATTGCTTCTCTCCACCCAGGGGTTAATGGGTACCTGTGAAGGCAGAGATGGTTTGCTCTCTATGCGCTAGAAATGGCAGCAATTGAGCTGTATACTCCCCAGGGAGCTGAGATGGTTTCAGAAATGATTTATGAGCCTTATGAGCAGGGATAATAATATAATGCGCCTTGAGCGCCACTTAGTTGGTGGATACGTGCGCTATATAAATCTATACATTATTATTATTATTATTATCAAAATAACATCATCTGAAGTGCATTCATCTAACAGAAAGTAGGAATTGTTATGTTGAATTTACCAAAAAGATGCCGGATGGCAATTGTTTGGTATCCATAAAAAAATAGTTTTATGTTTTCTCAAAAACGTGGGCACCTACCTACCTATAGTACATGTACGTGGGCACCTACCTACCTAGGCACCTTGTGATGAAATTTTCACAGGTTAGTTTTATCTTATATTTCACTGAAAACTATAGAGGGTTAACAATAACATACTTTACCAAATGCCATTGTTATGCCTTCCCTTTAAACATTTTTTTTAATTATTACTTAATGGGGAAACAGATAAAGTCTTTCTTTGAGGAGCACATGCACTCCGATGAAGAGATACGATTCATACTAGAGGGCAGTGGGTACTTTGACGTCCGCAACAAGGATGATAAATGGATTCGTATCCAGTTGGGGAAAGGAGATATGATAACCCTGCCGTCTGGTATCTACCACCGATTTACCCTGGACACCACAGTATGTATTTTACTTAGAGGGATTAGGAACAATATGTTGGAAATACTGCCTTTTTACAAGTATGCTTATAAAAACTCTCTTTGAATCAAGATATGCATTAAACAACCAAGCTGTGAAATTATCAACTGATTATGTTTGTCATAAACAAGAAAATAATTTTAAAGCAGAAGAGAACTGGAAATAATTTCTTTTTTCAAAACAATTACAGCACTTTCGGCAAAATTTCAAGGGAACATTGATAACCTCAGCTTTCCCACCAAGTATGAATTCAGGACTGTGATTTCTCAGGATTTTTCCTGATTTCAGGACTTTTTTAAATATTTTTTTACAAATCTCCCTTTGCCTCAACATTTTCTTGAAAGAAGAGAAGTAGCACTCCAACGAAAGAAAGAAGTATCCCGTATTGTATCCAAACCTCTACTTTCTTGTTTGTGGGAATGTGGAGAGTCTGTAAATCCTCCCAAATTAAACATCCAGGAGGTTCAGGGGGCTTTGTCTAGACCAAAGGGAGACCCACACCCGCTACCCATTTTGCAGGATTTTTTTAATTTTGTCATATCACACCCCTCATATTACAAATCGACCATTTTGTAATTTTTGTAATGACTAATTCTTTACTTTACCTTTAACGCTAAGAATAAATGCCAAAACAAAACAAAATTAATGAATTTTTCAAAATTGTTCTCATTAATGACACTGTATGTTGACAATTTCACAGGTTGGTGTCTGTACATCCACTGAGTCTTGATTCTTACAGAGCATCGATGCATATCAGACATACAAAGTGTTTACTGGTTATCATTTTGTTTTACTGACACTGACTTTTATCTATTTTACATACAGAACTATATTAAAGCAATGCGTTTGTTTGTTGGTGATCCAGTGTGGACTCCAGTTAACAGGCCTGCTGATGATCACCCTCAGCGTAAGGAATATATCCAGAAATTGGAGACGGACATCTGGTAAATAACCTGTTTAAAAAAGCCAGGATGTGGAAATAGGGTGACAATTTTTTTCTTTTTTTAAAACAAGTTGTCAAAACATTTTTGCATGTGTATTACAAATAACATAGGGTAAGCACCAACAGGTTAATTTGTATGTCCAAAATTTGGACAACAAAATCTGGTAACCAGGATATGGAAACGAGGTTTCAAAATTATTATTTGAACTATTCTTTGAAAAACATGGTGTCCAAATATATATAAAACGTTTGCATTTGTATTACAAATAAGAGTGTCCAATAAGCAAACTGGGCGTCCTAAAGACACCCAAAGGTATTGCTGGCTAATACGGTGCTTATAATTAGTATCAAGAATTGTCAATGTGTAATATCAAAAATGTTCAACATTAGACAGAAAATTGGTAATCATGTATATTTTTAAATAATACAATTTTACCTATACATTAATTGGTGTAAAGTTGACTTTATGTGGTTCTAATCTCAACTGACAATAATTATGTCTAAGGTGTTTTCATTTATTTGAAAAGTGAAAAAAAATGGGGAAAAAAAAGGTTTAAGAATAATTCAGTAGTGTGGGTCCACAGAACGGACTGGTGAAGGTGCTCATGCGAGGAAGAAAAAAAAGATTACCCGATTTTGAAAGCTTGGATGAAGGCTTTAGAAGTAACATTTGCAGACAGCCGTTCATAGACTTGCTGGCTTGTGTTTGAAACTTGTTCGTATTGTTTTTTTTTTATACATTAGGGAGTATTTATGTGTTTTTACAATATTGTTTACGGGTACCCAGGTATCCGAAGATTTCAAATTTCGGGTATCCGGTTCCAGAAATAACCGAAAACGCACAGCCTTAGTCGGCACGTGAAGATTGATGTGTTCGACAGAAAATTCCAGGTATACATTTATTATAAGTTGTAGCTTAAACAAGTGTATTCAATTTTTCCTAAATTTTGTAGTTTATTACGTAACTCTATTTTGTTGGTGTCGGTGGGCTTTCTGTAATTATTATAAATCTACATATTCGTAATTATATCTGTAATTTCAATGGTATAGCGTGTGAGGTCTGGGAAAGTCAAAGTTTAATATGCACTTGTCACTAACTTGAGCCATATTACCAGACATTCAAATGAAACTCGCACAATAATTTTTTTTTTTAAATTTAAAAAAAAAAACGAAAATGGTGTGAGCATTACATCCAATCTACATTTTACTTAGCGTCGGTTACACAATAAATTTTCTTATATTATTAATATTTGGAAACTGATAAAAAAATTCATTATGATAAGAACGCCTGCCATAGGTACTGAGTTGGAATCCTCAATGATTCTTATTTGTATCGAGTTTTTAATTACAAAATTAAACCAGGAGGTAATTATTTCTGTATAATTCATTGCTGTGGAGGATGATTGTTTTTTTAATGGTTGTTTTGTATGATTTTGTTTGTAAGAAAAAAGGTCAAATTATCAGTTTCGGATGCATATGGGCGAGTGTACAGTGGCAATTATGGCCTGCAGAAAGAAAAAGCTTCCCGGCCCCGGCAATGAACACTAGAATGAGACCCTATAATGTGTCTGTTGATTTGCTTCATCTCATATTTATTATTGAAAGGGCACTCCTAATATACAATACATTCAGAAATGCCCAAGACAGTTTAGAAAATCTGATTGGACAAAACGTATTCACGTACGGGTGTATTAACGAATGATAAAGACGTGTCTTACCAAAATCAGAGCAGTGCGTTTGAGCAAGCTGCTCGCCAGCTGTTTTGTGCGATGTGCAACGCGCGACGTAGATTTGAACCAAGCAGAGTGACGAAGATGGTTTGGCATCACGCGCCTGACTCATGTACGTGTACTTGAAATACTGTTTCGTGCGTCATTTCTATTCTATTTCGCTTATTAATCAAAAAGCTCCCATGCCAACCAGACATCTGTGAACATCACACGTGAAGTGGCTTGCCACTTTATCGTGTTTCCGCGTGCGCCTTGATTAAAGGCTACACAGACATCTGTGAACTTCACGCGTGACCGTCTAGCTTATTCACTAATGTCGAGAATTAGAATGACCTTGACAATGAAATCGCCCTACAGACCTGTATATCACCGTTTGTGTTCATGAAATTCACTTCGCTTCTGCACAGGTAGCACACACCCTTTGACCTACCAACGTCAAAGAGTTTGTCTGTGCTTCAATCTTCGGTTTGAAATTGTGTAGCCGTTGCATGCAACCATCCAAGCTGGACGTGATCTTGTTTGGATAAAATTAATATAAATCACACGGAATAATTCCAGAAAAGTCTGAAAGATGGTTTGTGCTTGGTATATGGATGACTCTGACTTGGATAAGAGAGAACCACATCAGTTGAATCCACCAGTTTGTTGATTTGGACTGCCTGAAATCACTTGGTGTTCTTTACTGGAAGGTATTCAAGATTGCTTTTTTGTTTGTTTTGCTTTACTGGCGTTTCACTTTGAATTATTGCAAAAATCCTACCACCACGAGCTTGTGCATTTTGCGTTCTCAGGTCAGGGGGATATGGGGGTCTAAAAGAGTAACAACTCATTGCCACAGTCATTATCACCGCTAGATGAGGGCATTTTGTACTATTATGATTTTGACTCAATATTGGGTAGATAGAATCACATCCATAGCTCTAAATTCATATATTGAGCAAAACACTTAAAAACAATTTTTTTAAACCTAAGGCCGAGTAAAAAAAAAACATGTTTAGCGTCCGGGTTTCTGAAAAAAAGGAAGCGGGAGGGGCTTTTTATTTTTTATTTTCAAGATGGCCGCCATTCTTTTTTAAATTTCGAACAACCATTGGTTTTTCCACTGTTCAAACACACAATAATGAAAGAAACATGTTGGACAAGACATTGAACATGTTTACAGTGGTTTTATTGAATAGTTTGTTCAGTATTAAAAACCCTGTAGCTCACTTTCACAAGAATAAATTTAAAGTTGGAAAATAAAAATGCCTTGAACTTGAGGTTCCATCCCGTGTTCTGTAGTGCTTTCTTAAAAAATTCCAAACAAAGTGCTAACAACACATCGGCAGCCGATCATGCAGCTGTCTATACGTACATGTGGTTGTGAGAATTAGAAATCAAGTCATTCATGGAACGTTAGACTTGAAATCAAGTCGATAATTAGCCGAGTTTAGTTGCCGCTAGGTTCAACAGCGTTCCGCGCTGGCCGGTATATACAGCGGCGCCTACAGACAAAACACGACTGTCTAACGACTTGTCCCCGAGTCTAATGGAACGTGCGCGTGCGCACTCTTGCATGAGCTCATACCGTCTGTTCCCTGACTTGGCAACGACGTATCCGGTCCGGGAAACCAGACTAACGTTAGTAGTGGTACCATAGCTCCATGGTAGTACACAAGGATGGCTCAGTTGGCCACGCACGGCGGGAATAACTTGCCCGAAACACACGGATGGGGCCCGGGCCATGCAAACATGTACATACTTGCATGGAGGAAGGAAAACTTGTTTTCCTTCCTCCATGGTACTTGGACTGGAGATTGCACAATTGCACGGTCGACTGGACCGACAGAATCTATAAATTAGAAGTTCTGACTTGCAAGTATTTTATTTTCCGATGGATCGGTTGACATTTTACGTTTTTTTAATCTCATTTTGAATTGGTAAAAATAAAAAATAAAAATCCATGCGGCCCCCAAAAAGGAAGCGGGTAGGGACGCTAAACATGTTTTTTTTAAACTTCGCCTAACCAAAAATCAAGACAATTATCAACAAAAATATATTTTATTTGTACGTTGGATTCCCAGCCTAGTTATGTTTTGTCCGGATTGAAATTTTTTCCTCGCCCGCTTCCTTTTTGGGGGCCGCATGGATTTTTTAAATTTTTACCACTTCAAAATGAGATTAAAAAAACGTTAAAAAAATGTCAACCGATCCATCGGAAAATAAAATACTTGCACGTAGGCCATACGGGCTAAAATGTACCTTTTCATCCCGTTCCGACCCCCGTGGGTCTGGTCTATGAGAACTCTGCAGTTTTTAATATGGTAATTGCTAGAGATTACGATTCCAAAAAGTTCTCCACAAAAACGCCAGTCAAATTTGAGTAATTATCGACCAAAAATTGCACTAAATAATCGACAGCGATCGAGCACTGTTTACGGTTGTGATACGTTGGCTGGTTACATTTTGTTTTGAATACCTGCGCGCCGACACCATGTGATCCAAATTCGCCAATCACAACCTAGGTCATAGGCTATATGTGACGATCAAAACAATCATGGCGGCGCCCATGCCTCAGTCGAGTGAGGAAGACTCCGCGATAAATTAAGTGTTTTGTTCACTTAAAATCTGTTACACTACAGCTGAGAAAGCACAATTTGTTACAAATGTGTGATGGTCAAAGATTGTAGAGTGCTCAAAAAATGGATCAATCTTTCTGGAAATGAAAAAGAACTCGCAGAGAAGTTGGTAAGCCTAGACCTGCTTGAACTTTCGTACGAGGAAGCTCGTGAAAAGCATCGGGTTTCACGCTACGTGTTACCGTCCGTATATTGATTCCAAACGTCTGACTGCGGCGGAAAAGCATTGTAAGGAGGTTACACCGTTTGAGAGAGCACATTCGCCTCCTAAAAAACCCCGTCTTAGAGTTAGAGTGAAGTCGGCCTCGTCATCGGGGTCACTATCATCATCGGGTCCCGTATTGCCGGCCAAATGTATTATATGCAAGAACGTTGATTAATCAACGTAAACAAGAAACGTGTGAGGGATAAACTCAGACAGGCTGAAAGTGAAGATGCAGGTAAGAAGTACTGAAATGAACTAATCTGTTTCCCTAGATTATTGTCTAGATTTTGTCGATGATTTCTTGTTTTTAGGTAGCAGGGGCTGGTCATCATGGTCATTGGGGCATAGAGAAAGGACATGGGGGAAGGCCTAGTAAGTGCTAGGCCAAGAAGAATATACATTTAGTTTAGAAGAGGTTGTGTAAATATCATAGCTCTTGGTCATATCACGTCCCTTATAAAAGAGCTACAACGGACCAGGTGTTAAAATTGGCAAATATTGTCAACGTTTTTGGTTGAATGTTTTGAAGGTAGCCTACCCATTTTTTCCCCAAAAAAATATTTGCAAAATTTTAACCTGTGGTCCGTTGTAGCTCTTGGGTCTCAGCAACGTGACCAAAGAGCTACAAATAATATTGCAGCTAGGTTTGGGTGAAAACGCTCAATTGTGGGCCTACAAAAGCATAATCTTCATAAAGTTGAGAAGGCAACACAACATGGAGAAGAAGATAGTGGAGTGCAATATTCCTGCCATAATGGGGTTTTTTCCCGCAGTTTTTGAATGCGTTTTGTTGTTTTACCGTTTGAATTATTGTTACAATTAATAATCGTCCCCCCTTTTTTTATATTCCTCGACATATTGAATGGGTACAGGATTACACACACCACACTAAATGATGTTGACCACTAGTAATTATTCTATCATTACAACAAATACTTAAATACTTCTTTCGTCTTCCTTTTTAATTGTAGGTATGCTTCGAAAGGCAGCAGAGGCCAAGAAGGATGAAGATGTCCTCATCCATATACGAGATAAAGATTGCGTGTCTCTTGAAGCTAGGTACCATGCATCAAGAACTACACTCGATTTCTCACAAGGAAGAGGGGGCAGCCTGAAGAGTGAATTGAATGTTAAGTAAACAAAAAAATATGGTTGATCTTTCTTCTGTCCCTTTCACCATGATTGGAATGTTCTTTGTACTTTGAATAAAATGGTCTCATGCAGTAGTTTCATTCAAAGTTGTGACTGATTTGTTGTTCCTTTTTTTTCTTTAACTCACCCGTATAATGATGACAGTGCCCCAATACATTAAATGTGTATCTTTCTGAAAAAAAAGAGCATAGCCTAGTTGTTCCGTCTCAACTCTACTACTGTAGAATCGCCCCAACAATAGTTGGGCCCGGTCCCAACTTCAGTGTTACAGTTGGGATGGCCTGTAAATAATTCTTTGCCAATTCAATTCTTCTGATTTAAGTTATGTTTAATTTTTGGGTCCATGTTCGTATTTTGAATAACTTATAAATAGGCTGAAACTTATTCTATTGTATCTCATCCTAAAGGTCTTCTGATATGATGCCTGAAAGCAGTGTTTTAGCCAGGATTTGGTAAAGTGGGAGTGCAAAAAAAAAAAGTGGGAGTGCAACTTATTGGAGTCCAAAATTTGTGTAAGAAGCACACAACAGGAGCGCGCGGAGCGCGAAGTCCCTCACGGTCGGGGTCCAGGGCCCGCTTAAGGACCCTGGAAGCTCTGGCTATTTTAGATGCTCTCTGGTGGTCTCTAATGCATTTCTGATACCTGTTTTTCAGGTAGAAATGAGCTAATTTGGTTAGATTTTGTCCTTTTTTAAACAAAAAATAACATGATCCTCAGGACCAAAATCAGAATCAGAATCTTCTTGGACGTCTTGTACATCCCTTTTCTCGTCTTGAACTGTGTCCTTATTCTGAAATGAAATTGAAAGTGGCTACAGCTGTCAAAATGTTCCTAAAGATATTTTTACCTAAGTGGGCCTAATCTGAATAATTGTAGTCACTGTGATGTTTGATAATAAATGATCTCTAAGAATAGAACATTAAATAAATTGAGATCACAAGAAAGTTTGTTAACACAATATATTTGGAAATGCGTATGCCACGAAACTAGTATTTATACCAGCAAGTGTTTATTATATATAAAAAAAGGGTTACATTTTTAAAATGAAATTATGTTTCGATGTATTTTAATATAAAATGTAATTTAATGATGTCAGTTAAAACATGTAGTATTAAACCACAGCTATGTCAATTAGTTATGTAAATGAGAATATGACAGAAATGTTTTCTTTGACAAATCACTACAATTTTTAATTATATTTGTTTAAAGAAAAAAAAATGTACGTGAATATGAATGAACCTTTGTATTTTTTCTGATTTTCTTCAATTTGCCATTTTGTTTGAAGTACATCTTGTTTTTGAGGTGTTATGTGACTAGATCAAGTTTACTATTTTTTGCACACGGGCGCATATAATGTATACGTATTTATAAGCCCTCTGCGCTATTTATAGTGCCCCACAACATCACAGCGCGCGAGCGCGCACGTGCACACACGTCGTAGTCGTACCATAGAGAAAGTCCTTTCTCTATGGTCGTACACACACAAACATAAACAGTCCGACCATGCAATGTACATACACCACGAGTCGACGAACGATGTGGTATGCACATTGACATGTTTTTGACATGTGAGATCGGTCTTCAATGCTTATGATTTTAGATTTGCCAGTGGATTTATGTATGATATTATGAGGTGTTGTTCTTTAACAAGGTAATTTTCGGATCAGTTGATTTCGGCAGAATGACGGCGAAATTCTGATGCCAATTCCGATCAAGTTCATGAAACTCTCAGCAGCATGACATGGCATTGTTAAACAAAACAGTATGGACGTTGAGCAACACAACCCAAATTTGGTAGGCCTACGACTGCATTGTACCCCAAAGTATTTTGATTGTACATGTAAGTTAAACGTGACAATTTTGCTCTTACCATTGTGAAGAAGTCTGTTATTTTTCCCCTTTTGGCCGACATGATGTAACTGACGTTCTCTGACTAAATCAAGTCTGTGAAATACGGACTGGTTCCCCGTTTCGGTTGTGCACATGTAAATACAGAGTTGATTTTATACCAACACGTGTACCAACTACCATGCTAAAGTCGGACCACAAGCGTGACAAGTCAATCGGAGACTCCGCTGTGCGTGCACGATCGAACCAACGGAGGTGAAAAACTGGTGAAATTAAATTTATCCGCGTTACGTCTTTTATGTTTTAAATTGTCCACAAGAAAAAGAAAACTTCAAAGTTAACAAAAATTGTTTTCATAAAATAAAATCACAAATTATTGACATGAAATTCCCTTTTACTGAAATAGATTTTCTAAAATATTTTAGCACGGCTTCGATTTAAAAATACAAACCGTGCTTGAAAATATAGCCCGTGTTTTTTTAAAAACTGGCCGTGCTCGCACGGCTCGCTGGCTATAAAACACTGCCTGAAAGTACGTTAGAGCACTACAAGGACGGATACAAAGTTTTCTGCGAGGTTGTTGTTCAGCAGAGATTAATTGCAAATCAGGAGGTGTTGAGGATGTCCAAACTTACCCAGCTCATAATCAAGCTGATAAACAAACAGGAGGGGGTTGATCTTCCATTCATCCGGTAAGTCGATGCAAATGTCTTTGAGTATATTTTAATTTAACTGAAATGCTAGTGCTACATGCATTTCACTTCACATGCGACTTCAGCTCTTCCCATTTTCATTAGGCAGTGGATGACAATAAACCTGTTGTTATGCTTCTTTAAAATTTTCACTAGGGTTGACACGTTGAAGCGACGGCTTCAAAAGGATTTCCCCCAAATCATCTTCCACATGCCATCCCGGCAGAATGAAAGAGAAATTGTTTACTGTGCAGAGGTCTCAGCTGGTAGTGTGGTTGACCGATTTGTGTCCCATGAAGAAAGCAGTTCAAGTCATTCATCGGAGGTGGAGTAAGGCCGATGCTCCTGTCTGAATGCTGATCTTCCATGTACGGACTTATGTAAATGTACAGACTGGCAATTCTAAAGCGACTGAAGACGATGAGATGGACCCATTCTGCGATGCAGATGTAGATGACTCCCTAGATGACCTGTTTGATGAAGGCGAACAATTGTAGAGCAAGTACAGTACAGTATTTAGCAAAAATCATTGTAGTATGCTGTGCTTGTATGCATAAAAAGCAAGCGAGCGAGGGACAAATGTTTGAGGGAGTGCTTGTAAAACTTTGTATTAGCAAAAGATTACTGTATTGTGTTACATAAAAATAAAAGATTGACAAATGTTTTTTTTTTACCTTAAACAGCCACTGAAAGAAGAATGAGTAACACAACAGTGATACCATTTGTACTGGTGTTTTTAGGGAGAGAGTATCTCTTTAATTAGAAATCAACTGTCAACAAAATTGGCAGAAAGTGGAAATATTACTTATTTTTAATGTTAGCTGTAGAGAAACAGAATCAAAATAATGATCAACTTAACTCTCAGGATTCATATTGTATTCATAGTTGCATTTTGTACATTATGTGAAAATTTGAGCCCTATGAGATATTTCAGTTACGAGTTATGGTTACCGCAGTAATTTAGTTGATAAAATGGAATGAATCATCATTTCCCCATACTAGCCATTCAATGACTGTACATTGTTGAGGGCTAAGCTGTTGTATACTTGTAAAAAACTCTGTTGGCTAACCATTCGGTGAATTTTAGAAGACACGGCCGTTTAGTTTCTGAGAAATACGGTCTTAAACATGGCCTAAACCACACAACAGGCGTTTTTGACAAACTTTTTGTCCATTGTGCAAATTTGACTGGATATTTTTTGGAGTGTTTAATATGTCTATAACTAACTATTAAGTAAACCCACGGGGGTTGGAACGAAACTCATTTTCCAGGCATCTTTTCATTTATCCCATATGGCCTAACGTCAGAAATTCTAATTATAGATTCTGTCAGTCCAGTTGACCGTGCAATTGTGCAATCTCCAGTCCAAGTACGTACGTTTTTGCATGGCCCCATCCGTGTGTTTCGGGTTTATTTCCCGCCGTGCGTGGCCAAGCCATCCTTGTGTACTACCATGGAGCTATGGTATACTACTTAAGTTAGTCTGATTTCCCAGACCGGATACGTACATTTTATCGTCGTTGCCAAGTCAGGGAACAGATAGACTTGATTTCAAGTCTGAGATCGCGGTTATTTTTGTCTGCATCAGCCACGCAAAACGCCGTTTACCCCTAATGGCTATCACAGCCCTAACTCGCAATCTCAGACTTGACCCTCTTGTGTTTGTGGGATATTCATGTGTTCATAGCTAAAATTTACATAATAATACGGATGCTAGAGAGATGGCCAATCAGGAGGCCACAAAAACCTTGTAGGCCGCGTCTATTACTAACAGGTTACACTCGCTTAAAATTATTTCTGTAATATTCATTCGATATTAAATTTGTATAGTGCTTGGTACGTAAATAGTATTTGAAATGTATATGTAAATTTAATGAGATCTTAGAGTTGTAAAAAAGCACAAAATAAAATACATAATTCCTTCTCTACAAAAAAGTCTTACCTACAGTTTAAATGGAATCGTTGAGTAGATCTCCTCCAACTGCATGTAGAAGGTTTAGTTTGAATATTCATGTTATGGAAGGCTTTTGCAGTTTCCGACCAATCAGATTGTTCCGTCCACTTTTGGACTAATTCGCAATAGGGTGTGTACAAACCGATGAACAACATTCCCAAGTCTGTGATCGAAGGTTAATGTCGGAGGTTAAATACACTTCAGGCAGACAAAAAACCACGATCACACAGACTTGGAACCAAGTCTTGGGAACGCGGTAGGAGCTCATGCAAGAGTGCGCACGTGCCATTAGACTCGGGGACAAGTCGTTAGACAGTCGTGTTTTGTCTGTAGGCGCCGCCGTATATACCGGCGCGGAACGCTGTTGAAGCTAGCAGCAACTAAACAAGGCTAATTATCAACTTGATTTCAAGTCTAACGTTCCATGAATGACAGCTAGCTGCATGATCGGCTGCCGATGTGTTGTTAGCACTTGTCAAATTTAACCAATTTAAAAGGCAAACTGCCATAATGTTTAAAGGGAACATTTCACTATTTGTGTTGGCTGTAATTTTCAAACACGGATGGGTATGGGGGTTAGTGTAATTGGATCATTATTGTTGCTATGATCTTTTAACAGTTTTAGGCCTATGTTCGTAGATGCTGGAAAAACCAAGAACAACATTTTACTCTTCAAATCTGGTTCACTGACTCTAATTCAAACAAAATGGTTGGACGTAATAGACGTTGGGAGTATATCACCTGGAATCAAACTGTGGTCTTACTAAATTGTATATATTGGGGTAGTTTTTTGAAAAAAATAGTTTTTTCCCCAACGATGGTCAGCCGACTATCGCTGTTCGGCTGACTAGCAAGCAAAACTAGCTTTGGCAAGTGGCTAATTCATAACTAGTTGGGAAAACAATTTTTTGGAATTTTTAAAGAAAGCGCTACAGAACACGAGATGGAACCTCAAGTTCAATGCATATTTATTTTCCAACTTTAAATTTATTCTTGTGAAAGTGAGATAGGCCTACAGGGTTTTTAATACTGAACAAACTGTTTAATAAAACCACTGTAAACATGTTCAATGTCTTGTCCAACATGTTTCTTTCATTATTGTGTGTTTGAACAGTGGAAAAACTAATGGTTGTTCGAAATTTAAAAACGAATGGCGGCCATCTTGAAAATAAAAAATAAGAAGCCCCTCCTACTTTTTTCAGAAACCCGGACGCTAATCATGTTTTTTTTTTACTCATCCTAACTGATTTCAGGTGGGTATAAGGGATGCACATTTCTGCACAAAATCAAAAGAAGGGTAGGCCTAAGGTGATACAACATATTTAAAATAATGGAAAACTATTAGGAAATAAGTTAAAGGGACATTTGTATAATAATTATAAGAAAAAATTACTTGGGGAAGGTGTCTACATTTTGTTTTTCCTTTCAAAAAATGCAAAAAGGTGTCTGGGTGACTATATCATTAAATTATCATCACATCTTTCTTTTGAACATATATTGAAGTTACTATTATAAAATGACAATATTTGAACGACTCAACCCTTGTGACAATATGACCACGACAACATGACCCTTTTGACAATTCGATTACTGTGACAACAACTCGACCAGATTGGCAGTCTGCAGCGGTGGTAGATCATTTCACACAGCATTCGGCAACTCCGTAACCTTAGCTCGCTAGTAGCATTTTAACATATCGCCTACAATTATATTGCAGTTGGATGTAGATAACTTGAACGAGGAAGTGCTTCTGTCTAAGATAAGGAAGGAGCGTGGGTACTCCTGAGGACATCATCACAGTATCCAAGGAAACATTGCCTAACTATGAAGACAAGGTAAGCTACCGGTAGCCTTGACCAAGATTATTGTCGTAGTGAACACTTAATTACCAAGGTTCCCCCATTCCGTACCGACTTTTTGGCCCGAGAAATTCACTGAGCACACATGTACTATACACGGGACTCTTCCTCCATGATAGAAATAATTAATTTATGCCCCATTAACTGCATGCACGGCAAAATCTTTTTGGTCATATAATTTCTAAGTGCAATAAAATTCAGTCGTTTGAATATCATGTATCTATGTCTGTAAAATTATCCGAACTGATATAGTCTACTAGCAAATTATAATGAAAAACTTACTGGACAAGATTTAAACATTAATGGCACGCAATGCACATCAACATGTTAAAGCCTTTCACAGCGATGACGTTGAACTAGCGCACTGGAAACACGATATGCGGCATTTTACATGAGAAATAAATTCTATCGGTCAGGTAATTGATTTTCATTATAATTTGCTAGTATATTGGTTCCATAATTTTAACATTTATTTTTTAATTACTCAATGGTGAAAGATAAAAGCTTTCTTCGAGGAGTATATGCACACTGACGAAGAGGTACGATTCATACTAGAGGGCAGTGGGTACTTTGACGTTCGAAACAAGGATGATAAGTGGATTCGCATCCAGATGGAGAAAGGAGATCTGGTTACTCTGCCAGCTGGAATCTACCACCGATTTACCCTGGACACCACTGCAGTATTCTTGTTAAAGTGATTAGGAACAACTTGTTGGCAATACTGCTTTACAAGTATGCTTTATATTTTTCCTAACACAGAAATATACTCTTTTCTAAATTCGAACTGGAAAGAATTTCACTTTCTCAAAGTAATTTCAACACCTTGAAAATTATTTCAAATGAAAATTAGGTTTTTAAGGGAAGATTGATACCATCATCAGCTTTCCATCAAGTAAGTTTCATATTACAGTCCAACCTTTTGGTATGTTTTAATAACTGGTTCTTTAACCTTACTAGAATGACTAAAAAAATTCTCATTAATGACACAATGAAATTATGTTGACTCCTTTACAAGTTGGTCACTGTACTCTCTTAATGTAAAAGAGTGAAAACCACTCTTTCAAAGAGTCTTTTGGAGTGGATAAAGAGTAAAATTGGTAGTGTATAAAGAGTGAATTGGTCGCCTTTTACTGTATTTTTCACTCGGATCAGAGTGGGTTTTACACTACAAAAAGACTTGTCAGCCATATAGCTCTCTTTAAAAGAGTGGTTTTCAGTCTTACATTAAGCGAGTACAATCCAGTGAGTTTTGATTCTTACAGAGCATCGATGCATATCAGACATAAAAATGTGTGTACTGACTTTCATTTTGTTTTACTTACACCGTTTTATTTACAGAACTACACTAAAGCGATGCGTTTGTTTGTTGGTAATCCCGTGTGGACTCCAGTTAACAGGCCTGCTGACGAGCACCCTCAGCGTAAGGAATATGTCCAAAAATTGGAGAAGGGCGGCACCTGGTAAATAATCAGAGTAAAACTCAGGATGTGGAAATAGTGTGACCACATTTCTTTTCTTTGAAAAACAGGTTGTCCAAATGTTTAATTTAAATATCTTTGCATGTGTATTGCAAATAAAGTAGGGTGAGCATCCAAAGGTTAATATCCAAAAAATTGAAAAAGGGGATCCGGTAACCAGATTAAAAGCCAGGATTTGGAAATATGGTTTGTCCAGATATTTAACAAACAGTACGTTTGTATGTGTATTACAAATGAAATAGGGTGTCCGTTAAAGATAACGGTAAAAATTGGACGGTAAACATTTATTTAAATGTTGAACTGCTATTTTGTTGGTGTTAAGGAAGGTATTAGCTTTCATATTAGACGAAAAAACTGTCAAGGATTAGTACCAGTAACTCAAATTAATATAATGCTGGCCCACTGTTGCAATCCTCAGCTTGCACGTGACTATACCATTTATTGTACGTAACGGCCAAGGGCGTGTGCAGCCCTCCGATTGGCCAGTGCGGTTGTCAATCAGAATCAAGCGCGTTTGAAATATCACTTTTATTTAGTTTCCCACATCCGAATTTCATATACTTTTTTGTTTCGTTTAAAAACAATATTATCTTTCAAAATTCGTTCGCTATTTTGTGGGTCTTTTGAGCCAAACACCGCACGTGCGATGTATCTTTAAGCAAACCGGGCGTCCTAAAGACACCCAACGGTATTACTGGTACTGGCTAGTAATACATTAGCTTTGCTGGTAATTTGTATCAAGAATTGTCAATGTGTGATATCAAAATAAATTTAACTTAAAGGCATAACATTGGTAATTAAAAACAATATATAGGCATAAGTAAGACTAATTGCGGTGACACCATGTGGAATCTCAATTGAGTAGTAATTAGTTCTGCAAAGAACTGGAGGTACAACTCGACGTTTCGATCAGTATGCTCTGATCGTCCTCGGGAGAATGCCGGACTCTGGAAAATGCTGCTGCTTAAGTAGACTGCTGGAGGATCATCCCCTGAATGGATGCTGGAGGATTAGTTCGTTGAGGCGCGCAGGCGGGAACTGTTGAGACTAGGATCCTAGGGGTTGCGGGAGAGGAGTGTGTGCTCACTGAACTGAATCAGTTGTTGACAAGCACAGGGGGATGGAGGGTGGTTGACTTAGGATATAGGAGATCCCTCAGTCTGGGGTGGGTTATGGACTTAGGATATAGGAGATCCCTCAGTCTGGGGTGGGTTATGGACTTCGGATATAGAAGATCCTTCAGTCCGTAGTAGTGGTCGCCAAATGTCGCTGATGTAGAAGCCGATGTCCTGTGGCACAGTGTCGTGTTTGACGATCTCGATGGCCTCTCTGATGCGTCTGGGGTGCCATGTGTCGATGGGTGTGATGAGTTGGGCATAAATAACTAATACAATTTTACCTAAAAATTACAATTAATCTCTCCTAGAAATGATTTAGTCTAAGGTGTTATTTTCAAGAAAAGTGGACTACATGTATTGCTACTACTTTTAGGGAATTTGAAAAAGGGGAAGGTCATTTGCATCCGGTATGTATAAGCTCCTAGGATCCAATCTTTGGAACACCTGTCAACACGATCATGGATCTTAGATCCAGGACGGCCCTGCTGTTGGTGACTGATGTGTTTATACATATGATGCTCGGCAGAGTGCACTTCATCCCATTGTGTTCCAGGAATCTTAGGAATTCTTTAGAGGATTTCGGGGGGGGGGGGGGGGTCCGTTAACAATAGAACAACAGTGTGTTATTGTATAGGGACATTTGGGGGTGGCACTCTGCCGCATATCGAGCTTGGTATATGTTTGATGGAACATTTGTGTTGACAAAGCTGTGTCAATGACCTTTTCTATAAAAAAAAAAAAAAAAAAGGAAATGTGTATTGTTTCTATTGTTACTTCTCAAACTTTTTTCCTTGTAAACCTATTGCTATTTGTCCTTTGAGAAGGAAGGACATTTCTTTCATTAAAACAGTGTAAACTTTATTTTGTTTAAAGATAATAGCGTGCATTTAACAATTTTTTGTTATTTTGTATGTGTGTTTTGTTATTTTATGTTGTTTTGTTTTTGTTATTAATTTATTATCAGGCTATGTCAGTGACCTTTCCTTTCTGAGAAAATAGGAAATGTACCTTGTTTCTCTTGTTCCTTCCCAAACCTTTTATCTTGTAAACCTATTTTCCTTGTAAACCTATTGTTATTTGTCCTTTAGGAAGGAATAATTTGTTTTCATTAAAACAGTGTAAACTTGATTTTTTGTTATTAAGATAACGGCGTGCATTTAACAGTTCGTCGCATTTTTCTCAAAGTAGCGCATCGGTATTTTTTTTCGATATTGAGGTTTTTGCAGTTTTAGGGTTGTATGAGTGTCAAAATATATTTTGTTGATGTTTTAAAGCATAATTTGCCTCTTTTTAAAGTTATGGAGACCCCCATGTGACAAATACGTTCGAAAGCCAATGTTTTTTCCCCATATTGACGAATGAGGTATTCGCCACTTCGTAACAACTGAAAGGCATGGTTGAGTTTTTTCCACACGGATATGTTCATTCATCCTGCATTTCTTCCTTTCACGTTTGTTACCTGTCCTATGAGCCTCTATCCTTTCGAAATTTTGTTTGAAGCCAACACTGCTGATAGCTTCCTCTAAAGTTGATGGATTGGCTCTGAAGATACCCGCACGGATCGACTGGCTAGCAATCGCATCTGAAAAATGACCTCGCACAAACTTGGGGTATGCTAATGCAGTCAGTTCACTGATCGCCTGATCTGACCCAACTCCTGAATGGTCTTTTTCGCACCTTGTCTGTGTTTCCTCGACTCCATTAAGAAGTTCTCCGCCTTCTGTCTGGGTCCAAAGCGAGCATTCAGCAAGTAAAGTGACTCCTGTATTGTTTTCTTTTTCCATCCTCTCCTCGATTAAGTGGCACCTTTAGTGTCTGGCCCTTGAGGCTCGCAGCGAGAAATGCTGCCGCTTCCTCGTCGTCCCAAGCATTCGCGATTTTGCGGGATTCAAAGTGTTCCAGGTACCGGTAGTCTTCCCAAGGCTCCTTCCCTTTGAATTGGTCTGGTACAATCCGGTGTCGTCCCGACCCCCATAATTTCTCTGCAATTTGTTGCTTGTTTCCAACAGACTCCTCTTTCCTGAGGCTTCCAGGAACATCTTCTGAGGCTTGAGTGACTCGTTTCTTTTTCACTATCCTCAGCAGTTCCTTCCTCACACACAGGAGAGTCTTTTGTTAGAGGTTTTGTATCCTCAACCACGTCCTGTTCTTTTTTAATATTCCTGTAGGTGTCCAAGGGCCTCCAGCAGTACCTGGTGCTGGAGTATCAGGTAAGAAGTCATAAGGCTCAAGGCACCCAGAGTCCACCCTGAGGTTATCTGGTGAGTCTCCTTCATCTATTGATCTACGTCCATTGTCGAAAGTTAGTAGCCTTTCCTTCCTTTGGCTTCTAGTCTAGTTAGTCTCTGCTGTGGCCTCTGGATTTCCAGCTCTTGTTCCAGATCATTAACTCTTAGCCTCAGCTCTTCATTCTAGAATGCGGGAATGAATGCTGTAATAAAATTGGTCTTCTTTTCCTTGCACCTAGCGGTGTCGATCTGTTTTCTGTCCTTATTAATAGCTGAGGCTACTTAGATAATGATAATAATAATAATAATAATAATAATAATAATGTGTGGACTTATATAGCGCACGTATTCACCAACTGAGTGGTGCTCAAGGCGCATTATATTACCCCTGCTCATAAGGCTCATAAATCATTCCTGAAACCATCTCAGCTCCCTGGGGAGTATACAGCTCAATTGCTGCCATTACAGCGCATATAGGGCTAATCAACCAACTCTGCCCTCACAGGTACCCATTTAACCCCTGGGTGGAGAGAAGCAATTATGGTTAAGTGTCTTGCTCAAGGACACAAGTGTCACGGCCGGGATTCGAACCCACATTCTGCTGCTAACACCAGAACTTGAGTCCAGTAAGCTAGACCGCTCGGCCACGACACTCCATGTCCCTTTTTGATTTTGTTAGATTATGTTGTCCAGTATTAAGTCGGGTGCATTTATCCCACTCCTGACACCATTTGTGACGGATTTGCCAAATACCCCGGACTGATAATTTCCCGATGGTCACCCAGTTGAGTGCGGTACTCCCTTCAGAAGAACCAAGACTGGTGATGTAGGCCTGTTGGGCGGAAATGTACCGCCAAATGCACACGACTCTCTCACCTCCGAGGGGACAAACCATGGACAGGACAAGTGTATATAAGGAATTATGATTTACGTAGTCTGTTTTATTAGTAAATGAATCAGTACATCAGAACCAGCCTCTTGCGCAACCTGAGTTACCTAGTGCTATTCTAATTTGGTGCAGCCTCATGCTGCGCCCTTGCTCAAACTACATGTAGCCTCTCGGGTACTGGTGTACCCTGCCGGCTTGGATCCTCCCTGCTTGTAGCCTCCAAGATACGAGTGCCTTTACGGACCAGAAACTAATCCAGAGTTCCTAGATCCTCCCTTGGTTTCACACTGTGGTCCCACCCCATATTCCTGGCTGTTCCTTTCAGCGGCCCACGCTCAATTCGAGGTAGTGCACACTTACTATAACCTCCTGTACTGGAGGAAGTACTTGCACTTCCGTCTCAGACAAGATCCAACCAGCAACTGACGTCCTCGTGCACACATTGCATGCCCACAGCACCAAATACTCCACCGCCCTCCGTAGTTCGCCCTTCGCCATAGCTCATTTGCGTTACATTATTATTTTTTGTTTTTGTTTATTTTTTGGGGAGGGGCGGGGTGCAGGGGGCGGGCAGGGGGAAGGCCGAGGGGGTAAGGAGGACCTTAAATACTAATTTAGTATTCCTAGATCAGTATTTTTTTGCAGACAAGCAGATATTGCAATGGCATACAATAGGCTGCCCAAAAAAAGTAGTCTCTGAAAATCCCCCCGGGGGGGGGGGGGGTGGTTTCGGTCCGTAGCCCATGGACTATAGGTCAATTACTGAAATTTTCCTTGAAAGAATGATTGTATTTCAGTCAAAACAAATAAACAGTAAGAAATCATTACAACCTGTTTAATGATTTAAAGTTGTATCTGGCAGACTTGTATGTGAGTCCTCAAACCTCGAGTCCGAGTCCGAGTTCGAGTCCTCAGTGTCGAGTCCGAGTCCCGAGTCATATGGGTCGAGTCCAAGTACGAAGGTCGAATCCAAGTCCGAGTCACGAGTCATTTAAAAAATCAAAAGAAAAAAGAAAACCTTACACATAATGTCATGGTTCAAGGTTATTAAGTGAAAAAAATACTCGACATTTGGACTAGTATTTCATCAATTTGACTAAACCAAAGATTTATTTCCAAAATCAACATTATTTTATTTACTTTTCTTCTTTTAATTAACTTGCGTCATAAAATTGAACAACTCATTGAGTTTTATCTTGTGCTTGGATGTTTGGAAATCATCACATTAATTAATTAATCTACAAGCAGCGCACTCACCCTGATTAATTTAGGAGTGGGTGGGGTCAGCAATTAGTCTCAGAAGCCATCCATCACCCCTTAACAATGTTGATCCAATGTTTGAATGGAACTATAGCAGAATGGAGATCATGATTAATTTCGATGTTGTCAAGTTTAAAGATCCTTAAGTCTGATCGCCATAGCACTATCATAATTAATTGTTATATATTAATAACCTACATGTTAATAGTGTGAATGATCACTCTAAAATAATCAGTTGGAAATGACAGTTGGAAATGTCTTTATCTTTGTATTTTTATATCAGGCAATTGACACATTTAAATGTTGGAAAGGCTGGTGCATGAATGACACAAAGTTTTTTTTCTTTTCTGAAAAGCAATTTACATTACCTCCCAGTCCGCAAGCCGCCGTAGGTCCGCCGGTGGTTGAAGCGCGGCCTGGTGGCATCGGCACGCCGACTTGAAATCCACGATGGTCCACCAGTGGTAGCCAAGTGGCGTATGTTCAGCGGCCAGCCGCTCCAAAATAGACAGTGGACCGTCAGCGAGACCTAGCGGCTTACCGTCAGCGGGGCTGCCACTCCGTCCAAGACAGACAGTGGACCACTAGCTGTAATCGGGTGGCATGCCTACCGAGGCCTGCCGCTCTAAAATAGACAGTGGACCGTCACCGAGACCTAGCGGCTTACCGTCAGCGGGCTGCCACTCCAAGACAGACAGTGGACCATTAGCTGTAATCGGGCGGCATGCCTACCGAAGCCAGCCGCTCCAAAATAGACAGTGGACCGTCAGCGAGACCTGGCGGCTTACCGTCAGCGGGCTGCCACTCCAAGACAGACAGTGGACCACTAGCTGTAATCGGGCGGCATGCCTACCGAGGCCAGCCGCTCCAAAATAGACAGTGGACCTTCAGCGAGACCTAGTGGCTTCCCGTCAGCGGGCTGCCACTCCAAGGCAGCCAGTGGACCACTAGCTGTAATCGGGAGGCATCCCTACCGAGGCCTGCCGCTCCAAAATAGACAGTTGACCGTCACCGAGACCTAGCGGCTTACCGTCAGCGGGCTGCCACTCCAAGACAGGCAGTGGACCACTAGCTGTAATCGGGCGGCATGCCTACCGAGGCCAGCCGCTCCAAAATAGACCGTGGACCGTCAGCGAGACCTAGCGGCTTACCGTCTGCGGGGCTGCCACTCCAAGACAGACAGTGGACCACTAGCTGTAATCGGGCGGAATGCCTACCGAGGCCAGCCGCTCCAAAATAGACAGTGGACCGTCAGCGAGACCTAGCGGCTTACCATCAGCGGGCTGCCACTGTGTATACACTGGTTGGCTGCGGCCGCTGCCGTAGCGGTGATTGGCCGCCGCGGCGTATCTCATACATATGTAACCGCTGGTTGGCTGCCGTAGCGGTGATTGGCCGCAGCGTGTCTCATACATATGTATACACCGGTTGGCTGCCGTCAGTGAGAGCCGCCGCTGCACGCAGCCGCGGTGATCATTGGATCAGGGCTCTTCAAATGAATATGCATTGCCCCCAAATTCACAACATGTGGTTCTTGGCCAGCGGTTGGTATTGCTGCCCTTATACAGAGAATTTTGTCCTCTGCCGCCGCGTTCGCCAGTGACATTACTGTCCCGGCATGTCTTGCAGAACATCACCCCTTCTTCCTCTCGTAAGCGAGCCATTTATACTGCAATTCCCATTCTTTTCTGTACGATCTCCGTCTTTTATTTTTATCGTACCCTGGGTCTCGATCTCGTTTGTTGGTCGATTTAGTCGATGTCTTATTAGCGTCGGGGTTCGAAACATTGGGGAGAAATCGCCACATTTTTCCGAATTCACTTACGTCTTTCTCGGTCAAACAACTTGAAACAACTACGAATGTTAAGCCTTATAGTACAACAAATTATTACACAACAAATTAATACAACTGCTTAACTGTTTAACTGCTATGAGACAAGACTAGACAATGCCACTGGGCGCCGCGTCTTGGGCAACCAAACTTGCGGTCAGGACAATTTGTTTGATTTACACCGGCCGTCAAGCATGTCAAGAGGGCTTCGAAAGACCGGTTAAAAAAAAACTTCTCCGACGGCAAGAATATAACACTGTAATTGTTTAAAAATGTACGTTCCTAATTATTAGGAACGTACATTTTTAACTACAGTTTATGTCACAACAAAATTTTTGGCTCGCCCGCCGGACTACTCAGGGAAGTTTTGGGGTCGCCCGCCGATGTTTTGGCTCGCATTTGGCGACCGGGCGACCGCTAAGGTCGAGCTCTGCATATTCAAGAACATTATGCGTATTGACCTTGCCGTTCATGGAGAAAGCAGCTTCGTCGCCGATTACGAGATTCCGCAGAAAATTGACATCTCTCTCGGTACGGGCTATCAACCATCTGGCAAACGCCAGCCTTCTAGCAAAATCTCCTGGCGTAAGTTGATGTCGGATGTAAATCCGATATGGATGCTGGTGGAGGTCCAATGCTCGTGATTCTGTTGAATCTCGCCGAAGGCAATCTCAGCCCATTTCGCCTTGCGCTGGTGTCCCTAGGATGCTCCAAAAGTTGCTGCCTTACTGCTGCAATGTTCCCTTCTGATCGCCCGGTGCGCCTCCTGCCAGAATTCCCCTTGTTGCGGTTGAGGCTAGTGCCATACTCTTGATATTTTCTAACATTCGCCCAGATGGTTTTGGCTGCTGGGGGCTCCCGTTCAGGGAAACGTTCCCTGAAAGCATCGCGAGTTTGCTGCAAACTGCGAATTTAGTGAAATGTTGTAACCACGAAAACTCGCTGTTCAGTCGTTAGTTGTACCATCTTTCCAACTACCTGCCCCTAAACCCAGGCCCTTCTTAAATACCCAACTTGAAGAAAAGGATGTCGTAACAGACGATTACCGCACCAGCTTAAAAATCTTACATAATCATCTAGGCAGTCAAGTGATGCGTCCATTTCAGACTGCCTTGAACTGATTACCCAAACTTGCAAAAATGCGATTTGAATTTGCCATTTTCAATAACAATGCACTCGGCCATGTGTGACAGCAATGGATCGATACAGGTATCAATGGAAAGCTGAGGAGTTCCTCTTCTTTGGTACACTACATGTAAATTGTCAAACTAAATAACCTTGGCATATTAACGCCCTGAATTCGGATTACCTTTGTTTTGATACGCACTGTATACATCGGTATCGGAATATATTGAATATATTGAATATACATGTATCTTATTTAGTAAAATTGTACATGTTGTTGTATACAGCCCATCATATCGTAACTAGACACAAGTATTAAACCTTCACACTTTTAAAATAAATTGTCCACCCTTTTTACTCCAGATTGGAACCAGTGAACCCTTGTCATACAAATGTGTCACACAAACAGCCACTTGTGCTACTGCTACGAGGTGTGTCAGAGTCTGTATAACTTTGTAATCCAATGGCCAGGTGTGGAGGTTGATCTTTTCTTCAAAGGAGTTAACGTATGTTTCAAATTAATTTATAAGTAAGACTAATTGAGGACGATCAGAGCATACTGATCGAAACGTCGAGTTGTACCTCCAGTTCTTTTCTGAACAAATTACTACTCAATTGAGATTCCACATGGTGTCACCGCAATTAGTCTTAATTATCATCCTCACCATGCAAAGCTACAAGTTTTACCTAAATTAATTTATATGGACCTATCCTATCTGTGGCAGTCTGCACCTTCATGGGAATTGTTTTTTTCAGGACCTTAAGACACATCTAGGTTATTCAGTGTATTTTTTAACATGTTAGAACAATGATAGTACTGAGGAATTGTTTTTTGACTGGACCCAAAAATCCCCACAAGTGTGTAGTTAATATCTGTTGGGTGATCTAGTAAAATGGATATTGCTGACTGAATCCCTGGGAGTTGGGCCATGTAAACATTAGTAAACATCCCCCAGTCTTCATTGCGTTCATATTTATTTTTATGCGAGCATTGGGATAGTTCAACCTAAGTACTGACCATCAATTCCATAAACACAAATTGGTGTAAAGATATTAAAGGGACAGTATTGTCACGATCAGAGCAGACTTTCTACACGGCATGGAATCGGTATCCTAGTTAAAGATGAACACAGTGTCTGAAAATTACTGGCTCATTTATGCATCAGCAACGCGAATATGACCTTATCATGTGAGTATTATTTTCAGTCACTGAGTTAATCTAGAACTTGAACTCTGATTCCATGTCCTGTTGATCGTGACGATATTGCCACCTTTAAACAATAACTTTAAAATGACTATTTATGAACATGTATTTTAAACAGTTAAAGAGAAATAAATACATATAACAATCGGAAGATCATTTCATTATTGTTTGTTTCTTTTCATTTTACAGTTATCCTTTCAAATTACATTGTGTTGTCTCCTAGGCCGTCCTAACAAGGTAAGCATGTGTTCCTTATAAAAAGATGCACTTATTTATGGCAATTTACTATAGAAATTAACAGTTTCAGCTGAATGTTACATAAAAAACAAGAAATTTGTTTTATTTGATTGTTTGCCATAGATAAGGCTTCTTAACCCTCCTATAGGTTTAACACTCAAAGACACTCAAAATTTGTATCTCTTAACCCATTGACTTTGTGCAGTGCACTCAAATACATGCAAGCACATGTGGCTGTGATAGAGGTCAAACCCAAAGACACTCAAAATTTGTGCAGTGCACAAAGGTCAAACCAAAACCACTTGACAGTACATACACAGCTCTGTGTGACTCTGTGGTTTGACCTACCAATTGGAAATACAACCAAAAATACTCAAGTGAGTGTCTGTGAGTGCCGTGCTGACTGGGCCAAATTTCAGCATGGGCATAGGAGGGTTAACACATGGAAGACATGCTTATCTCATTAGACCCGGAATCCGGGTCAACATTAATCTGACCCGTTAGTCCGGGTTGGATATGACCCGACCCTTTCCGGGTCATTCTGACCCGTAAAGTTGGGTCAGATTATTTGACCCGTTTTCCGGGTCAAATAATCTGACCCAACTTTTCGGGTCATCCTGATCCGGAAAGTGTCGGGTCATATCCAACCCGGAGTATGGGTCAGATTTGACCCATTCTGGGTCAAATCTGACCCGGGAGTTTTTAGAGTGTAGAATGTATTTACCAAAATATAATTTCATTTACATTCCTTGACCCTTGAGGGTTGTTTAAAAAGAAAAAGCAAGGTAATCTTCCTGGTGCAAGTCTTACATAAATTAGCAATTACGTACATAACATGGACAGGTCTTTGTTATGAATGTTAACTCTAATTTACAAACAAATAATTGCCAATGTACTTGTTGGATCTTGCCATGTTCGATTTTGCTGCGTTCTGCTGTAATGTTTTTTTTTTAAACAAATTATAACAGTTGGGTGAAGATCACCCATAAAAATGTATTATGGTCTGTTTTGAGGGGGAAAATGTTGCAGGTATCCGTGCTCAAGCTCTTAATAATTGCCCTGAAAATGTTTCTAATTGTATTACGCACTGCATGATTTTATTATTAATTTTATTACTATGCAATTATGTATTCTTTTATAAAGTGTTTTTGTCAGTGCAATAATGTTATATCTCCTAAAATAACATTCAAATTACGCTTAAAACAGCCGGGATGTGCACATCATAAAAATACTAAGCGCTGAGAGACAACGTCGTTGCAAAATCGCAGTACGACGTTTTCTCACTGAGGACAACTTACTTAGGGGCGTATTCAATAAAAGTACAAAAATGTACACATCCATGTATTTTGCAACATCTGAACATGGAGGAAACAAACTTAACAATTGTGACTGGTTTATATAATGTGGTGCTGATGTAAGCGTCATATAAAAGTGGTGCTTTAGAAACATGATTACAGTTGTGGGTAATTTCATTGCAGCCTAATGTTTAAGGTAACATTATGTTCTTTACTTTGATTTAGTAATTTCGTAATGTTTAAGTCATTTTTTCGTTTTGTTGCCTCATTAAATAAATGCTGTCCCAGTCATTCACAGTGAACAAATCAGTGGTGTGTCCTCAGTTTAATAAGTAAATAGATTTATTTATATTATTTTAACACATGCAAGTCAATGGCGCACCGTCGGCCCCAGCAGACTGCTAACCTAGGGTTGGTCCTTATGCACCCGTCCGTCGATCTGCGACTTTTATGGCCTTCCTTCATCAGCCCAGCATGCTTAACTCAGCTCAAGCATGGAGGCAAGAACGTCAGGCAGCCATTCTATATACTGCATGTTGCCCGCCACCGGTTGATCGCCGGCAAAACGGCTGCCTGCTCGTTGTTGGCCCACCATCGGTCCACCGTCGATAAAAAAAAATAAAAAAAATTTAAATCGATTTCGGCTTACTGTTAGGCCGATGGTAGGCCAACGGCGGACCGTCAAAAGGTTCCTACCAGCGGACCGAAAACTTAAAAGTTCGCCCGCTCGCCAGTGGACCACCATCGGCAGCCGACAGAGGGACGATGGTAGGCCAACAACGGACCGTCAGAAGGCTTCCCTAGCGGACCGCTATCAAATACGTTGCCCGCTCGCCAGTGGACCACCATCGGCAGCCGACAGAGGGACGATGGTAGGCCAACAACGGACCGTCATAAGGCTTCCCTAGCGGACCGCTAGCAAAAACGTTAGTAGTATATGAACAGCATCATACCATGGATTGAGGAGGCGCCCATTATAAACTGCACAAACTGGACAAAATCACCGAGTGAAATTGAGGTGGGATTGAGCAAATGTGGTGGAGGGAGCACCATAATTTATTTTTTTGATGGCCAACTTCAAATTTTTTTTCAATTTCTTTCTTCCATTAAAAAAAAAAAAAAAATTGAAGTTGGCCATCAAAAAAAAAATGATGGTGCTCCCTCCACCACATTGCTCAATCCCACCTCAGTTTGTCTGCAGTTTGTCTGCAGTGATTTTGTCCAGTTTGTGCAGTTTGTAATGGGCGCCTCCTCAATCCCTCCTCAATCCATGGTATGATGCTGTTCACCTTTTTTTTCAACCACAATAAAATCACAAGGGGTAAGCCTTGTACTTGTTTAATTGAACGCTTTGAACAGAACAGGCCATAATTTTTTTTTTGATGGCCAAAATTTAAAACTGTAGTGTGATGCTCAGACAAACTGCACACTGTGTGGAGGGAGTCACGCGCGCGCCCGCCCAGACGTGTCTCACGCGCGCGCCCACAGTGTGCAGTTTGTCTGAGCATCACACGACAGTTTTGTCTGCAGTTTGTCTGCCAAAATACTTATTCCCTCCACACAAAACTGCACACAAAATACTTACTCCCTCCACACAAAACTGCACACAAAATACTTACTTCAAAAAAAGTGGTTAATATGTGGATTGGCCAAATGATTTTGCTCACTTTGTGGTTTTTGTAATAATGTGGTCGTGGTTATTATGTGGTTTGACCCGCTATGAACTTTGAATAATAATAATAATAGGTAAAACTTGTAGCTTTGCATGGTGAGGATGATAAGTAAGACTAATTGCGGTGACACCATGTGGAATCTCAATTGAGTAGTAATTAGTTCTGAAAAGAACTGGGGGTACAACTCGACGGATGGAAACCAAAAATATATAAATACAAGGCTTACCCCTTGTGATTTTGATGGAAACCAAAAAATATATCAATACAAGGCTTACCCCTTGTGATTTTGAGAAAAAACTAATAAATACAATGCTTACCCCTTGTGATTTTGATGGAAACCAAAAAAATATATAAATACAAGGCTTACCCCCTTGTGATTTTGAGAAAAACACAAAAAATATATAAATACAATGCTTACCCCTTGTAATTTTGATGGAAACCAAAAATATATAAATACAATGCTTACTCCTTGTGATTTTGAGAAAAAATAAAATATATAAATACAATGCTTACCCCTTGTGATTTTGATGGAAACCAAAAATATATAAATACAAGGCTTACCCCTTGTGATTTTGAGAAAAAATAAAATATATAAATACAATGCTTACCCTTGTGATTTTGATGGAAACCAAACATATATAAATACAAGGCTTACCCCATTGTGATTTTGAGAAAAAACACAAAAAAATATATAAATACAATGCTTACCCCTTGTAGTTTTGATGGAAACCAAAAATATATAAATACAAGGCTTACCCCTTGTGATTTTGATGGAAACCAAAAATATATAAATACAATGCTTACCCCTTGTGATTTTGAGAAAAAATTAAATATATAAATACAATGCTTACACCTTGTGATTTTGATGGAAACCAAAAATATATCAATGCAAGGCTTACCCCTTGTGATTTTGAGAAAAAATTTAATATATAAATACAATGCTTACCCCTTGTGATTTTGATGGAAACCAAAAATATATCAATGCAAGGCTTACCCCTTGTGATTTTGAGAAAAAATAAAATATATAAATACAATGCTTACCCCTTGTGATTTTGATGGAAACCAAAAATATATCAATACAAGGCTTACCCCTTGTGATTTTGAGAAAAAACTAATAAATACAATGCTTACCCCTTGTGATTTTGATGGAAACCAAAAATATATAAATACAATGCTTACGCCTTGTGATTTTGATGGAAACCAAAAATATATAAATACAAGGCTTACCCCTTGTGATTTTGATGGAAACCAAAAATATATAAATACAATGCTTACCCCTTGTGATTTTGAGAAAAAATTAAATATATAAATACAATGCTTACACCTTGTGATTTTGATGGAAACCAAAAATATATCAGTGATTTTGAGAAAAACACAAAAAATATATAAATACAATGCTAACCCCTTGTAATTTTGATGGAAACCAAAAATATATAAATACAATGCTTACCGGGTACCCCTTGTGATTTTGATGGAAACCAAAAATATATAAATACAAGGCTTACCCTTTGTGATTTTGATGGTAACCAAAAATATATAAATACAATGCTTACTCCTTGTGATTTTGAGAAAAAATTAAATATATAAATACAATGCTTACCCCTTGTGATTTTGATGGAAACCAAAAATATATAAATACAATGCTTACTCCTTGTGATTTTGAGAAAAAATAAAATACTTAAATACAATGCTTACCCCTTGTGATTTTGATGGAAACCAAAAATATATAAATACAAGGCTTACCCCTTGTGATTTTGAGAAAAAATAAAATATGTAAATACAATGCTTACCCCTTGTGATTTTGATGGAAACCAAACATATATAAATACAATGCATACCCCTTGTGATTTTGAGAAAAAATTAAATATATAAATACAATGCTTACCCTTGTGATTTTGATGGAAACCAAAATATATCAATACAAGGCTTACCCCTTGTGATTTTGAGAAAAAATCACACGACAGTTTTGTCTGCAGTTTGTCTGCCAAAATACTTATTCCCTCCACACAAAACTGCACACAAAATACTTACTCCCTCCACACAAAACTGCACACAAAATACTTACTTCAAAAAAAGTGGTTAATATGTGGATTGGCCAAATGATTTTGCTCACTTTGTGGTTTTTGTAATAATGTGGTCGTGGTTATTATGTGGTTTGACCCGCTATGAACTTTGAATAATAATAATAATAATAGGTAAAACTTGTAGCTTTGCATGGTGAGGATGATAAGTAAGACTAATTGCGGTGACACCATGTGGAATCTCAATTGAGTAGTAATTAGTTCTGAAAAGCACTGGGGGTACAACTCGACGGATGGAAACCAAATATATATAAATACAAGGCTTACCCCTTGTGATTTTGATGGAAACCAAAAAATATATAAATACAATGCTTACCCCTTGTGATTTTGAGAAAAAATAAAATATATAAATACAATGCTTACCCCTTGTGATTTTGAGAAAAAACTAATAAATACAATGCTTACCCCCTTGTGATTTTGATGGAAACCAAAAAATATATCAATACAAGGCTTACCCCCTTGTGATTTTGAGAAAAACACAAAAAATATATAAATACAATGCTTACCCCTTGTAATTTTGATGGAAACCAAAAATATATAAATACAATGCTTACCCCTTGTGATTTTGATGGAAACCAAAAATATATAAATACAAGGCTTACCCATTGTGATTTTGATGGAAACCAAAAATATATAAATACAATGCTTACTCCTTGTGATTTTGAGAAAAAATAAAATATATAAATACAATGCTTACCCCTTGTGATTTTGATGGAAACCAAAAATATATAAATACAAGGCTTACCCCTTGTGATTTTGAGAAAAAATAAAATATATAAATACAATGCTTACCCTTGTGATTTTGATGGAAACCAAACATATATAAATACAAGGCTTACCCCCTTGTGATTTTGAGAAAAACAAAAATATATAAATACAATGCTTACCCCTTGTAGTTTTGATGGAAACCAAAAATATATAAATACAATGCTTACCCCTTGTGATTTTGAGAAAAAAATTAAATATATAAATACAATGCTTACCCCTTGTGATTTTGATGGAAACCAAAAATATATCAATACAAGGCTTACCCCTTGTGATTTTGAGAATAAACTAATAAATACAATGCTTACCCCTTGTGATTTTGATGGAAACCAAAAATATATAAATACAATGCTTACCCCTTGTGATTTTGATGGAAACCAAAAATATATAAATACAAGGCTTACCCCTTGTGATTTTGATGGTAACCAAAAATATATAAATACAATGCTTACTCCTTGTGATTTTGAGAAAAAATTAAATATATAAATACAATGCTTACCCCTTGTGATTTTGATGGAAACCAAAAATATATAAATACAATGCTTACCCCTTCTGATTTTGAGAAAAAATTAAATATATAAATACAATGCTTACACCTTGTGATTTTGATGGAAACCAAAAATATATCAATGCAAGGCTTACCCCTTGTGATTTTGAGAAAAAATTTAATATATAAATACAATGCTTACCCCTTGTGATTTTGATGGAAACCAAAAATATATCAATGCAAGGCTTACCCCTTGTGATTTTGAGAAAAAATAAAATATATAAATACAATGCTTACCCCTTGTGATTTTGATGGAAACCAAAAATATATCAATACAAGGCTTACCCCTTGTGATTTTGAGAAAAAACTAATAAATACAATGCTTACCCCTTGTGATTTTGATGGAAACCAAAAATATATAAATACAATGCTTACCCCTTGTGATTTTGATGGAAACCAAAAATATATAAATACAAGGCTTACCCCTTGTGATTTTGATGGAAACCAAAAATATATAAATACAATGCTTACCCCTTGTGATTTTGAGAAAAAATTAAATATATAAATACAATGCTTACACCTTGTGATTTTGATGGAAACCAAAAATATATCAATACAAGGCTTACCCCTTGTGATTTTGAGAAAACACAAAAATATATAAATACAATGCTAACCCCTTGTAATTTTGATGGAAACCAAAAATATATAAATACAATGCTTACTGGTACCCTTGTGATTTTGATGGAAACCAAAATATATAAATACAAGGCTTACCCTTTGTGATTTTGATGGTAACCAAAAATATATAAATACAATGCTTACTCCTTGTGATTTTGAGAAAAAATTAAATATATAAATACAATGCTTACCCCTTGTGATTTTGATGGAAACCAAAAATATATAAATACAATGCTTACTCCTTGTGATTTTGAGAAAAAATAAAATACTTAAATACAATGCTTACCCCTTGTGATTTTGATGGAAACCAAAAATATATAAATACAAGGCTTACCCCTTGTGATTTTGAGAAAAAATAAAATATGTAAATACAATGCTTACCCCTTGTGATTTTGATGGAAACCAAACATATATAAATACAATGCATACCCCTTGTGATTTTGAGAAAAAATTAAATATATAAATACAATGCTTACCCCTTGTGATTTTGATGGAAACCAAAAATATATCAATACAAGGCTTACCCCTTGTGATTTTGAGAAAAAATCACACGACAGTTTTGTCTGCAGTTTGTCTGCCAAAATACTTATTCCCTCCACACAAAACTGCACACAAAATACTTACTCCCTCCACACAAAACTGCACACAAAATACTTACTTCAAAAAAAGTGGTTAATATGTGGATTGGCCAAATGATTTTGCTCACTTTGTGGTTTTTGTAATAATGTGGTCGTGGTTATTATGTGGTTTGACCCGCTATGAACTTTGAATAATAATAATAATAATAGGTAAAACTTGTAGCTTTGCATGGTGAGGATGATAAGTAAGACTAATTGCGGTGACACCATGTGGAATCTCAATTGAGTAGTAATTAGTTCTGAAAAGCACTGGGGGTACAACTCGACGGATGGAAACCAAATATATATAAATACAAGGCTTACCCCTTGTGATTTTGATGGAAACCAAAAAATATATAAATACAATGCTTACCCCTTGTGATTTTGAGAAAAAATAAAATATATAAATACAATGCTTACCCCTTGTGATTTTGAGAAAAAACTAATAAATACAATGCTTACCCCCTTGTGATTTTGATGGAAACCAAAAAATATATCAATACAAGGCTTACCCCCTTGTGATTTTGAGAAAAACACAAAAAATATATAAATACAATGCTTACCCCTTGTAATTTTGATGGAAACCAAAAATATATAAATACAATGCTTACTCCTTGTGATTTTGAGAAAAAATTAAATATATAAATACAATGCTTACCCCTTGTGATTTTGATGGAAACCAAAAATATATAAATACAAGGCTTACCCATTGTGATTTTGATGGAAACCAAAAATATATAAATACAATGCTTACTCCTTGTGATTTTGAGAAAAAATAAAATATATAAATACAATGCTTACCCCTTGTGATTTTGATGGAAACCAAAAATATATAAATACAAGGCTTACCCCTTGTGATTTTGAGAAAAAATAAAATATATAAATACAATGCTTACCCTTGTAGTTTTGATGGAAACCAAAAATATATAAATACAATGCTTACCCCTTGTGATTTTGAGAAAAAAATTAAATATATAAATACAATGCTTACCCCTTGTGATTTTGATGGAAACCAAAAATATATCAATACAAGGCTTACCCCTTGTGATTTTGAGAATAAACTAATAAATACAATGCTTACCCCTTGTGATTTTGATGGAAACCAAAAATATATAAATACAATGCTTACCCCTTGTGATTTTGATGGAAACCAAAAATATATAAATACAAGGCTTACCCCTTGTGATTTTGATGGTAACCAAAAATATATAAATACAATGCTTACTCCTTGTGATTTTGAGAAAAAATTAAATATATAAATACAATGCTTACCCCTTGTGATTTTGATGGAAACCAAAAATATATAAATACAATGCTTACTCCTTGTGATTTTGAGAAAAAATAAAATACTTAAATACAATGCTTACCCCTTGTGATTTTGATGGAAACCAAAAATATATAAATACAAGGCTTACCCCTTGTGATTTTGAGAAAAAATAAAATATGTAAATACAATGCTTACCCCTTGTGATTTTGATGGAAACCAAACATATATAAATACAATGCTTACCCCTTGTGATTTTGAGAAAAAATTAAATATATAAATACAATGCTTACCCCTTGTGATTTTGATGGAAACCAAAAATATATCAATACAAGGCTTACCCCTTGTGATTTTGAGAAAAAATCACACGACAGTTTTGTCTGCAGTTTGTCTGCCAAAATACTTATTCCCTCCACACAAAACTGCACACAAAATACTTACTCCCTCCACACAAAACTGCACACAAAATACTTACTTCAAAAAAAGTGGTTAATATGTGGATTGGCCAAATGATTTTGCTCACTTTGTGGTTTTTGTAATAATGTGGTCGTGGTTATTATGTGGTTTGACCCGCTATGAACTTTGAATAATAATAATAATAATAGGTAAAACTTGTAGCTTTGCATGGTGAGGATGATAAGTAAGACTAATTGCGGTGACACCATGTGGAATCTCAATTGAGTAGTAATTAGTTCTGAAAAGCACTGGGGGTACAACTCGACGGATGGAAACCAAATATATATAAATACAAGGCTTACCCCTTGTGATTTTGATGGAAACCAAAAAATATATAAATACAATG
Source organism: Zoroaster sp. YZ-2022 (assembly GCA_029582265.1). Taxonomy (NCBI): domain Eukaryota; kingdom Metazoa; phylum Echinodermata; class Asteroidea; order Forcipulatida; family Zoroasteridae; genus Zoroaster; species Zoroaster sp. YZ-2022. Next base: position 25,954,528 of record CM055826.1, on the reverse strand, counting down.
CTTACCCCTTGTGATTTTGAGAAAAAATAAAATATATAAATACAATGCTTACCCCTTGTGATTTTGAGAAAAAACTAATAAATACAATGCTTACCCCCTTGTGATTTTGAGAAAAACACAAAAAATATATAAATACAATGCTTACCCCTTGTAATTTTGATGGAAACCAAAAATATATAAATACAATGCTTACCCCTTGTGATTTTGATGGAAACCAAAAATATATAAATACAAGGCTTACCCATTGTGATTTTGATGGAAACCAAAAATATATAAATACAATGCTTACTCCTTGTGATTTTGAGAAAAAATAAAATATATAAATACAATGCTTACCCCTTGTGATTTTGATGGAAACCAAAAATATATCAATACAAGGCTTACCCCTTGTGATTTTGAGAAAAAATAAAATATATAAATACAACCCCTTGTGATTTTGATGGAAACCAAAAATATATCAATACAATGCTTACCCCTTGTGATTTTGAGGAAACCAAAAATATATAAATACAAGGCTTACCCCTTGTGATTTTGATGGAAACCAAAAAATATATAAATACAATGCTTACCCCTTGTGATTTTGAGAAAAAATAAAATATATAAATACAATGCTTACCCCTTGTGATTTTGATGGTAACCAAAAATATATCAATACAAGGCTTACCCCTTGTGATTTTGAGAAAAAACTAATAAATACAATGCTTACCCCTTGTGATTTTGATGGAAACCAAAATATATCAATACAAGGCTTACCCTTGTGATTTTGATGGAAACCAAAATATATAAATACAATGCTTACCCCTTGTGATTTTGATGGAAACCAAAATATATAAATACAATGCTTACCCTTGTGATTTTGAGAAAAAAAAATATATAAATACAATGCTTACCCTTGTGATTTTGATGGAAACCAAAATATATAAATACAAGGCTTACCCTTGTGATTTTGAGAAAACTATATAAATACAATGCTTACCCTTGTGATTTTGATGGAAACCAAAATATATCAATACAAGGATTACCCCTTGTGATTTTGATGAAACAAAATATATAAATACAATGCTTACCCCTTGTGATTTTGATGGAAACCAAAAATATATAAATTCAAGGCTTACTCCTTGTGATTTTGAGAAAACACAAAAAATATATAAATACAATGCTTACCCCTTGTGATTTTGATGGAAACCAAAAATATATAAATACAATGCTTACCCCTTGTGATTTTGATGGAAACCAAAAATATATAAATACAAGGTTTACCCCTTGTGATTTTGAGATCCTCCTCAGTGTATGTCTGTGTTTTTAATAGTAGCTTTGTCTATTGGCAAGAGGATAAGTGTGATGCACAATGTCCCTGTAAACAATTTTTTAATCTCATACTTTAACAGTAACGTTAATCCTAGAAATTATTTCAATCTGACATAAAACAATTTGCTTATTTATACAGAATTTTCTTTCGTCCTAGCTTAATTTGTTCTTTTTTCATTTCTAAATTCCAATAACTAAATTGTATACATTTTATACAGTCTCTGACGAAAAACAAAGTAACCTACATTATTTTCCATCTATAAACCTATCCAACTTCACTTCATCAATAACTTTATACAGAACAAATCAACATCTAATAACGTGTACCTATGCATTAACTGTGCATAGCACGCAAAGGGTCAACACACTGTGAGCCAGTCACTGACCTAATTAACTTATGTGTTAATCGTCTGCTGCACATCTATTTGTAATCTGACAATAACAAACAAAAACTCCTAAGAAAATCACGAATTATTACTCCTTATTATTTTACTTACTCTCTTTAAGATATCCAATTATCCAACTGTCTTAAATAAACTCCAATACAGCCATATTACTTAGAAAAACCTAAAGTACGAACTATTGCTGTCTCCGTCAGCAGCCATGTTTGTCCAAGTTTTACCAAAGTACGATGGGAAAAAGGTAAAAAGGCGCAAAAGTCATCGATTTAATTTTCTAACCAAAATCTGAAAAAGGGGATGAGTTTATTAATCCATTTGTAATAAACAATTTTATAAAATATCAATGTATCGTTTTGAAATGTATCGTTTTGAAATGTATAAATTGTAAGTGGTCATTCACAGCTGGCCAAGCAATAATTAATAAAATACTGTCAATTATGAAAATCATAAAATGTGATTAACAAATAAATGAATGAAATTACTGTCAGTATCGCGCGCACAGTATCGCGCGCACAGTATCGATTCTACTGTTAAAACGTTCTTTATTACATTTCATTAACAGAGGGCGTTTATTTTTTCTCAAAATCACAAGGGGTAAGCCTTGTATTTATATATTTTTGGTTTCCATCAAAATCACAAGGGGTAAACCTTGTATTTATATATTTTTGGTTTCCATCAAAATCACAAGGGGTAAGCATTGTATTTATATATTTTATTTTTTCTCAAAATCACAAGGGTAAGCCTTGTATTGATATATTTTTGGTTTCCATCAAAATCACAAGGGGTACCGGTAAGCATTGTATTTATATATTTTATTTTTTCTCAAAGTCACAAGGGGTAAGCATTGTATTTATATATTTTTGGTTTCCAGCAAAACTACAAGGGGTAAGCATTGTATTTATATATTTTTTGTGTTTTTTCTCAAAATCACAAGGGGGTAAGCCTTGTATTTATATATGTTTGGTTTCCATCAAAATCACAAGGGGTAAGCATTGTATTTATATATTTTGTTTTTTCTCAAAATCACAAGGGGTAAGCATTGTATTTATATATTTTTGGTTTCCATCAAAATCACAAGGGGTAAGCATTGTATTTATATATTTTTTTTTTACATCAAAATTACAAGGGGTAAGAATTGTATTTATATATTTTTTGTGTTTTTATCAAAATCACAAGGGGTAAGCCTTGTATTTATATATTTTTTTGGTTTCCATCAAAATCACAAGGGGTAAGCATTGTATTTATTAGTTTTTTCTCAAAATCACAAGGGGTAAGCCTTGTATTGATATATTTTTTGGTTTCCATCAAAATCACAACGGGGTAAGCATTGTATTTATTAGTTTTTTTCTCAAAATCACAAGGGGTAAGCCTTATATTGATATATTTTTGGTTTCCATCAAAATCACAAGGGGTAAGCATTGTATTTATATATTTAATTTTTTCTCAAAATCACAAGGGGTAAGCATTGTATTTATATATTTTTTGGTTTCCATCAAAATCACAAGGGGTAAGCCTTGTATTTATATATTTTTGGTTTCCATCCGTCGAGTTGTACCCCCAGTTCTTTTCAGAACTAATTACTACTCAATTGAGATTCCACATGGTGTCACCGCAATTAGTCTTACTTATCATCCTCACCATGCAAAGCTACAAGTTTTACCTATTATTATTATTATTATTATTATTCAAAGTTCATAGCGGGTCAAACCACATAATAACCACGACCACATTATTACAAAAACCACAAAGTGAGCAAAATCATTTGGCCAATCCACATATTAACCACTTTTTTTGAAGTAAGTATTTTGTGTGCAGTTTTGTGTGGAGGGAGTAAGTATTTTGTGTGCAGTTTTGTGTGGAGGGAATAAGTATTTTGGCAGACAAACCTGTCGTGTGATGCTCAGACAAACTGCACACTGTGGGCGCGCGCGTGAGACACGTCTGGGCGCGCGCGTGACTCCCTCCACACAGTGTGCAGTTTGTCTGAGCATCACACTACAGTTTTAAATTTTGGCCATCAAAAAAATAATTATGGCCTGTTCTGTTCAAAGCGTTCAATTAAACAAGTACAAGGCTTACCCCTTGTGATTTTATTGTGGTTGAAAAAAAAGGTAAACAGCATCATACCATGGATTGAGGAGGGATTGAGGAGGCGCCCATTACAAACTGCACAAACTGGACAAAATCACTGCAGACAAACTGCAGACAAACTGAGGTGGGATTGAGCAATGTGGTGGAGGGAGCACCATAAATTTTTTTTGGATGGCCAACTTCAATTTTTTTTCAATTTTTTTTATACAAAAAAAAAATGGAAGAAGAAAAAAAATTGAAAAAAAAATTGAAGTTGGCCATCAAAAAAAAAAAATTATGGTGCTCCCTCCACCACATTTGCTCAATCCCACCTCAATTTCACTCAGTGATTTTGTCCAGTTTGTGCAGTTTGTAATGGGCGCCTCCTCAATCCATGGTATGATGCTGTTCATATACTACTAACGTTGCCCGCTCGCTGGTGGTCCGCCACCGGCAGCCGAGGGAGGGCCGATGATGGGCCAACGGCGGACCGTTGTCGAAATGTGACATTGTTTCGACAATGGTCCGCCATTGGTCCGACAGCGGATCTCTGTCGGCTGCCTCCAGCGGGCCACCGGCGAGCGGGCGGACGTTTGTGTCGGCGGTCCGCCGGCTGCAGCCACTACGGCGGCCCGCTGGCGGTGCCACCGGTGGGCCGCTGACGGACCGATCGCGGGTTGCAGTTATATTGGTGCATAGAGCAGAGCAACGTCAGATGGTATAACACAAAACGTCCTATTGTTTTTGAAGAGATTAATGGGTCACCGTGAGTTTACAATAGCAGCTCTTGTGCGACGAAAATAGTTTGCATCCTGGCTGATAATATTTAAATGGAGTAAAAGAAACACGTTTAACGACGGCCTAACGACGGCCATTTCCTCTTTTTGTTGCATGTCTGTTTATGGGCATGAGAAAAAACAAAATGAAGAAAGGTAGGCCTATACAAAAAAAATAGGCCAATGAGGGTGTTTGTAACAGAAATACAATATAATAATGTAAGGCCAAAATAGGGCTCCAGTTGCTGGTCTCCGCGCGCGTCGACTTAGACCCTAGTTTTGGTTCAAGACAGTTTGTATGTAGACTCTGGTCCCCTGTCTATATCAAGCTCAAAGCGTGACGTCAGATCGTCAGTCTAGTTTGTATGTTTTTGAAAAACGATCCGTCGCTGCATACCGCAGGAGGGCGCTATATCTACACGAACTGCTATCACACACTTGTTGAGTCCCCCACCGCCCCCAAAAATTAAAACAGGGGAAACCTTCACGCATGCGTCAGTTTGATATGCTAGCGCGGCCTACATTTTTGGAAAACAAATTAAAATATAATCGTGCACACCTCAACTCGATGAAGATCGTGAACCAGTTTAACATCGAACTCGGTGGAGGCATGCTCATAATATGTAGACAGAAACATGGCCATTTCTTATGACACTATTGATAACTGGACAATTATTATAGCCTTGGGAATGCTGCAAATATTTGCACCAAAAACGCAAGTGGTTGAAACTAGATTTCTTCTGCAGAAAATACAGTCAAGAATTGTAAATTTATTTAGGAATACTAACTTTGCTGCAAGGATTTGCTGGCAAAAACGGGGTAAATCAGTTTTTTTGAATTTTTTTTTAAAAGGCCAGATGTTGACTAACGTAATTTTTTTTCTTCAAATTGTGGTAAATAATGAATATTTGAAATTTCAAAAGGTTCAAAATTCATAATTTCTGTTTTAGTGATATATTTTGAAAGACAGACACCTCTTATTAATTAGCACTCACACCTTCAGACCAAAACAAGGCTCTAGGTGATGATCCATAATAATAATAATAATAATAATAATAAAGATTTTTAGCGCGCACATATCCACCCTGCTGGGCGCTCAAGGCGCGGAAACAAAGAAAAAACATTAATACAAACAATATACAATGATAGCATAGGGAAAACAAAACAAATTATGTACCGAGATACATGTACCTACAATGCAATTACAAATATACATCATCTTTGAAGAGTTGTGACATAAGATGAGTTTTAAGCATCGACTTGAATCTGGTTATACTATGACAAGATTTGAGTTTAGTTGGAAGATGATTCCAGAGTCTCGGAGCTGCGACAGAAAAATATGTACCTGATGCTCCTGTTTAAAAAGTATTCCTTTTCAAAAATCTTAAGAAGGGGGTGTTAGACCATAATAACTTATGTGGCGAATCAAGGATTTATAAGCACGATAGTGAGGTATCACCCCTATTTTAAATTTTAAATTGATCCTCAGTCATAATTATTTAATAAAAAATAATAATTAATTTGAGGCCAGGATTGAGCTTCAAATAATTTATTACCAGGCAGGCAGACAGGGTGGCTGGGATGGCCAGTAGTTGTTTGCAATTGCTGTCAGTGCAGTAGCATGGTCTAACTGATTTACGACCGGGTTTGTCCAGTGGCTTGCTCGTGGGTGTTCGTTTGGTAAAGTCATTGGGCAAGGCATGTGTTCCTTTCACGTACAGTTGTCACTTTAGTTTCAGTAGTATTCTAGATCGGATTTTAGGCCAACATTTTAAAAGAAACATCAAGAGGTACGCCTTGTCGTTTTTTCACCTCGAAGACAGCAACCGAGTTATAGCGTTTTGGGGAAATATCACTATTTCACCCATATTTTGTATATAAGGAAATTATTGATATTTTGAAGAAGTTGGAAAGATAAGCGAATCATATTAAGAAAATGAGATACAGGCACTCTATTACGTCTGTCCAATAAGTATAAGGCAGCCACCGAGTTATAGCCTTTTCACCCATATTTTGTAAGGAAATTCAAAATGGAAAGATAGGCAACTCAAATTAAGAAAATGAGATGCATTCTATTACATCTCTCCAACAAGTATAAGGCATTTGATAAAAAAATAAGTTACGTCCAAATTTTTTAAAACGTCTGTGGTTTTTCACTGTTCCCCTATTCGCCATTGCGTCTCTTTAACAAGTATAAGGCAGCCACCGATATATAGCCTTTTGGGGAATTTTGTAAGGAAAATATTGATTTTCTGAAAAAGTTGGAAAGATAGACCACTCAAATTAAGAAAAATCCGATCCAGGCACTCTATTAGTTATCTCTAACAAGTATAAGGCATTTGAAAAAAAAAAAAAAAAATTGACCAAAATTTGAAGGTACCCCTTGTCATTTTTTCACTTCGAAATTTGTTTTTTAAAACCATTTTTTTATGCCATAATTTACACAAAAGGTACCTCTGGATCTGCAGAAGACAGCCAGCGAGTTATAGCCTTTTTGGGAAAGTTTTTTTTTATTTCATTATTTCACCCATATTTTGTAAGAAAATTGAGATACAAATGCTCTATTACGTCTCTCCAACAAGTATAAGGCATTTTTTTTTTTAAATCATTTTTGGCCAACATGTGAAAAAAACGTCATTTTTTGATAAAAAATATATATATTGAGGTGAAATTTTTTCAAATTTGTGCCTATTTTTAAATGCCTTATAATTGCCTTAATTTGAGTCGCCTATCTTTTCAGAAAATAATATTTTTTCTTAAAATTTTGGTCTATTAAATGATTTTGTTTTCCACATGCCTTATACGTATAAAATATTGGTGAAAAAGTGAAATTAAAAACTTGAATGTAACTCAGTGGCTGTATATTACATTATATAGATTAAAAAAAAAAAAAATATTGTAAAAAAGTGCGGAGACTTAGTCAGAGTGTCGACCAGGTATTCGGGAGACTCAAAGTCTGGGCGAACCGGCATGGTGATCACCTTAGCACCCTTCTGGGAGGTCGCTAACCTCCCGGTCCCTAACCTCCCGGTCCCTCCTTTACTCCCCCGTCCGTACATTTCCTCCACGCTCTAACCTTTGGGGGAGAGACATGACGGTCCCCAAGCCATTGCCGCAGCCAGCAGCTGTCATGTCCCTATGTGTCAGGAGCCGGATTCGAACCCGGACGTACCAGCCTGGAACTGCTCACAATTGTACAGCCCAGTGTACTAACAGCTTGCGCCACCAATCCTGTTGGTACTTGGAATTGAATTTTAAACTTCTTAAATAAATTGTGCGTACTCATTTAAAAAATTAAATAGTTGCACCACTGGGATCCGAAGCCGGGTCGCCTGCACCGAAACCCGGCGCCAATGCCTTGCGCCACCAATGCCTGTTGGCATTTAGAACGGAATTTTAAACCATTTAAATTATTGTGATTGCGTAACGATTAAAACAAGGACGCCACTGTGATTCGAACCAGGGTCCATTGCACCGAAACTGTTTACGTAACAACTACGCCATCGTGTGGACATTAAACTATTTAAGCAGAATTCCAATCAATTGATTGTGTTCAAAATCACAAGGGGTATAAGCCTTGCAATTTTCGCCCCAAATCACATATGGGTAAGCCTTGTAGCTTTTCGCCAACAAATCACATGGGTTAGCGTTGTAGCTTTTCCCCAAAATCACCGGGTATACATACATGTATATAAGCCATATAGTTTTTCGCCAAAAATTACAAGGGTTAAGTAAGCTTTGCAGTTTTTTGGCAAAAATAACAAGGTATTATGTGAAATCTTGCAACATCTGGTTTAGATTTTTTTAAATTTATTATATAACTGCCCGAGTAATACTTTGTTATTACATTTGTCACTTACTCTTAAAATATAATAATTCAATCATCATAAATTAGATTAGGTATAATATCTGGAGTCCAGACAAAAATGCTCACTATAGCGGTGGTTGTTTGCAGTGATTCATAGCCTACATATACAAGGAATGTTCATCATTGGTAATGTTCAAAAAGTTGCCTTTTTTGTTTTCTTTCTGTGAATCAAAATATACAATATCAAATAATAATAATACAAAATTTATATAGCGCTGAAAGCCATGAAAAACAATCTACGGCGAAATCTTTCAGCTTTATGTTCTTGTCATGAGAAAAGTACAGAAAATACTATTGCTGACATATTTTGTGAAGATGCATTATAAAAAGTTCAGCAACTTGTTTGTATTTTCAATAATTTTTTGTTCAGGTAGTCCTAAGCCTTCCAATGTACCATTAAATTAAATGAGAGCCAATATTTATATTCAGAGATACCAAATGTTAGTTATGTTAGTTATAGCAGCAGTCTGTTATGTTCTACAACATGTATACATATAATGATATTATTAAAATCTCGCACACAATAATTTTTAAAAGTTAAGTGAGAAATATAAAAGAAGAAATATATATTTATGGCATTGTCAATACGTGTAAATGTAGTATCGAAATAGAATCAGTAAACACTTCAACAAATTTACATTGGTACTCATGAAAGCAACTCATGCATGCACATCTATGTTTTTACACATCTATGATGTCGACAAAAATTACAGTTTAATTGTTACCAGTTCTTAAAATTTGAAAAAAGTACAATTTTAAGATTTAACACTGCACAAAATCAATATCCATCTTAGACAACGATTACCATGCATATTCTATACAAAGGTATAGGTACAACCCTTTCAATGATTTATTTAACAATTTTAGATTAGATTAGATTAAATTAGATTTAGATTAAATTAGAAAAGCTACAGAAATGTAAGGAATGTATTGTTACTGTAATTGTTCTTATTATGGTATATGCAACAGTTAAATCAAGTTACTTACTATTAAATCAGTAATTTATTATTAGGTAATATATCCAAGTTGATATAAAGTCATATGTGAAATAAATCTCCCCGCAAATTATTATTGTTTTTGATACATAAATTAAGATTTTGAAGCAATAAAACTTCAAACAGTCTTAGGCAAAACTGTGAAAATAAATCCGAGTACAGTTAACAATTTTAGCTGCTAAGAAATACTATAATGTTAAGTTGATGAATTTTCCAACTGTCACGTACAGCTGAATCTTGCCTGAATTTAACGCTGGTTACTGAAGTGTGAAGAAGTACATAATTTTATGTTTTGTTTTACCTTTCTTGTAATATTCTAGGATTCTTCTTCAATATAAAATATTACGCTTTTGATACACTTACGTTTACAGCCATGGCAAGGCATGCATTATGATATGCACCACATGATGGACGGATTGACTTGTAAAGATTAATATTAAAAATGTATATCTTTGCAGAAACATTTAATACTGGAAAGAAGGCTTTGGTGGGAACTTTGGACAAATGAAACTTAAACAAGGGATTCGTCTTCATTCCTCCTGTCAAACATGGGCTGGTCATACATCTGTGGAGGTAATGGAAGATCCTCAAGTTCCTCCAGATCAACAATTGGGAATGGCGTGGCTGACCTGGACCCGTTAGGCGATCCCTGGACGGAGGTAATTGGAGAAGGTTCCACTACATTCGAGCTTTTTCGGATCAATTTCCGCAATGCGTCTGTTCTTCTGTGCGGTCTTGGTGCTTGGAAGGTCCAGTCATCAACACATTTGCTATCTGCAGAGCTTGGTCTCCCAGGGTGTACAGGTAACGCTGCTTCTCTTCTCAATGGAGAACTTGAACGACTGCTTACAGGAGTGACAAATCCCATTAGTGAAGGTGTTCCTGGTCGACTGGTTGCAGGAGAGTTGAGCGACAAGTTATTATCTTCTCTTGAAGTCTGTGAACAATTGTCAGCAGCGAATGCATTTGCAACATGCCCATGTTTGCTGGTTAGTTCATTGGGACTATCCTGAACAACAGAATCCACAACTTCAGTAGGGCTGTTGTCATCTCCGATGTTTTCATTAGCCATCAAATCAGTGTCTCCCAGCCATGTATTCTGGGAAGGAGCTCGTGGTGGTGAGAAGCTTCCTCCAGCCGTGTCAGACATGTTATCATCAAAGTCTCCACTGGCAGGTAATGGTGGAAGTGGAACATCAAGAGGATCATCCTCAGGAAGGTCAACTGGATCAACAAAGGGGTCAAATTGATCCCCAATAGCTTGTGTGAAGTGACTGTCTTCTAAAATCTGGGGGAAACCAGGAGCTGGATTATGAAGATCATCTGAGTAAAAACCTGCTTTGGCAGCAGACTGGTTTTTATTTGGTGAGGCAATCGGTTCAAAAGAGCTCAGATCCATCGCTTTTCCGCCCTTATCTTGTTGGAAAGGTTCAGTTGGTAAGTGACTGAAAGTTGTTTCAACTGTGTCTGGCCCAAATCCAGTTTTGGTGTCGGTGAATGTATCATCTTCAGTGAGGGGCCTGACAGTCATCAATGTGATGTCTCCTTGCAGTGATGATGTTTCAGGACCAACATGTGTCGAATAGAATGGTCTTCCATGAGAATCACTGGACCTAGGTCTAGATCCTGTTGAAGGACGCATGTACCTCCAAGTTGTCTGCATGTCGTGCTTGTTCTTTCGCTTCTTTTTCTTGTGGATCCAGCAAATAATTATAATGATTACCAATATAAACAGGATAATGCAGATTACTATGATTAAGATGCACCACCAAGTGCAGCCAGGTATGAAAGGTTTTTCCTTGCAGAATTCATAAAATCCACAGAAGTTCTCTGGTGGGAGGTCCAGAGTATGTTGGCAGAGAAGAGCAAACATGTACGCTGATACATTAGCACGAGTTATGTCCCCACTCGCAGCTACATCTGACAAACAGGCCTCGTAGTAGAACAACATGGTACTCTGCAGATCTTTGCAAGCTGTATACAGAGGATCTTCATAGAAGTAACTGTCACACATGGCCACAGTATTTTCCCAAAGGGTTATCGAAGGAAAATCAGGGGAATAGTCCGGCTTGGTGTTGATTAGCGCATCTGAAGGGAGCCATTCTGGTGGAGTATCCTCAGGGAGTAAAAGCCCATCAATCAAGCTACTGTTATGTGGTCCATTCAACTTCATTGTTGCTGTCATACCGCTTCCTTCATCCAGTGCAATAAGGAATATCATGCCGTCAGCCAAATCTTCGCTGTATTGTTCATGACCATCAATTAAATCGTCCCCATGTGAAAAGTATTCTTTAAGATGCACTAAATCCAGGTCGCCCTCAAAATCCAGGCTGTCATCAGAAGTGTCACCACGTATAATATGCTGTCCAACATGGAGCGTTCCACTCAGATTCATGTATTTAGTACTTTGTATACCATAGACCACAGATGTCTCTTTGACTTTCTGGTCTGAAGCATACAAGTCCACAGTCACTCTACCATCAAAGCTTCGCCAAGACAAACTGAGGTGAAACCAAAGTCCAGCTCGGACAACCAAGTTTGTTGACACAACATATCCATCAAAGTCTACCCTCACCATGTCACCATCTAGTTGTACAGCAAGTAATGTATCAGATTCGAAAAACATCAGTGTCTGGATGGAAGATGATGAAACAGCAATGCGCAACCAGCACTGAAGTGTGAACTGGTCAAGGTCTTTTATCACAACATTGGAAAAGGTAACGCGGTTATGTTTGAAACGAAGAATGTAACCTGCTGCTGTGAAAACTTGAGCATGATCACTGACAAAATAGGAATCATCAGTTGGTATAAGAAAGTATGGACTGAGAGACTTGTCACAGTAATTTTGTGATGCTAAATTGGACACAAAATAACTATCGTTCACTTGAAGCCAGTTGTCTGGGTCATTCTCGGTCCCTTGTTGGAATTCCCCAACATTGATATCATTTATCCAGTTGTCGTCCCATGTTCCACTCAAAGCAACAGGTTCCAAACTAATTCCTTCTGGAGTGTTCATAACCAGTGAAATACTTTCTGAATACAGTGCCACAATGATTACGATTGATTCAGTTGAGCTTGTTATATTAATGAAGTGGGACGGGTACCATGTGTACTTAAATGATCCTGCCGTCCCTTCGCCATTCTCCGGCTGTTCAACCGCCATCCATGTCAGTCCAGACTTCTGTTGGACAATCAGTTCCCTTGTCTCTGCCTCTAGGCTGATACCAACTGAAAGTGTTACCTGTCTGCCATGTAGAACAACCTCTGTGATCTCTCTGCAAGCAATACTTGCATGGCAAGGCTCCAGTAGGACTTGTACCGTAGTCGAGTGCGTGGTGAGAATATAAAACATTCCAGGGGTGCCAAAGTGGAAGCTCGCTCCATCAAGAGTTGTGAAATGGAGATGTCCAAATAATATTGACAGTCCTCTAGTATGTGTTCGGTTGATCGTACTTATGGAACAGTCCATACCAAACCATCCAGGTGAGCAATGTGAACATGCATAGCTGCTATTAGTCAAATGACCTTGTGGTCCAAGCCAGTGGCGGTGACACTCACACAAGCCCGATGTTACATTACATTCACCATGGTCGTTACAGGGCCTCAGCTCTCCACCCAGGCAAACGTCAGTACATCCATATCCCCAGTAGCCTCTCTCACAAACACACTCAGTTTCCTTGTATGGATTCTTGCGTCCAAAAATACAGGGAATATCACAGTTGGGTCCAATCCAGTAGGGGAAATTCCAGCCTGGAAAGCTGTTGCATAGATACCTTGCTGGCCATTCCTCCAGGTGTAACTGGGTCTTGGCTAAATCAGCTATAGATATGGTTGCTTCTATAGCTGCGCCTAGATCTTGATGGAAGGCAATATCTTGCAGACACTGAACGTAGTGGAAGTCAATTACAGTAGTTCCTAGAGCTATGCATGAATCATGGAGATATCCACTTAGGAAGATTTCCTTACATTTGGAAGTGGATTCCACAGCAAAGGAATCATTGGGGAAGTAAGGATACGCAAGAGGCTTTTCAGCATCAATAGGGTAGTCCTCATCAGTTATTCTCCAAAATGGGCCATTCCAATCAGGAAATTGCAGTAGTAAGCCACCGATGAGATCAACTGCAACTGATCCAATGCCTTCATTCAGCTTCCATAGTATAGCCAAATCAGGTGTGTTTAATCCAGCATTAAGTTTCCAATTTGAAGTGATTAAGGATGGATTTGTTATACGATTCCAAATTCGTATCTCATCTATGGAACCAATAAATGGGTCGTTTGGAAGCGGTGGGAGTGGTACAGGAGTTACAGAATACCACTGTCCAATCACTAGAATACCACCACTTTGGAATGCTGCATTGGTGAGTTGAATTGCCTGGACTTGTGGGATTCCAAACGTGTCAAATACATACACTTCTAAAATGGCTGTCACCCGATGCCAGACAAGCGATATCTGTATCCAGTGACTCAACTCAAGATGCAAGTTCAGACCTAAGACTTGATTTCTGAAGTACACTCCAAGTCCTGTTTCAAGATTCATGATGGCAAACACACTGTCAGTTGTGCAGTAGGAGAGTAAAATGCCACCATACTGCTCTACTTTAACCCACGCTTCCAAGGTAAATCGTTCAGATGGTAAACTGTCTAATGGCTCAGAAATTATAATGCTGTCTGTAAAATACAGATAATAGCCTGCACCAAGTACTGGGAACAGTTGACGGAAATTTTCATAGGATGTATTGACAAGAGAGTTATCTTGAAATGTGTTAATGTACTTATCCGCTGCCTTCTGGGAGGCATTTTGTCGACATTCTGAATTATCAACCATTGGTGTATCAAGATCATTCATTAAACAGTCAACATGTTCAATGTTAGTCAAAGTGTCACAAGATGCCAGTAATCCTGCAATTCCAATGCTGTTGCACACATCAGAGGACATGTCGACACTGATACTAAAGTGATGAGGATGAATGGAAATGTGTAAAGATACATCCAGAGATTGGATGTAGATCTTGTATTGGATAACATTGAGTCGGATGACAGTTATCTCGTTGCTGATGTGTGTTATATGATCCAGCATGATTATTTTACCATTGAGCCAGATGTAGGGTCTGAAAAGTGTCTTAGTTTCAATTGAAGCACGGATGATCAGAACATGGGATTGGTGGTGGATGGAAATTGTATCAAAACATGTGGAGAAGCCTTCTGATGAGGCACACCAAGAAAGTCGCAGGTTTACCTTGATCTCGCTAGAGGCATGATGAATAATATTGTATACTCCAACATGGCGTATGTAAAAAGACACCCCATCAAATGTCACGACTCTTCCTTGGGCAGTAAACAGGGCCATAACTCTGAAGTTTACAATCGGTTGTTTGTACCAGGAGGTGGTCGCAATGGCACAGTCTTCACCTAGCCAATTCTTTGAACAGAAACCACAATCCAGCTGACCGGTCCAGTTGATCTCACACAGACATTGGCCGTCATTGTTACACACTCCATGATTGGAACAAGGTGTGACGTGACCACCTGGACAGACTTCAGTGCAGTTGTCTCCCCAATATCCGGACGGACATATGCATGCATCATGATCATTGGGATTTGGAAGTCCAAACCCACAGTTTGTGCATGTTGGCAACAACCACTTTGGGACAGAATTGTTTGTGGAGAGCTCACACAAGATGCTAGTGTCAGGTTCTTCACCGCCAATAGCTTGGCAATACTCAACCAACACAGCAAGAGTTGCAAGGGCGCTCTCAGTTGTTCCCGTTGCTGCAACATTATGCAAACATGATAGAAAGAAGAAATCCACTGTTGCTTGGCTCAGATCTCTACAGATACCTTTAAGTCCCTCATCACTTGCTTTCAGTTTTCCACAGATTTTCTCAGCTTCCGTTTGCAGACTGTCACTACTGAAATCGGTATCAAATGGAGCTGTAAACTTCATAGGTATGTCAGCATCGGAATAAGTCCATTCTGGCTTCTGCCATGGACCTGTTGGTGTGAGGATGTCATTGCCGAAGATGGGATCAGTAATCACACTACCTAAGCCAATGTCAAACTTGTACATGGCAACCAGGTCTGAATATTGAGCAGCATCAATGTTTGTAGTGTCAGTCAGTTGAACAAACGTGGGAAGGAATGAGGAACCCCAAATTCGCAATTCATCAAGTTCTCCATAAAATGTTGTCTCTATGATGTAGGTCTGGTTATCTGGCAATGGCAACCACTGCCCTATGGACAGGATTACGCCTGAGTCCAGCCAAAGCCAGTGTTCAACAATGAATCGACATGAGCTAACTGCTCCAAAAGCACTATGATGATAAAATTGTAGCATGTTCTCCTCTCTTATGAAAACAATTGAGATGCGATTCCAGGTCTCTAAGTCATTTGTGATACCAGTATCATATTCTTCTGACCCAATGACGATTTTAATGGTGATATCATTAATGATGGCAAATGTTGATTCCAATCCATAGGAGATTATGACACCTCCATACAAATATGGTTTAACCAGGAACTCGATGGTCAATTCAGTTTTAGAAATCACAGAGGACAAATTCCTCAGAGGTTCTGTCCTGCCACCAGTGTTTTGAAGCACTAGTGAAAAGATGGCTCCACTAGGTATATTAGTCTCGATGTGAGTTCCATATTGATGGATGAATAGGCTGTCTAAGTTAGGCACTCTCCACAAATCAGCAATCAGGGTGTTGATATATTCCTGTGTTGTATCATCCCACGGTTGTGTTGCGCTTCCGTCTCCAAGATCATCAGTGTGATTATTGTTACAGTTTCCTAAGAGACCTGTAGAAGCAAAGCAGGAGTCTGTTGGTGTTGAAATGCTCACTTGGATGAATAATCCCAGTATGCGAATCTTCACATGAAACTCAATCTGAAGTCTAGAGTAGAGAGTTAGGTAATATACATCTGTTTGTTCAATGATCCAGTCGGTATTTGGAACTTGAAGAACTTTGGTTGTTAAATTCACTTTGAACCTGTTGATCCAAATCACTGGTGTTTCATTGATCTGATAAGGAGCATGAATCACAACATCGGTGTTGGTGATCCGAACTGCAATTGCATTGACACATGTGGACTGGTGGAAACAAGGAACTTGTCGAATCTGAACAATGAAGTTACTGGTCTGAATGAGGTAAAACTCACCAACTGCTGCAAGATGAAAACTCAGCCCATCAAACAGAGTGTACTGTGAGTGAAGGGTTACAAAACACAGATAATACAGCCGATGTGTAGTTATCGTTAACGTGTTTGCAACTGTGCAGTCATGGCCATACCATCCAGATGAGCAGGTTCCACAGTCCAATGAACCGTCCCAGTTGAGGTCACAGATACACGAACCAGAATTGATGCAGCTGCCATGCGAACTACAAGGTGTTACTGATCCACCCAGGCAAACATTATCACATTCTTCTCCATGAAAGCCAGTCAAGCATGTACAGGTTTCAGGAGGCAACTTCACTCCAAATAGACAGTCATCCTTGCACTGCGTCCCAGCTCTCAGTGTTGGTGCTTCTTGGCACAATGGCAAAGCTGGCCAATGGGACGTGTTCAGGGAAATCTGACAGATGTCTGAGAAACCAAAGGCAACCTTGTATGCTTGTCCAAGATCTTGTGTTTCTGCAACCTCTCGCAGACAGAGTATAAAGTACATGCCTATGGTTCCCTCACCAAGGTCACCACATACATCTGAGATAGGAGGGGAATGTAGGAGTCGATCACAGAGGTCTGTTGCTTCAATCTCCAGGTCATTGTCATCAAAGCTGGGATCAATAGGAGGGGTTAATCCATCATCTGGAACAGGCCCATCAGAGTCAACCCACTGTGGCTGAGGCCATGGATCTCCAGGCATATGGAGTTTTTCACCAGTAATGTGATCTTTGGCAAACACTCCTTCTCCCTCGTCAAACGGCCAATATCGTACCAATCCTGGTAGGTCTGTTTCGGGTCGGTTACTCCACAATCCTGGCACTTCAGCAGGGCTTAAGTATTGGTTCCAGATTCGAAAGTCATCAATCTGACCTGAGAAGGATTTCAACGGCAGCTGACTTGTTGCATTCCTAGCAGGTTGCCAGGAACCCAAAGTGAGATATCCAGCAACACGGAACAGGTGCACATCAATAGACAGCAGAAAACGCTTCACAGTTCCTCTCGATGTAAAATGGTACACGTTCAATTTCCCATTGAAGTCTTCATACACTAACACAAGTTTATTCCACTTCCCATTCTGCACAATCAGGTTTGTGTTGTAAACCATATTTCCAATGTAAATCTTGACGGTTGATTCAACACTGAGGGCAAAGGTCACATCATGGGAGTAGGAAAATATAACACCACCATTTTCAATAACTTCAGCGCATTTGATCAGCAGTTCAAATGTGACGTCATATGATTTCTGTACAAACAGGGTCACATGCTGAGTGTAAACTGCAGTCAAATGGAAATACAGGGAATAACTGGCATACAATTGTAGCTCAGAGCCAATGGATGGGTAGCTTATTACAGTATCACAATCTGTCACAGACCAGCTCTTCATGAACTCTTTGATAGCCAGATCTGAAAGTGTTGTTGTAGAACTGTCATCACAGGTTGAATTAGTGGTGTCATTCATGGGGAATTCATAGGTTTGAGGTTGCATAGCGGCTGGTGTTTGTATTGGTTCATTGCTCTCACACAGCCCAAGTTCTGGGTAGGCAACTGGCATTAACAAACCAGGCTCTCCACTGCTGCTAGCATTACAACAGCCACCTACAAGTATTCCTGTTGCTATGGAGCAAAAACTATCAGGTAGAGTTGTATCCAAAGACAAATATTTCCCATCAGCCCTTACAATCATTTTGAATTCACTAGGTCCTGTTATTTGGAGCTCAAAGTATGACAGACGGGTGAACACATACCCAGAATGGCCAAATTCTAATGTCTGATCAATTGAGACTTCCAGGCCATTGACATACACAATAAAATATCCTCCTGAGATGCGGGCACCTCCGATTGTCACTTGGGCAAAGCCACCTTCTGGGTCTCCAAAGCGTAGCCCAAGGTACTTGATGCAAGAATAGCTGCCATAGCAACGAATATATTTTGCCTGGATAATGAGTGAATAGACAGAGACTCGTAGGAGATAGTACTGCCCGACAGAATAATGAAGGAATGTGTACCCACTAAGAGTTGTTATTTGTGAGATACCAATAATGACAGATATACGAACATGGATTCTGATCTGGAGATATTGTGGAATAACAGCAATAGAACAGTCTGCCCCAAGCCAACCAGGTGTACAAAGGCTACAGTCAAGTGTGCCTTTCCAGTTCGGCAAACAGGTGCATATTCCACTAAGGGCATTACAAATTCCATGACTACTGCATGGGTTTATCGACCCACCTGGGCAGACCTCATTGCAGGGGATACCCCAATAGCCAGTTTCACAAATGCAGATGTTTCTATCATCTAGATGACGGGATCCGAATGCACACAAAATATTACAACTGTCACCAATCCAGAGGGGGAAAGCAGCATGTCCAAACTCATTGCACAGTGGCTGAGCTGGCCAGTCCGGTAACCCAAGTGCCACTTGACAGAAATCAGCATATTCAATGACCGGTTCCAGGGCTGGCTCAATAGTGTTAGTTGGTGCCACAGCTTGAAGACAGGCTTGATAGTAGCGCTGTTGAGCAGCATCACCGATAGGGCAAGAGCTGTAAAGACAAAGAACCAAACATCTATTTTTTGTGGCTGTTGTATAAATTCAATTACTATTGCCTAGGAATACATTTATTATACTCAATGGTGATTTGTTTATTAAGATTTTTGTTCATAAAATGTAAAATTTTATTTATTTTCTATTTTTATTATTAGATGCTTTAATAAAAGCCACATCTTTTCTGAGTGATACCCCAACTGCCCATTCAAAGGTTAGCATTGTAACTTGAAGCATGATCCCTGGCTATATGGTATGTATTTTTTATCAAAGCTTATAACTAGGGATGGACAATTTATGAGACCGCCAACAATATGGCTGAATAACTCAGAACATCGGTATGATCCCAAGTTTAACTCTTTCCTCGGTAAATTTGTCTTTGTTCATCCCAATACAAAATATCTGAGACTTACTTGTACAGCGGTCCAGAAAGAATCACTCTCTTGCAGAAGTCATCTAGCCAGTCAGGAACAGAAGGCACTATACCTCCTCCTAAACCATTTTCTTCACCACCACCACCACCTCCCCCTCCACCTGAGCCTCCACCTCCTGATCCTCCCCCTCCTGAGCCTCCTCCACCTGAACCTCCCCCTCCTGAACCCCCTCCACCGCCACTGCCATCAAAGGGTGCAGGTATAGGTGCATCAGAGGGCTGCCATATTGGAGCTGGGTAAGATGAATTTGTGAGAGTAATCGGGAGACCTGACACTGCATCATAGGTCAGCTTGCCTGGAATTGAAATTAAAAAAGGAAGTTTTAATCTATACAAGAAAAACGTGTTTTTCAAGCCAGTATATACTTTTGCTAAAATGTCAGTAAATGCTGCATTCAAACTTTATCAGAATCAAGATATGTACATCTACTAAATTATTAAAGTTTCAACTTATTTAATTGTGTCATTAACAAGAAAATAGTGAAAATGCATTCAGACTTTTTATATTCATCATTCTAATGTGGAATTTTGCATCTCATCATGAACTTGAAAATTCACTTGGGAAAACATTTTATTAATTTTACAAAAATAATAGCTCCTCAGACAGAATGGTTCCAAGGGATATGTTTGATCAGAATGTTTCAAGAGTTTGTTTGTTGATACCATCATACCAAGTAAAACTTTTTTTGTAAAACTGTGATACATTATTCTTTTTGAGATTACCAATAGTCTATGGGGCTTTAAATTGCACTGTAAGAAGGTGCATAACTTCACATGGTTGTTATCTTTTTCTTCTTTATTGATCGAGTGCAATGTTATGATAGCACTTACTTCAATGCTACCATACAATTTTGGTGACTTTCCAGAAAAGACCTTTCACTACATACTTATGTGTGTGAAAGTTGTTGATATTAACCCTAACTCCCTAAGCATTGTTACTAAACAATAAAAATCCTTCAAAATCCTCCAATTGCTTTTGTTGTCTAGGGAGTTAGGGTTAATACAAAATCCTGATAATTCAATCTACAGCATTATCCTTGTATAAATGAAGAAAAAGGTTGATTTTCAAAATTCATCGCTTTCTACATGTTAATAGACATTCCAAACTTTTCACACAATGCATTATTATTATTACATTATTAAGACATGTGTAATATATGTTTATCTTTTTCATAAAGGGGGCATTCATTTAATTAATTGGTTGTTTTATGTTTGATTCTCAAGCATTGTTCAGTCATAAATGCTTTTACTTATCTAAATCATCATATTTTGTAACCGTCTTCAACTGTCTTCAAATTTTGGTGTCAGTTCTCTTATATTTTATTTTTAATGTTACTTTTAAAATCACAACCAATTAAGATATTAAATTAATAAACTGTTAACTTTACCTGCTCCTTCATCAAACTTCCAGAGTCCTCTCAGGCCAGTGGCAGATGAATCAATGTTCACATCCCAGTGTGTTTGGATGGCATTACTGTCAAAGAAACTACAGAAAACAAACAAAAATGATGCAATCATTCAAAACTTGCTTTACAATAAAAACAATTAAAACAAAAAACAAGTGTAATAATAATAATAATAATAATAATAATGTGTGGACTTATATAGCGCATGTATCCACCAACTAAGTGGTGCTCAAGGTGCATTATATTATTACCCCTGCTCATAAGGTTCATAAATCATTCCTGAAACCATCTCAGCTCCCTGGGGAGTATACAGCTCAATTGCTGCCATTACAGCGCATATAGGGCTAATTAACCAACTCTGCCCTCACAGGTACCCATTTAACCCCTGGGTGGAGAGAAGCAATTATGGTTAAGTGTCTTGCTCAAGGACACAAGTGTCACGGCCGGGATTTCGAACCCACATTCTGCTGCTAACACCAGAACTTGAGTCCGGTAAGCTAGACCGCTCGGCCACGACACTCCACAAGTGTAATTGAACTAATACAAATAATTTTATGTACATGTATGAAATAGTATAAATCTTACCTGTCCCACAACCGTAGCTCATCAATCACTCCAATGAAAGCACCAACTGGCTCAAATCCTGTTCCATCAAATCCAGGCTGCCATGCTCCCATGCAAAGGCTGCCATCAGACGGGAAGATGTCACCCGGCAACAAGTAGGTCCTTCTTGTAGGCAGTCCCTCCACATCAAAGATGTACACATTAAGGGTTAAGGAATGGCTATCCCAGATCAAGGAGACGAGATTCCAGACTTCAATGCCGAAGTACAGGTCAGTGGTGATGTTGAAATTGCCGTAGTGAATCGAGATGTATCCATGGATGGTTGAAAGGAAGAATGTTTTGGATGCGGCATAGGAGAAGATGGTTCCACCACATCCTTCGGCACAGGTCTTAATGAAAAACTCCACACAGGTGTACTGTGTGACGGACAGTCTTACATTCTCTAAAATAACAGCAGATTCCCTAAATACCAGGCAGTAACCAGCATATGGTCTTGCTGGATAACTAGTTTCGTCGCCAAGGAAGATAACATCTTTGTCAACATCAATCCGAACTTGTTTGATTTTTCCTATAATATCATCCCTTCCATCAGTGTGGTCTGGAACAACTGCCCCTGGTTGAGGCATGGAGCCAAAACATTCTTGGCATGGCCCACACAGTCCCAGAACAGCATAGTCACAGCATTTTGCACTTGGTACTTCAATGTCAACAATAATGTGTGTTGCCATGATATTGATATGCACAAACATTCCAAGACCTTCCGTTCTGATCTCATATGCCTTGGATGAAGTTCTCGTCAATGTAAGTGTGTCGTCTTCAGTGTTTTTCAGCACAACTGGATCATCTGGAACCACCACCTTGCCGTTTACATGCACGATAGTGTCATAATTGGCAGCAAAATGCCTGATAGTTATGTTGTAATTGGAGAAGCCAACTGCCAGTCCATTAAGACAAACAGACTCAGCTGAGCAAACCAACTGACTGACCTGTGAAGTAACATTGAGATAAGAGTTTAGACTTTATTTGGTGGAGGACGATGATAAGTTGCAAAGACATTATTAAATCTTTTCTTGGGAAATGTGCCTCTTTAAAGAGTATATGGGTTCACATAACTAGCGTATGGTCCAACTCCATTGTCATCTCTTAGTGCAGCTGCAGCATACTAGCAAAAATATGTGTAAACTCACCAGCTCTTTTCATGCTATTATCATTTAGCAAAACATTTAAATACAAACTAAATAGTGATAAATTGTTCAAGGAATTTTACAGGGCAATGTATATAGATGGCCAGGGCCAACACAAGAACAAGTCATTGTAGTCCATAGTCCTGTACCCTATTATTCCAAATCATACACATTATCAGGCCCACTTATTAACTTTATAGGATTGATCCATCATAGATTATTTCACTTGGTAAACCAATTTTACTTAAGTTAATGCACTATAAATCTAAAAGTTTCTTGTAAATTGCAAAGAACTTACCTGCAGTTCCACATTTCCAATTTTAGTGAGTTGATAGATCCCAACATCAGGTACATCGAAACTCACACCAGCAAAGTTAGTAACTACTTGAGACCTCATAGAACAGGAAACTTCTGTGCGTCCTGGTGGCAGCTCTGAAACCAACAGGGAGCAGTCAGCTCCAGTCCACCCTGCTGAGCATGAGCCACATTCCTTGTCACCCTTCCAGTTCCCAAAGCACTGACACACTCCTGTTCCTGCATCACAAATACCATTTCCATTGCATGGGTTGAGTGGACCCCCTCCTGGACAGATTTTATCGCATTCCGCTCCCCAATATCCATACAGACACAAACATGTGGTTGTGTAAGTTCCAAAGACGCAACGCTCAATACAGTTCGGTCCAGCCCAAACGGGGAATGATTCATCAGGGAATTCATTACATAGGAGTTGTCCTGGCCAGTCATCCAATACCAGGACTGTTTGGCATTCTGTTGCAAATGACAACACAGAGTCTTTACATTTCAGTGGTTGAGACGTCAAGGAGATATCTTCTAAACAGGCAATGTAATAATACTGAGCAGCAATAATGAGGGTACCACAGGCATTGTGTATTGGACCAGAGTAGATGAGCTTTGTGCATAGTCTGTGTGCTTCGTCTTCCAATTCGGGAGTTGAAAAGGTCACTGTGATTGTAAATTCTACTCCAACTGAGATGTGGGAGATGGGGGCACTGGAGGACCACCATTTTGGAGAGATGAGCGGGTCGACTGGGAACACAAGATTGATGCTTGAGATAACATCATAGCCTATTGAGCCAATACCGAAGTCCAGTGGCCATAGTGCGACAACTGTAGAGTCATAGCGCACTCCTGATGTTCCCCAACTATTGATCACATCAGCTGGTGAAAAGGGTCTGTCCCAGAAGCAGATGGTGTCTATGTACCCTACAAAAGAACCACCTGGAGATAGGCTAGCCCCATTTGTCGGTAGTTGCCATGTACCTATTCCCATTGTACAACCAGGTGTGAATACTCCGATTCCAATGATGAAGTAGCGATATTGGATAACCCTTGCTGTGTCTACACAATAGAAATCTATCCTTCCAGTGGTCTGATCATAAACCAGCGAGATCTGAAGCCATACATCCACAGCTACATTTATTTCTGTGTTGATGACCACATCCCCGTAGTGTAAATGAAATGTTCCACCCAATACGGTCACAGCGAAGGTCGTTTGATGTGTGAATGAAATCAGAGTTCCTGCTGCAGTGCCAGTGCACTGTACATAAAACTGAACTGTGATGTGGTCTGTGATTACGATATGTGATGGGATAGGGTTGGAAACAATGCCTGAGTGATTGAAGAAGAGTCCAAATCCGGCTGGGAATGGATAGGAAACCACAGGGTAACCTACAAAGGTGCGTCCATGAAACGTTTCATACAGTAGGCTAGATGATATAGGGAGTTGGTACACAGTACAGAATTGGTATGTAAGGGAGTAGCTAAGCCTGAAGCGTGTTTCATACACGGCTAAGCCAAGATGGCGCAAGGCGCAAATTGGGTCGGCGTCATTTGCTGTACAGGCAGCTTCTGTTGGGACACATGGACCACATAAACCTAGGACCCCAGCACAGGCTGTCTGATGAATGTCAAAATCAATGTTAATGTAGACATCGGACATGTGTAGAATAAGATGGAGATCATTCGGACCAGTGATGTCAAATCGACCATGCTCTACACGAGCCAAAACATACTTCTCTGATTCCCCAAATGGCACATTCGAACCCAGTGAGATGGTTTGATTATTGAGTATCACTAACGGTTCAATTGTCACTGATGATGGTGCACTAATGACAAGAAGTTCATCACCACCTTTGAATGCGAGGGCAGTGATACAAGACTTTTTGTTTTCACATGGTGCTTGCCGGACCTGCATGGTTAAGTCGCCACTCTCATAAAAGGTGTAATCTCCGATGTCAGTGAAGACTACACTAGCTCCATCAAACAAAGTGTAAAAGCCACTGCTGAAGACAGAACAACGATGAATACTTGTTACAGCGGGTGTCTCAATCACTGGTAAGGAGCAGTCATCACCCTTCCACCCCATGGAGCATGTTTTGCACTCTGTGTCGCCATCCCAGTTTGTCTCACATTGGCAAAGACCGGACTCTTGGAGACAGGCTCCATGGTTACCACACGGTGAAAGCCATCCACTAGGACAAATGAATTTGCAGTTGCTTCCCCAGTATCCCACTGAACAGAGACACTGCTCATTGGTTGAAGAGGGTTTTCTTGAAAAGAAGCACTGACTGTCGCATGATTGCCCAAACCAAATTGGGAAGGGAATTCCTGTGAAGTAACTACATAGCCACCTTGCTGGCCATGATTCTGAGTGGATGTCCAACCTAATTGTGCAGAAATCAGCAATGGCAAGGGATGAAGAGAGAGCTGCATACTGGCTTCCTGCCATGCCATAATCTCTGATACAAGACACCAAGTAGAATTCAAAGTTGGAGGCATCCAGAACTCTACATTTGCTTGTAATTGATGATGACTGAATGACCTCTACACACGTGCTTCTAACGTGTAGCTGAAACTCAACATCGACGAAGGCATAGGTATAGTGTGGTGCCAGAAGCTGGATTTTGGCATAAGAGAACCGCCAAGTTGGCAAGTGTTGTATCCATACTTGGGTTGCAAAATGAAAATGTGCATGATAAATCAGATCCTTAACAACTTCACCTTGGCCCTCGTTGAATTTCCACAAGCCAAAGATATGCTGATGTCCTGGTTGTATGTTCACACCTTGGTTGAACTGGATATCGAATACGGTCTGTGCCCTGTGCCAGATTCGAAGTTCATCAAAACTGCAACGCAATGATCTTGATACAGGTGGAGGCAAAGTGTTGTCTGTACCCGGCTGCCAACCACCAATCACAAACCTTCCACCTGGGATGAAGAGATCAATGCTTGTGTGGAATGTGTGTGTAGCTTGGAGAATGCTACCATGGGAAAGCAAGAGGTAGACCTCGATCCTGTGAAGGGTACGTTTCCAGACAACTGAGACTTGATTCCAAGTGTTGATTTCAGGGATAAGGGCTGTGTCAAAACTTTCTCCTCCTATAGATATTTGGATGGTTCCTAGATAAACATATATGGTGAATGATGATATTGTGCTGTATGAGATTATGACACCATTGTTACCTTCAGCTTTAATTAGAAACTCAATGGTTACATCTGTAGCTTCATTGAAAACATTATCTAGGACGTCGGAAGAGAGGTAGCTATCATCTAGATGTAGACAAAACTCAGCCCCAGTTGGAACTCTTTCTTCAAAGTATCCACCTTGTTCAAATAAAGGTGTAAACAAACTTTCATTCACTGGGACAATCCATAGGTTGTTTTCTTTGACATAATCATGATCTGTGATGTCGTTGTCTGCATTTGCGTCACATGATCCACAGATGCCTCCTGATTGGGCACAGTGCGTTGGTGGAATGTACATCAGCAGGTTAAGAGAGCGGTCTATGACACGGAACATGACCTGGATGTTTGACCCACCCTTGATTGTATATTCTAATGAGGATACATGTTCCAGGACAAAATTGTCCATTGTCACAGAGAGGTTGTCGTATGCAACTCTTTGTCCATTGTGCCACAGCAGAACCTGGCTGTCCCTGACATAATCGGCCCTCATTACAACTATCTCTCCATTGTAGCGTAACCCAACTGCTGTTACACACGACGACTGGTTATAACAAGGGAGTAGCCTGACTTGAATGGCAAAATCTGTAGATGGGTCTTTGGTAACATAAAACTCCCCAAACTCTTTGAAGTCAAACTGAATGCCATCATAACTGACACAATGCCCTTGTCCAAAAATGTTACAAATCGGCACAGTTGCATTTGGTTCACTGTCTGTTTCACTCATGGAGCAATCAGGTCCAGTCCAACCTGGCCTGCACTCGGTGCAGTTACTGGTATCTAACCATGTAATTTCGCAGTTGCACAACCCTGTGTCTTGGACACAGACTCCATGCTGATTACAGGGTGTAACCAAACCTCCCGGGCAAGGCAAAGAGCATGTTTCTCCCCAATGTGCCTCATCACAGGTGCAGATGCCACTGATCGCATTTACTGTACCAAACACGCATGTTGCCTTTTCACAGTCAAGCTCAACCAACTGACGTGAATCGGTCATGTTCTGGCAGAGTTTATCAAGTGGAGATGAGGTCAGGTTCAGAGCTGCTTGGCAGTATGATGAGAATGCTTCGACGGAAGGTGTTGCTGACGAGATCCCTTTGTCAACCACATAATCCATTAAGCAAACCTGGTAAAAGTATGCTCCTAGTGCTGGTCCAAGGTCTCGACATTCTGAAGCAATCTGGCTCTCTAAAAATAGCTCCTTGCAAAGCTTCTCAGCAGCAAGTCTATCTTCATCACTACTATATTTGTTGTAGACCTTTTCAACATAGTCATAACCACTGAAAATTGGTGCAGGATCCAATGGCGCACCAGCAAGTGACCAAACAGGTCCGCCATCTTCGAGTATGTAGAGGTGATTTTGGTGAATGAGATCTTCCACAATGCTTCCATAACCAGCTGACATCTTCCACAGAGCAGATAGATTGGGTGCATCTGGCTGCACATTAAGCTCAGCATTCTGCCATACAATTGGTACATCAAAGGTGCGTGTCCAGATCCTTAACTCATCCATGTAGCCAGTGAATTCTGTCTGTGGAGGTCGTTCCAAGGAGGGGTTACGGCCTGGTTGCCATCGCCCCAGTGCAAGGGTGCCACCTGGTTTGAAAATACCTCTGCTGAGCTCAAATGAAGACCCCTTAAGGGCTCCCTCGTGGTTGATGTAATACAGCGAACAGTGCCCTGTTGTGTAGTAATACATTAGTGATATGAATCCCCACTCCTGGGTCTCTGTTATGATTTCTGTGTCTAAGGTCAAGTCAGCATAGTGTACCTTTAGAGAAACGTCATTAGTGATTGCAAAAGTGTGTTCACTGAGGTATGATACAAGAGTCCCTCCATGAAGAGTGGGGTCATTTCCCCTGATGATGAATTCCATTGTAATGTCCGAGTCTGTCTCAAAGACACTCATGAAAGGTTCACTGATGCAAGCTGTGCCATTGAAGAACAGTGCATTTCCAGATGGTGTTATTTCACGTGTTTCCTTGTACTCTCCGTACTCATACACAAACTTTGTTAGCTCAGTTAGAGGAATGTTGCAGTATGCTGCAAATGGCCCATTGATAATATCATAAGTGATGTTTTCAAGTGGAACAAAGCTGTCTGGTCCAATTTGGAAGTCATTGTCTGTGTTGTTGTCACAGCTTCCTGCAAAAGTACCTTCTGTGTCTCGGCAGAGGTCTTGCTGAACGACAAGCTGTAAATTGATGTAACGATCTTGGATTGCTATGGTAACCTGGCTGGAGCCTTCTTTGGAGATGATATATGAAGTCGGTGATGTCTTTATCAGTGTGTGACCAGAGGTAAACTGAATAGGTTGCTCGTAATTCAACACCTCTCCATTAATCAATACAAGATGGTCTGCTCCAGGCTCAAAGGGGACCCTAAAACTTAAATCCAGCTCATTCAGAGTCTGTCTCTTTCGGCGTCTACTTGTTGGGTACAACTGCATCCAGAGACTGGTGATACACACAACACCCTCCCCACAAGGAACCTGCCGCACAAAGACCGACATTTCTGAAGAACTTGCAAATGTAAACTCTCCTTGAGCTTCCATGTTGTAAGCAGTGCCGTCAAACATTAAGTAGTGTCCATAGCTGAAAAATGATGCAACAGCAAATTTATCACCAGCCGCTTGCTCAACATTTGCAGCGGTACAGTCAAATCCGGACCACCCCTCCTGGCAAATACTACAGTTTGATTCAGTTGTATAGTATATGGGACATTCGCAAGTGCCTGATGATTTTAGGCACACACCACTGTTACCACAGGGGGTTCCTGCTCCACCTTCACACTGGTTACTGCATTCCTGTCCCCAGTACCCCTGATAGCATTCACATGTGACATTCAAGTCTAAAGTTATTAGTGGGTATCCAGATATGCAGAGGATATCGCAGTCAGGACCAATCCATTGAGGGAAATTCCTAGTAGGAAAATCACTGCAAAATGGTTGTGCAGGGTAAGATGCTATGCTTACTGTATACTTACAGTGATCTGCATAGGCGAGGACAATTTCCATGATCGAGTCTGGGTTTTTGCTAAGTACGTAATCCTGAACACACATTAACTGGTAGTAGTCTGCTAAACCCATTTGAATGCATGCCCTGAATGATGGTGCCATAATGAAGTCTTCACAGGTTTTCTCTGCTTGCTTCCAAGCTGTATTGTCATTATTGAGGAAAGCATAGATAAGTCTTGCATCTTTTTCAATTCTCACTGTTGCTGAGGAAAACACCCACTGTGGTGGACTCCATGGTTTCATCTGCATTGTGAAATCTCCGGAAGACACTGCATCATAGAATTTCAAACCTTGGCCTTCATTGAGTTTCCAGTAACTAGCAAGTTTTACATCATCGATACTTGCTGCAGTTCCAAGCTTCTCCTTGAGTTCAGACAGTTGGAAAAAACTTTTCCAGATCTTTACTTCATCGAGCTGACCAACAAATCCACGCTGAGGGCGAATTCCTTCATATCTCGGTGGTGGATACCATTTGCCAAGCACTAGCTTGCCGCCAGGAGAAAGAACATTTGGACTTCCAAAGTTGAAAATTTGTGTTTCAAAATCACCAGAGGGTTCAAAACAGTACACATGCAACAGAGTGGTTGATTTCTGCCAGACGATTGCAACATGGTACCAAATGTCTTTGGCCAAAGCAAAGCTCGTTGTGTAAGCCTGGGTGCCGTACTGCATGCTAAAATGTGTGTCACAGTACGCAACTGCAAAAGTCTCACTCTGCACATAAGACAGAATGGTACCACACTCCAGTTCCCCTAGATCTAGTTTGAGATCAAATTCGATTGTAACATCTGAGTCTGAGAATGTATTCAGCTCAACAGACTCAGCACTTGAGTGATCAAAATGCAGACAATAAGCTGCTCCAGAGTTTTCAATTTCCTGAATTTCTTTGTAATTGCCAAACCCGTACACAAAGAGAGTAGAATTTGAAGTAACTTTCCACGAGCTTCCGAACATGTTATGAATGTTGATCTGGTTAAGAATAACTGTTGCATTCTCTCCCACCTGGAGGACTATCCCATCACGTGTTACAAAATCATCCATTTGATAGGAGTTGCACGCCCCCAGTAATCCTTGCATTGACTGGCAAACTGTACGTGTGACCTCGACCCTCACGTCTAAATATCTTCCTCGGATGTGCACATCGATGTACCATGCTCCAATTATGTATAGACGGTAGTGGTCGTGGGCCTCTCGTGTTAACCAACACCTAGGTGTTATCTCAATATCGTATCCTGGTTTGTACTCTTTCTTGTCAATCCAGACATAGCCATTATTCTCTTCATCTGTGTATCCCCCATGTATGGTAACAATCCTCTTCTGATCAAATTGTATGGCAAATGAATTGATACATGTAGCTTGGGAGTCAGGCTCGCATGACACCATTCTGATCTGAACATCCATGTCATGTGTTATGAACAAATGGTTTTCCCCAGTTCCGTAGTATTTGTAGGAAGCACCATCGAAAGTTGTGAAATGTCCACGACCATATGCTGTGCCATAGTAGTAACCCTCTTTCTCATTTGGAATTTGATTGAGTCCCACGGAGCAGTCTTCTCCAATCCACCCCTCTTCACAAGTCCTGCAGTCCTCACTCTGGTGCAGCCCTGCTTTGCATGTGCAGTTTCCAGTAGCAGGATCGCAGATACCATTGCCATAGCAGGGGCTTTCATGTCCTCCAATGCATTCAAATTCACAGCTTGGACCCCAGTAGCCATGATTGCATGCACAATATCCTGGGTCAGTCTCATTGGCATTTATTCTCTGTTAAGACAATAAGTAATATAATTTTATGGTTAAAATGCTGCATGTTTAAGATTACAAAAGGTTTAAGTTTCTTGTGGCCAGATGTCAGGTTCCAAAACAAAGTCCAACTATAAATATCTGTAGGTTGGTGAAATAAAGATCTGGTTGTATACTTATTTGAAATGCTGACTTAAAATAAGTATACATTTTTCAATTCTGCATACAAACTCATAGCCTTATATATTTTTTCATTTTACAAACTGTCAATACCACAACAATTATAAATATTTATGCAAACTAGAAATTATCTTTTGTCAGTGGTGTTCTTATGTCTGAACAGAAAAATATTATCTATTTTCAGATTTGTAATCATATTTGTCACAGTGCAAAGATTTGCTTTTAGAAAGAACAACAAATAATAAAGGAAGGCAGATTTTTTCTGATAGATTTTACCCCAAAGATATGTTGAATGAATCATACCTCGTGTTCAGGGATCTCATTTCCTGAACATGGGATTGGGAAGCTAGCAGAGGCGCTAACTTGGAATCTTCTGTTGGACAGAGGGTATGCCAGATACCATGTTGCTTTATCTTCCACAGTTGATAGTCTGCAAACAATAAGAAAAGACTCTTCAGAAACAGGTCTTCTTTTAATGACTGCTTGCATTTTACACTTTTAATAATACACCTTTTTATTTCAAAGTTTGAGACTACAATTTGTAAATTGTAGCTTGCATTTAGATTTCTGTCTACAGTTTTTAATTTAAATGTTTGAAAAACATTTTTGTATTCTGGGATCTGGTATGATGATGGTTTTGAGATGGTTTATGAAAACATACCCGGAAATCCATGTCAAAAACAAAAACATATATATCGCTTTGGATCTATTTTATTCATACGCAATGCACATTACAACAGTTGTTGGACTAGGCAAAAACATCATGCTCATATGAACAATTTTCACCACATACAGGGCTCTATTAAAAGGCTACATATTCGGAACAGTAATTAATAATATTGTTTAAAAGAACATCCAACTCAGATGTACACATTACCTCAGATTGAAAACATTAGTATGATTTCCCGGTTTAAATTTGGTTGGCTGTCCCATACTTTCCCCCGCCACACTTCCTTGGATGATGGAAGACACCTCAAACCGATTATCAGGACCAACTGCTAAATACACATTGTGAGGATTCTCATTTTGGTAGCCAAACCATGCGATGTAGCCCGTTCCATTTATCTCTGGAGAGACGCACTCCATGATTGGACGAAGCAGTTCCCGACCACCTTCACCATCGTCAGGGTCACGGTAACCGCCATGGCCTGTCATACAGCTGAAGCAATGACCCAAGCCAACAAACCCTAAAAAAGAATAACAAGAAAGAATATGAGTCTTCACTGGTATTTGAAAAATATATTTCAAAAATAAATGTATTAATTGTTGGGGGGATCAGACCTGTAAGTTAGGTTTTTCATCAATTACGACTTTATGCACTTTTACAAAAATAAATGAGGAAGAAATCTGGAATTATTATTAACAGAATAGTAACACTTTAAACTTGGTTGACGAGGGTAAGTATCTTCAGGGTTCAAAATCTTATATTACAATGAGCTAACCTCCAAGACAGCGGCGACAATCAGGCAAGGCCCATCCTTCAATGCACTCATCACAGCTAGCCCCTGTCCAATGTCCGTGCTCAGCGTCAACGTAACATTCACACTCACTTCCCCCTTCCTCTGTCGCATAGCCGTGAAGGCAAAGGATGGCGCAGTTGGTGTTCCAGCCAATATACCCCTCCGAGCAGTCCTGGCACTGATCTCCAGCGAAGCGGGGAAGACACCTTTCACAGGATTCGCCATCGAAACTATGACGACACACACACTGAGGGGACAACCCAGTCAGTGTGCAGTTCCCTGTTTGATTAAATTTTTATTAAATTTATTCAAAGTAAAATCTGAATTAAGTAGGATTTGAAGCTTTGCATGGTGGAAGTACAGTTGGAGTAAGGTTTGCGGTTGCACCATGTAAACAATCTCTTAGGTGTTGTAACAGTTGTTCTCCTGAAGACGATCAGAGTATAATGATCTAGAAATTGAGTTTCTCACCACCAGTTCTTCTGAGAACAAAAATTATTACAACTCTTAAATAAGAGATTGTTTACACGGTGCTACTTGCAAAAGTTACTATTTTAATTTGTTAAACTTTATGACATGAAATTTACAACAATTAGTAAGAACAAATTAAAAAAACATACCTCTGTTGTTACACTCTGGTTCTCCGGCACAGTAAATCTGACTACAATCTTCAGTGGTGAATCCAGGGTTACAAAGGCAAACTGATCGCCCACCACGCCGTACACATGTCCCATAGTTGCTGCAGTCTGGCTCACCTGGGCAGTCAAGTTTCTCACAGTATTCACCTAGAATGGGATAATGCATGTTTTTTTTTTCAATGAGAAATATATACTAAAGCTGTCTGCCGCACAGACTTTGACCCAACTAATTGTGACCCGCTCTGTGAAACTGAGTCACAAGTCGCAAATTTGAAAAATTGAGATTTTTATGTGGCTGGAAAGGGTACATCATCAGCTTTAATTTGGTATATGTTAGAGGTATTGTGACGTATTGCATTATGGAGATATGCCATTTTTAATAATCAATAATTTGCGTAATTAACACAATTTAATTCTTAGGAAAACAAGCATTTGAAAGGAAAACAAATGACAGAAATGAAACAACCTACTCACAAAAAAATCATTGATAAAATATTAAAGCCACATAGAAATCTAAATTTTTCAAATTTGCGACTTGTGACTCATTTTCACAGAGCGGGTCACAATTCAAAAGTCTGGCCAAGGTCTACATGGGAAGTGTGGTACATCCAGTCGCCAACTCAACTCATTTTTTGTAACAAAGCAGGCATGTCCTATTTACTTTAAAAACATCTGTTATAGGATGTCTTAATGAAATACATTTATGATGTCTTTGTGTTCTTCAGAAGCTTGTTATCTCCATCAAATTATTAAAAACAAATTCAGCCCAACACTATACCTTAATTATAGACTGATGTAATTCTTCCATCGGGTGATAAACAGTTGATTTAATTTTGCTTTACACCAACGTGTGTATAGCACTGTATACTCAGTGCTTTCTGAGTGTCTGTGGAAAAACTTCACAGGTGACTTGAGGGATTCGAACCCACAACCTCCTGCTTACTAGCACAGACATCTTAACCTCACAACTACCGAGCGTGCAATATGACGAGTGGCTGGCTAGAATCCTATATTTAATTTAATTTTGCCCTACACCTTAATTATCCATGAAACTGAACTTACCTTTATATCCCTCCTGGCACACGCAACTGGATCCATTGCAGCTTCCGTGCTGAGAGCATTCAACGTCACAACTGGTACCCGTGTAGCAATCGTAGCATTTGCAGAACCCGCTGTTAGGTGGGTCCTGTTCACCATGGGTACACGGTATCTCACATTTTTCACCCATCCAGCCTACAAAGCAGTCTACACACCTTGGTGGGTCAAAGTTGTCTCCATCACATGTTCCTGTTGATAGACATTATTGCCAAATAATATAGCAATTTTTGAAAATTACATGGATACATTATGTTTTATACCAAGCTCAAAATTTGTGTTTTAAACATT
Organism: Zoroaster sp. YZ-2022; assembly: GCA_029582265.1. Classification (NCBI taxonomy): domain Eukaryota; kingdom Metazoa; phylum Echinodermata; class Asteroidea; order Forcipulatida; family Zoroasteridae; genus Zoroaster; species Zoroaster sp. YZ-2022. The sequence continues at coordinate 25,919,908 of CM055826.1, read as the reverse complement.
ATGAAGTGTAATTTTAATTAAGTCAATCAATCGAAACCCATCCATCAAAATCCCTTAATAAGCAATCAGATTTGTTACACTCCACAACAGATTTGTTACACAAATTATAATAGACATTTATCATACGGCAGCCATCTTGTTTTTTACCATAACAAATCCATGAGTCTAAACCGGAGCCTGAAAGAAAACTGGCCGGCCCTTAATTATATATTGAAAATCAGCACTTTTATATAATCGTCTGCCCGGAAATAGGACGTAAGACAGATTAGGTTAAGTGCATGCTTACGTCCTTTTACCAGGCATGCGACGATATATTGTCTTAATTTCAGGGAATCTGATGAAGTGGCTGCAATGTTATGTCTAATGTATAATGCACGTAAAGTGGATTGTCGTGGCCGAGCGGTCTAGCGCACTGAACTCAAGTTCTGGTGTTGCCAGCAGCAGAGTGTGGGTTCGAGCCCCAGCCGTGACACCTGTGTCCTTGAGCAAGACACTTAACCATAATTGCTTCTCTCCACCCAGGGGTTAATGGGTACCTGTGAAGGCAGAGATGGTTTGCTCTCTATGCGCTAGAAATGGCAGCAATTGAGCTGTATACTCCCCAGGGAGCTGAGATGGTTTCAGGAATGATTTATGAGCCTTATGAGCCTTATGAGCAGGGATAATAATATAATGCGCCTTGAGCGCCACTTAGTTGGTGGATACGTGCGCTATATAAATCTATACATTATTATTATTATTATTATTATTATCATTCACCTACCTCGTTGACTGCAGTCTGGTGTTCCAGGACAGTCTGGTATCTGACATCCTGTATCTTTCCATCCACTTTTACAATAGCATTCCTGGTCAAAGACATTGCAGTACCCATGCCCTGTACAGTTTGTACCCACGCCTGGGCATCCTTTGAATGTGCATTGTGGACCTGAATTTAAGTGGGGTAAAAGTATATCACTTAATTGGTACTTTGCTGCTTTGGTACTTTGTTCAAAGGTTTCAAAGATATAAAATGTTATTTTGCAAAGATAGATTTTCAAAGGTGCTGATAAGGCACGCTGTCAATGGGCTCTAATAAGTGTCCTACTACTGCTTGTCATTATGAAGGACTCGGTGGCAAATATCAAAATAGTTAAGTTTGTGGGAAACTTACCCCACCAGGCAGAATCACAAATGCAGTCGTCGTCATTGCACGATCCATGTCCACCACACTCTCTGTCGCAGCCTGGACCAGAAAAACATGCATCACAGACGCAACCCCCATCGTCCAGCGCGGTACCATTAACACATGGGAACTCACAAGCATCTCCAATCCAGAATTGATCACAAACGCATAGGGGTATATCCCCAGTCCCATCGCAGATGCCGTTCCCATTACAGTCTGGTTCGCCAGGACAATTCGGTACGTGGCATCCATCCCCCAGCCAGCCATCATCACACAGGCATTTCAGGTACACAGTGCAGAGTCCGTGGCCAGAGCAAGGTTCTCCCACTCCAGGACAATCTGTGATTTCACAAAAGTCACCCCACTTTCCTGGATTGAATCCGTCATTGTTTTTGCACTGACATTTGTCATTAATGCACATGCCATGGCCACTACACTTGTCCAGGCAGCTTTCGCCATGCCAGCAGCCACTGGTACACAGACATACTCCACTGTCCATAGGGTACTGGTACCCATGCTCTGGTCCACATCTTGTATCACACGCCTCCCCCATCCAACCAGTGATGCAATTGCGGCATTCTGGAAAGGGAAATATCCCCGTGCAGTTGCCACGGTCATTGCAGTCTGGCTCTCCGGGGCAGTCTGGAATCTCACATCCAAGCCCGACCCATCCCTCCTTACAGACACACTTATCTAGAATCAGGAATAAGAAATAAAATCATCAGTGAGAACATGATCTCTTTACGTTGTATGATCCATGTCAAGTTGAGAAACAGTAATAACCAGCAATGACTGCACATGGCTCAGTTTCAAGGAGTGCTGATATCTTATAGCACATAGGTCTTGTCTAAATTGCTACAGCAAATGGTGACAGAAAAAAACAACTTTATCCAGGTGTAAAAGCAACTATTTATAGATAAGATGAAATCATGCAAAGAAAAAAAAGGGGATTTTTTTCATTCAGAAAAAGCACTCGGATATAGAAATTTAAAAGACAAGATTAATAACTGTATTCACTTACCAAAGAGACAGGTGCCATGGCCAGAACAGTCAGTATCATACAACCCAGGGCAGCCAGGCTGGTCACAATACTCCCCTCGCCCTCCCTCAAAACCACAGTAACAGAAACCATCAGAGGTACATCTGCCAAAGTTTGAACACAGGATCTCACAGTGTGGGCCATGGTAACATGGTTCACATTTGCAGTTACTGGAGTATGCAGGAATCTAGATTACAAGAAATGTCACAATGAAGTTTCTATTTTCAGAATAACAATAACAGAACCCATATAATGTCCAACTACACAGAAAGAAGAACGATGTCATATTTCGCAAAGTGCTAATGGCACCTTATGGCATGACCTAGTCTTAACCAGTTCGCACTGGGAATAAAAAAGTTTTTCCGAACCCCGTGGCGGGTTTATTTTTACCGCACAAACACGACCAATGGTGCTCACCAGAGCGTGACCGGGGAGACCGCGTCTTCCACCGTATGCTTATGGCTCGTTGCCACGTCGACCGGGAATCTATACAAATATTCCCGAGAATCCTGTGGCGTGTTTAGACGCTCTCCGATCCGCTGTCCAAAAAAAAAATGCGTGTATACACGGCCTCCGACACGAACTGGTTAATCAAAAGGTGATGCAAGAACACAAATGAAGATCACGTTCACACTAATTAGCAACTAAAGATGAGTTTCGTCAAATCGGGCCCTGAACTTTATACATGCATGCACTGATAATTTAGGTAGAACAAAATACACATAAAAAAGGTCACAGGTCAATAGGGTCAAGTCATAAAATTACCTCTTTTCCATGGACACAAAGGAAATCACAAGCTTCTCCTATCCAGTAGTGATCACAGTTACGACACACCGGGACAGGTTCCTGAGGGACACAGTCACCCTTTCCATTGCAGTCCGGCGTACCTGGACAATCCGGTTCATGACAGCCGATTCCTGCCCAGCCATTCATGCAGTAGCACCTCCCACTTGCCCGGTTACACTCCCCATGTCCACTGCAGTCTTCATTGTAGCCCGGGCAACCAGGCAAAGTGCAAGTGTCGCCACGCCAACCATCAAAGCCACAGTCACATACACCCTCTGTACACAGAGTACTCTTGTCGTTGCAATATTTATCACACTCCAGCCCAGCATAGCACGGTTCACATATGCATTCCCAAGTGCTGTTAATGCGTTGTGCCATACCAGAGAAGCAACGAAGTTCACATCCATCACCCATGTAAGTGTTGTCACAATTGGTACACCTCGGGTCCTCATCATCTGGTGGGATGGGACAGTCACCATGACCATTACAGTCAGGATCTCCTGGGCAATCTGGTAAGTGGCATCCGATACCTTGAACAATTTAAAAAAATTCATATAATAATTTTGAATTCAGTTGATACCGTTTTTTTAATTTTCAAAAGTTATAGCAGTCTGTCCTGCTTATCCCATGCTTATCTTGAGGCTTATTAACCCCTTGCGGATGGCTGACGGCCATAGCCACGGCTTGCGGAGAGGCCAATGGGCCGGTGGACGTGTATAGCCGCATTCCAGCACGTACGGAATTAATTGATTATCCAGCTGCAGTTGCTGGGGGTTTCGCCTTGAATAGAAATCTTCAAGAAGGCTGATCGTTTGGTGAACCATATTGTTCTTGAATGAGAGTGTTATATAATAGATTGGGCTTTCAAGAGCTTTCTGAACACAGCGCTTTCAAGAGCTTTCTGAACACAGCGCTTTCAATTACACTATGGAGGGACTTCGCGTGCGATGAATAGGGTATGCCCAGTTTAGCTTGCCCGCTTATTGTTCGGTCTATACGCTCAGCTGAACAGTGCGGTGTAATTATGCACAGTGCTGTCACTTCCATACACAATGGCTTCGAGTGAAGACGAAGATACTCTCACGGCAACCAGTGGTTCAGATTGTGAATCTTTTTCTGAACAAACTTCAGATATTGAAAGTAGTGCCAGTGATTCTGGCATAAATGTGCCGTTAGTGAGACTTCTGTTTTTAAAAAAAAATAAAAATATTTGATAGTATCCAGGGGAGGTTATTAGAAAATAACTGTATTGTACACCATTTCCAGGGGACAGAAGCTCTAATACTTATCGATAAGTACAATATACAATAAGTAAAATATAAACACATGCACATGTACACGTAGTTGTAAAATCTCTGTATACCAGCACCCTATCCACGGCCAGGTGCTACCCGGCTCTCCCCACGTAAAACACGGGCCGTCGTGCACATGTACACGTAGTTGTAAAATCTCTGTATACCAGCACCCTATCCACGGCCAGGTTCGACCGGCGCTCCCCGGCCCCACATATGTTTCTTGGTTGGCCGCACCACCCTCACTCGGTAAAAAATAATACCAGCAGTCCATAATATTGCGCCATACGCAAGGAGTTAATAGGCTGCTGAATATCCTCTGTAAACACTTGCTCTGTGTTTGTCATTTAGGCATTGCTGCTAGCTCAACAAACAAAACATGTACATGTATGCACGAACCCTACAAACTTGTTGGAAATGACCATTACTTAATAATGAGTGCACACGTGTGAGTCATTTTTTAAAGTACGATCCTCCTGATTGGAATAAGTGCTTTATCCGAGGGGATTTAAAATATGACTTCTGGTGGGGAACACATTTTTCCAAGAAAGTGGCTTCTTTCATATTTGACTGTTATTATAGGAATTATTACCTTTCCACCCTGGATCGCAGAGACAATCAAACGTTGCTGTGTTGCAGGTACCATGGTTGCTACAGTCCACAGTGACACCAGGGCATCCCGGGATATGACATCCGTCACCACGGTAACCTGACTCAAAGTTGCAGACACAGGTGTCATTCACACAAGCGCCATTATCAGAGCACACTTTGTTGCATCCAACTCCGGTGTAGCATGGGTCACAGACACAGCCACGTTGGTCACCGTAATTGTAGCCAAACTCACAGGGTACATTGCAGATCTCACCAGCCCAGGTCGGTTCACATTGACAGTACCTTGGTGTTTCTAGCTGGCACTCACCATGTCCTTTATATTCAAAAAAGCAATGATACTATAAATCAACATACAGTCACAGAGAAGACAGATATTTAATAACATTTCTTTTGAACTAATGAAGGAGAATACAGATTGTGGGGAAACAGGATGCACGGCTGGGATAACAGAGTGAGACAGTGTGAGGCAAGAAACTGTACATAGTTAATAAATGTCCACACATCAAAATAGTGTTGCTAAAACTCTTTCCAAGACAAAGGAAAGGTATAATGCTGGATAAACATTATAAAACAAGCAATGGCGACTAGTATGTGAAGGCTTCTTTGAAGTTCTGCATCTGCGTCAAGTTTCTCAATGGTGACTTTTACGAGAGAAGTCTGTGTATTGTTGCAAGAAAGTGGCAAAGATATCTTCATCATTTTCTTGCTTCATAACACAGAGTCTTTCTAATTTTCATGGAAACATTTAGGTATATAGGGAATTATATCAATTGTGATGTTTTATTTTGAAACTAAAGTGTCAGGTATCTTGAATGAACAGATAGGTTGAGAAAAGAGAAAAGAAAACATGGGTTGATTATTCCTTTATTCTGCAATTATCCAACTTAGCACAACCCACCAAAAATTACATCTATCAAAAAGAAAAATTAAAAGTTTTACCTGAGCAGCTTGGAATTCCAGGACAATCTGGGATGCTGCAGTCAGCTCCAGCCCATCCAGGGTAGCAAGTACAGTCTTGTGTCACTGCGTTACATGTTCCATGCTGGTTGCAAGAACCATCAAGTCCTGGGCACCCTAGAGTTTCACACTTGTCACCCAAGAATGCCTCATTCTCATTATTGAAACAAAGACAGCGCTGACCTATCTCGTCGCAGACTCCATTGCCGGAGCATTCACTGTTGCAGCCTGCACCTGTCCAGCATGGTTCACACTCACAAAAGCCGCTATCCTTTGGCACTTGGATTCCATGTGTGCATGGGTCATTGCATTCTGGCCCCATCCAACCATAGATGCAGTCTGTACAAACAGGTGTGTCACGATCGGTTGTATTACAGAAGCCACGACCTGAGCAATCAGGCTCACCAGGGCAGTCAGGAGAATCACATCCATCCCCGGTCCATCCAGGGAAGCAGAAACAGATATGCAGAGCACTGTTGCAATCTCCATGCCCAGTGCAGTCTAAGCCAACACCAGGACATCCAGGTCTTTGGCATACCTCTTCATGCCATCCTGGGTCACAGACGCAGGTGTCATCTTGGCATTGTCCGTGGCCTGTGCATTCACTGTCACACCCCTTTCCAGAGTAGCATGGATCGCAGATACAAATCCCACTATCCACTGGCTGCTGAATACCTTGTACACATGGTTCATTACAGTCAGCTCCCATCCAACCCTGAATACAGCTGGTACACTGTGGTGGGTCATATGTCTCATTGCAGTAGCCACGCTCAAAACAATCAGGCCTACCTGGGCAATCTGGAAGCTCACACCCTTCTCCAGTCCATCCGTTGTTGCACGTACATTCGTGAGTAGCACTATTGCATTCTCCTCGACCGCTACAGGGGAGGTTAAAAAGTCCAGGACAACTTGGAACATCGCAAAGGTCACCAGTCCATGCAGGGTCACATACACAAACCTCATTGATTATTTTGCCGTGTAAGGAACACTCTGCATCACAACCAACTCCTGCCCATCCATGGGTGCAATTGCAAAAGCCGCTGTCCATGGGTGTCTGTTCACCATGAACACAAGGATCCTCACATGCTGGTCCCATCCATCCTTTACTGCAGTTAGTGCACAATGGTGGATCAAAGGTTTCATTGCAATGTCCACGATTGGCACAGTCTGGGTTTCCAGGACAGTCAGGAATCTCGCAGCCCAAGTCTGACCAGCCTTCATTGCAGACACATTTATGCAGAGAGCTGTCACAGTCTCCACGACCAGAGCAATCAAGGTTGAATTTGCCAGGACATCCTGGTATGTCGCAAAGCTCACCCTTCCAGCCAGTGGCGTAGTCACAAACGCAAGCATTGTCAACAATAACTCCATGTTCTGAGCACTCTGAATCACATCCAACACCACTCCAGCCAGCAGAGCAGTTGCAATATCCACTATCCATTGGCATTTGGATACCATGCACACATGGATCATCACAGGCTGGACCCATCCACCCAAGGGAGCAATTCTGGCAGACAGGAGTGTCCAAGGTAGCATTGCAGAACCCACGTTCGAAGCAATCAGGGTCACCGGGGCAGTCAGGGATGTGACAACCCACCCCTGTCCATCCAGGGAAACAGGTGCACTCGTGTATGGCGCTGTTGCAATCACCATGTCCAGTACAGTCTTCTCCAAATCCAGGACATCCTGGTATCTCACAGACCTCTCCTCGCCATCCTTCCAATGGATCGCATTCACAGGTAGCATTGTCTGCACTGCAGAATCCATGACCAGTGCACTCTATATTACATCCTTTAGCTGACCAGCAAGGATCACACATGCAAATCCCACTATCCATAGGGATCTGATTTCCATGAAGACAGGTCTCATTACAATCCGCACCCATCCAGCCTTTAGAACAGTTTTGGCATTGCGGTGGCATGAGGGTCACATTACAAATACCCCTGTCAAAGCAGTTTGGTTCACCAGGGCAATCGGGCATGGAACAGTCGGAGCCCTTCCAGCCAGGTTCGCAGTAACACTTATGGACGGCAGTATTGCATATACCATGACCTGAACAGTCTTCATACGTGCCTGGACAACCAGCCACTGTGCAGAAATCCCCCCTCCAACTCTCCTCACAATCACATGTTCCATTTGCCCTGCATATGCCATGGTGGTTGCACAAGGAATGGCAGTACTCACCAATGTAGCATGAGTCACATTTGCAAATACCAGTACTGCAAATTCCATTGCCACTGCACATCAGAGAGCAGTCTGACCCATGGTGGCAAAGGTCACAGACACAGTCCCCATGTGGGGTACACTCTCCATTTCCACTACAAGTAGTGTTTCTGTCACATTGGTGTTCGCAGCGATATCCCACATAACCTGGGAAGCACTCGCATCCACCAAATTGGGTACAAGTTCCCTGAGCATTGCATGTGATGTCTGCATTACACGGTATCTGACAGTTATTGCCAACATAGCCATCGTCACATTCACATGAATCCACTGCATTTAACCACATCCCATGACCACTGCACAGCTCCCCAGAGACACACAATGTTCCAGCTTCCCCAGAGCGCGTTGAAGCTGGACCTCCAGCAACTCTACGCCTTCCGATGACCACAGCATGTGGCTCATTTGGCGAGAAGGTTCTCAATCGGCCTCCTGCTCCACCACCTCCATAATGGTAATATGTACGGTATCTGCTAGAATAAGAATAAGAATGAGAAGTAGCAGCTCCTCCATCTGCGAACAACAGTCCCCACCCTTCAACAAACAGGCCATCCATCCAGAGTGATCCACCGCTGCCACCACCCCCACCTGCTACTCTGTAGGGTAAACCGTGGACATGCATATGGCCCTCCATGACCAGAAGCCTACTGGAGATAAGCTGTACTGCACCACCACCACTACCACCTGCGTATCCATGATCACAATTTCCACCGCCGCTACCTACATCAGTTGGTAAACACTGCTGTCCATACACTGCACCCCCTTGTGTGTACGAATTAGAACCGCCACCTCGACCACCATACCCTGCACCAGTCCCTCCTCCACCAGAAAAACCAGCTCCTGGGCCACTTGCAGATCCGTATCCCGACCCATCCCCATGTATCTCACCACTCTTTTCAACTTTCACATTCTGCGCATATATCACTAAGCCATCTTTTACCAGTACAGCCCCTCCATAATCCACATCTAACCTTTCTGAGAGCACAAGCCTTGTGGCACCATTGTTCAAATTCCGCACTCCACTGGAAACAATATTCAAGGTACCAGTTCTACGTACTGTCAGAATATCCATCCAGTAATGGCCCCTCTCCTCACTGCCCATAGAACAATTCCTGCATGCTGAGTATCCAGTCCTGTACAGCAACAACTCTCCATCAACGACAGCTTTTTCTAAACCATAGAGGGCGCCTTTTGTATGAACCGTTGCAACGATCACAAATTCTGATGGTAGGATACAGGTTCCACTCAATTCGATGATTAAATTGACAGGAGCCCTTGATCTCTTTTGTTGCGGTTCAATGTGTACTAAGTGGTTATTTTGAATATGGATGACACCGGATCTGTCACCGTGTACATGTTTAATCGTCAAGTTGTATGCTGATGTTGTCTGAAAAAAAATCACAAGATACAAATATTTCCAAACATTAGGAAAAAAGTCTAAAATAGTAAATTAGGATAATCCTTGCATTCAAATTTCATTTTGGTTGACAACAAATTCTGTGAACAAATGGTCAAATGCACATTACAAACAATTATTTAAAATAACAGTTTCAGTAAAAAATTCAGGCGAGCATGTAAAACAAAACTAAATTGAAACTGAAATACATGAAGAACAGTTTTGCTAATGATTAATCTTTCATTTCTGAGAAAATACCTGCTTGAGAGTGATGCAAGCTTTTTGTTTTAGATTCACACCACTGAAGACATACTCCATATATCCGACTTCATCTAGAATTACTGGCGAATCACATCCATCCCCTGAAGGATAATTTGAATTGTCAATCTCCAGGAAATGCTCTGAACTATCACCAAGTGTGATCTGTTTATACACTGTACCAGGCCCACCATGGGTTGTTCCAGGCCCACCATGGGCATATAACACTCCCCTGAATCTGAATTGGTTGGTAAGGTAGACTGCAATACGACCACCACTACCTCCACCATTAGCTGTGTGTGAGAGAGAGAGAGAGAGAGAGAGAGAGAGAGAGAGAGAGAGAGAGAGAGAGAACATTGAAGTTTAAATTTTGGATTTGCTGGTTCGCTATAACTTGTGAAGTTCTACTTTGCATACATTTGGTGCAACACTGTGTGTTTACATATTCTTCTTATTTTTTGTGAGGTTGTACTTCTATTAATAATAGAGTGGGTGTGGGGGATTAATTAAGACATTCAAATTTCAATAGAGTTCATGAATGAGGCATTAATGAGAGAAAAGCAAAATTTATGTATAAATACATAGCATGACTAAACTTTGTTCTCAGAGCCAGTCACAAATGGTAAAGCTAATAAGATAAGGGGTCACCAAAAAGGTAGTGGTTATAAAAAGGAGACCATTAAAATATCTTAAGCTCTTAAGCTGTCCACAAGTCATAGTATCAAGATGGTTTGAAATGTTGGTCTGTTCGTAAATTTGAGATTTTGTCATATCATCTACCAAGACAACATGTTGATCCCCCACCGCTCTGAAATTCTGTACATGCCACTGGTTTGACAGGTTTATGACGACTGTCACCAAGGCCAGCCCCTAGTTCAAAACAACCGCTATCTTACCATATCCACTGGCAGTACAGGCTGACCCTCCATCACAATGGATGTTTCCATGACCAATCAAGTTGGCTGCATCAATCACAAGACTTCCTCCACTTCCACCACCGCTGTATGATTGGACGGTCCCAGGTAGTCCATCAGTAGAGATGCGGCCATTACAAATGATGTCCTGAATGTGATTTCAATAATGCATTCGCCATGATTTCTGACTAAATTTTGCACCAATATATATATAAAAGGTTTTTTGAGACACCATTGCAACGAATTCCCTGAAAGGAATGAAATTACAATCAGCACCAACCTATTATGATTTGTTACCAATTTATGTCTAAATTTGATGAAAGTGGAGAGAGCGACATACGTCATTGCACAGCAACTCACAAACACATACAGATCATCAAAGTGTACGTAAATAATAAACTTGAACAATTTGTCTGTATTTACCCGTCCTGCTTTGATGTGAAGCAATCCACCTCCAGCTCCACCATTTGGTCCACCCCCACCACTTCCGATGTCTTGAGGCATGTAGAGAGAGCCGTATGAATTCCCACCAGTTACTCCACCACCAACACCACCTACAATTTGAGAAAATAAATCATAAAGAATCTTTTTGATTTCTACTAGAATCATAAAACAAAGATGGGAAATACATGTATGGGGAAGAACGCTTTAGCGCTTATTTAAATAAGATTGTTAAGTGAAATCGTGTGAGCACATTCACCTCCAGTATAACCATTTGATTCAACTCCACCACCCCCAATGGCTTGAGGCAGGATGTAGAGAGAGCAGTATGAATTACCCCCAGTTACTTCACCACCAATACCGCCTACAATTTGAGCAAATAAATTATAAGGGATCTTTTTGATTTCTACTAGAATCATAAAACATCTAAATGGGAAATCCATGTATGGGGAAGAAAGCTTTAAGCACTTATTCACATAAGATCTACATGTAATTTTTAAGTGAACTCAAGCGAGCACATTCACAAAAGTGTTGAAACTTTTTGACACATTTTGAAGTGAACATGCATAAAAGTCGCTAATAGCTAACAGCTAATAGCAGCGCAAGCTTACAAACAATCACAAAAACTTTATATATGACAAACAAAAAACACAAGTCAATAATGTGCACATTTTAAAAATTGTATAAAACTAAACTCAGTGAAAGTTAGTGTCAGTATGAAAAGCAATTTGAGAAAATAAATCATAAGGAATTTGTGTATGACTTGTGTTTGAAAAAAGCTTGAAAATAGTTTGAAGATATGAGAACACCTGGAAATGGGTTCAAATCACACGTAAAAACAAACATCAAATTTGTTCAGTATACACTAGAAAACAAGCTTTTAAAGGGAACTGTTTTGGAGACCACTTCTGTGAAAGTGAACATAAGGTTGAAAGTTTAATTACTTTTGGAGATTATAAGGTTTGTTTCTTTTTCTGCAGACTAGAATAAACAGATATACATTTTTGTGCTACACCACTTTGAGAAATTCCCTTTTTGTCCAGAATGCTAAATAACACTCACCCACTGATGCATGTCCAGCTCCAGAGGCCCCGTATGTGCCACTTCTCCCTGCACCGTGTCCTTGTTGACTTCCATACCCTCTTCCATCACTTGTCACAACCCCGCCAGACTCCACAGTTACCGTTCCAGCATCAATTTGAACTTTTTGAGTTTGTAAGTCCAACTGTCCTCCATTCTTTACCATCAACTCTCCAATATCCAATACTGGTACTGTCGGATCCGTGGATAATGTCAACACCCCAGCATTGTTGATTGACAGGGATGCTATTGTGAGCAAACCAGGGGTATGGTCAGTGTAGGGTTTGTCAAGAAACCACTGTGACTCCTCGGGGAGCAAGGCTGTATGAGCCTTGCCAAGGAATTGGATTTCACCGCTGCGCTCTATAATGAGCTCTTCCACTCCTGTCAGTCGCCCTTCCATGATGATGACTTCCGTAAGAACAATAACTGTTGAAGGGAGCACTATCTCGCCACCCCAATCCACATGGAATCCACAAGGGGCATCCAGATAGGTATGAGTTGACTCCACGATGTGAACAAACAGCCGCTGTCTATTTTGTACACGAATAAGGCCCCGTTTGTTACCTGTGAGCTCATGAATTACAACAGTAACATTGTGGGCCTCCCATGGATGGTAAAAGTGTAGATAAGAATGACCCTCAATTTGCACCTCATCAAATTCATAAAATATTGTTCCTTCCTCCATCACTACAGCAGGATGGTCCACCTCAATAACATTGTTGTCGATCTTCAATTTCGAATGCTCAGGTTTGAAATCTGAAACATTTCTTGCTGAGTACTTCAGCTCCCTGTACTGTGGTCCCCTACGAGACTCATACTTGTAGACAGTTCCAGCTGCACCATTTCCTTGGGATGGGTTCTGATGTGTGTTTCCACATGCACCACCTCTCGCAACAAAAAGTCCACTGTAATTATTTTGGTGTCTGATGTGGATGCCTATTCTACCACCAGCACCACCTGCCCCACCCTCCAATCCTTCTCCACCATTTGCATGAATCTCTCCATGACCAGTAATATTTGTAACCTCGATTAGAATGCTCCCACCACTGCCACCACCTGCATTCCTGCTCAGACTGCCCTGGCTACTTGCTGATATGTAGCCATTAATATGTGCCAGTTTTCCAACAATCCAATGTAGTAATCCACCACCTGATCCTCCTGGACCGTATGTGCTTTTACCCCCACCACTACCCAGGTCTACAGGTGTGTACACCGATCCATATGTTTTGCCTGTTGAGCTTCCACTAAAGTAACCACCTTGACCCCCGTGGCTTCCACCAATGCCATGGCCATCAGATGACATAAAACCTGCTCCGGGTCCTTGATTACTTATGTGACCTTTCCCATCTAGCAATAGATTACCTTCACTTTCCAAGTCAGCATGGTCAGATTCAATCAGTCCATGATTCATCAGTAATGTTCCTCGATATTTTATTTCAAGAAAATCAACATTGAGGATGATATCTGTAAGAACTCTTTGGAAAGTGAGTATGCCTCCGTGTTTTATGAACAGCTCCGCAACTGAAAAGTTGCCCATCTCAGTGATGTGTATATATTCATGATTTTCAACAAGGGCGGTCTGTGATGTTGATGTACAAATAACATTTGCATTGTCTTCTATGTACAGTTCATGTATGCCTGTTACGAGTCCATGAAGCTCCGTTCTTGTTCCATGCAAATGTACTTCAGATGGTAGAACAATCTCAGATCCATAATCGATCAAAAAACTGCAAGGTGCTTCAGTTCTATTTGTTCGTGATTCAACAACCTCTACATACACTGCTTGATCACCCCTAAGATGCAACTGCCCAGTTTTGTCACCAATGAAACGGTGCACTGTAACATTCACACGTTGGTGCATAGGAGGATGGTAGATCAGTAATCTTGAAGCACCTGTCAGTTCCATCTCATTGAACTCGTATGAGTTAGAGTCACCTTCAATCACCACTGTCGCAGTTGGTACATACAGGCCTTCATTGTCTATGTGCAAATACTTGTGATCAACATCCAGAATGGTAGTATTGGTTGATTTAAGATATTTCAGAATGCGGTATTCCAAAGGACGTAAGTTCTCCTCAACATATACAGTACCTGCTGCTGCGCCATGATCTAAAAGATGGTTTACTCCACCACTCCCACCACGATCAGTGTATTTTCCTCCGTATGTATAACGCCAGCGGCAATGCACGGCAGCTCTTCCCCCAGAACCACCACCTCCTTTCCCAACACCATTCCCGCCTTGGACATTTATTTCTCCATGACCTGTGATATTAGTTGTTTCAAGGAATACGCTGCCACCACTTCCACCAGCTGCATTTCCATCGCTTCCCTGGGATCCTTTTGCTGACAGTAGGCCATTCATTTCTAAGTAATGACTTATTATCCAATGAAGTAATCCTCCACCACTACCACCAACTCCTCCACCATTTCCTCCACCACTGCCAAGCTCGAGGCCTGTTACAACAGATCCATAAGGCTGACTGACAAGTGAGATATTTTTACCTCCTCCTTCTCCTCCATGCGCTGCTCCATAGCCAAGTCCAGATATTGTTTGTCCAGAGCCCGGACCTTGCTCAGCTGGGTAGCCATGACCATCTAAATGGAAAATGCCCTCACTTTCTATCCATGCATATGTGGAATGAACCTCACCATGATTTATATAGAGCACACCCTGGTATTCCACTCGAAGCTCACTTGATTCTAGACTCATGGTGCTGGTTATACGTCTGAAGCCTCCTAAGCCTCCACGCTTGATGGTGACCGTTCCAAAAGAGAAGTTGCCTGGTGGCGTTATGTCAACATATACCCTGTTTTCCATCCTACCTGTTTGTGCTGTCGAGTGGAATTCAATCCAAGCGCCATCCTCAACGTACAGGTGGTGAACACCGACCACGAATCCTGCGAGGGTACTGTTAGTGCCATGAATGTGAAGCTCAGTAGGAAAGACAATCTCAGCCCCATTATCAATGATGAAGCTACATGGTGCCTCCGTCCTGTTGGACACAGACTCCAGGACTTCTATAAATGCAGTCTGGTTAACACGCAGATGCAGTTGACCTGACTTATCACCAATGAATCTATGAACAGTCAGGTTAACTCTTGTTGCATTATCTGGATGATAAAGCAAAAGCCTTGAGGCTCCACTAAGCTCCATCTCATCAAATTCATACAAAACAGTGTTTTCTTCAGAAATCATAGCAGCAGGGGGAACAGGCCGTCCATTATTATCTGTGTGAACATACTTGTGGTCAACATCTAAAAATGTGGTGTTATGGACTTTATCATACTTCTTATGCCTGTACTCCAATTCTCTCAGGTTTTCTTCCTTATACACTGTACCTGCTGCACCTCCATGTGAGTTCCCATATCCCTCACCACCACTACCACCATAGTCTAGGAACTGCCCTCCATACTGGTATCTCCATCTACAATGGATGCCAACTCGACCACCAGATCCACCACCTCCCTTGCCAACACCCTGGCCTCCACTGATATCAATGACACCATGCCCTGTTATATTCGTCATCTCAATTAGTCCAGAACCTCCACTGCCACCTCCGGCATTTTGGCCAACTCCATCACCTCCTCTCAGGGCAAGCTCTCCATTCAGTTCAAGTTTTTGACCGATTCTCCACCACAGGAGACCACCTCCACGACCCCCAACCCCAGTGCCATTTCCACCACCGCTGCCTTTATCACGAGGGGTGTATACAGAGTCATATGGTACACCACCATACGGTGGAGGTCCACCACCCTGTCCCCCATGACCTGCACCCATCCCAATCCCATCGTCCGTTGTAAAGCCTTTTCCAGGACCCTCCTCTCCACGGTAGCCTCTTTCATCCAAGTGGAATGTCCCCCAACTTTCAATCCATGCATCAGCAGATTCAATTTCCACTTCATTCATGAAGACCGCTCCCTGATATTTCACTCGGAATTCATTCACCACAATACTCATCGGATGGGTGATTTGCTGGAACTCAGCTATGGAGTTACGTTCCACAGTAAGTGTTGCAAAGCTGAAGTTTCCTGGTTTGGTAATATGGATGTATTCCTGGTTTTGCACCAATGCTGTCTGTGCTGTTGAAAAAAACATGACATCACCTCCACTAGCTATTACGAGATGATGCACACCTGTTATTCTGCCAGCTAACCATGTTCTTGTCCCAAGAATATCAACTGAGGCTGGGAAGACTATCTCTGCTCCTTCATCGATTCTGTAACTGCACGGAGCAAAAGTTTCATTGGTCGTTGATTCAATAACCTCAACATAAATGATTTGGTTCTCCCTTAAATGAAACAGTCCAGTGCGATCTCCAATAAATTTATGGACCACCACAGTAACATTTGGTGAGTTGAGTGGATGGTGTATGCGTATGTTTGCATGACGAGTGATATGTGCTTCATCAAGCTCATAGTAGTTGCTCTCTTCCTCCATGAGCATAGTGAAAAGCCAGGGAACATGCTGGTCATTGTTGTCAACAAACAAAAACCGGTGCTCTCCAACAACTGATGTCACATTTGTGTCTGGGTTGTACTTAAGTTCAGCATATTGTGGTCCTCGTTCAGTTTCTTCTTTGTAGACCGTCCCAGCAGCTCCATAGTTTGTTGATGTTCCATGTCCCCCAAAAGATCTAAGTCTACCAGCGAACTTGTAGTGATAACGTGCATGAATCCCAATTCTTCCACCAGATCCTCCGAATCCTTGACCCTGAAGACTACCAGATGGTTCAGCCGCATTACCACCGTTTACATTGATTTCACCGTGACCAGCAAAATCTGTGGTCTCAAAGAGTACACTCCCACCACTGCCTCCAGCTGCATTAGCAGCAGTTCCGCTCTGCCCTCTTAGATTGACAAAGCCATCGATGGTGATCAAAGCCCCATTCTGCCAGTGTAGCTGACCCCCACCACTACCTCCAATGCCACCACCATTGCCACCACCACTGCCAATTTGTAAGGGGGCGTACAAGGATCCATAAGGTTTCCCACCAGTGATAGGTTCGGTTGCTCCACCATATCCGCCATGACCGGCACCAAAACCAATTCCATCTTCAGATGTCCACCCACTGCCTGGACCTAATTGTAACATTTAGAAAGTAGTACAAAACTATTAAGCAGTGACAAATTTGAAAATTCATATTGAGCCGGTTTCACAACTGGGGACTATTCAGAACTAAGTATTCATGATATATTATGATCATATAATATTTTAATTTCTCAGGCAGGATGTAAGACTATAAAATAAATTTTCACACAAATAAAGTCATCTTCCTTATAAAGATGTATCCAACTAACCACTAATCTTTTTCAAACCATGCATATATGCATCCATCTACGATTTGTAGCAGTATGACTTATTTGACTTGGTTTCCTACTTATTAAACCCAAATGTATGAAGAAAGTTGTTAGTTGTTACTTTTTAAGTCAGACTTACCGCTCTCTGCCGGGTAGCCAGTATAGTCGAGATTCAAGACACCTTGGCTCTCAATGGTAGCATCTCCAGTATCAATTGATCCACGGTTCATGTTGACAAGACCATTGAACTTTATAGTGAGTTTACTGGCAGTAACAGTCAGGTCTTCTTGGATTTCACTCAATGCCACAACAGATCGTCTCTGTACTGTTATCTGGCTAAAACTAATGTTACCTGGCTGTGTGATGAAGTCGTAGGTCCCATTAGAGAAGAGGGCAGTTCTTGTTGTTGACGTGAAAGTGACTACTGAGCCTTCTGCCACGAATAGATCATAGACACCAGATATGAGACCATCGACATGGGTTCTGGTTCCTAGAAGGAAGAGTGTAGATGGGAAGACAATTTCTGCATTGCGGTCGATTCGGTAGCTGACAGGTGCAATGGTGAACCCACTTTGTGATTCCACGACTTCACAGTACATTTTCTGGTTGAATCTCAAATGCATCTGCCCAGTACGGTCACCGATGAACTTATGAGCTATAAGTTCAGAGTTCGTCCCATGCAGCCACAGGACAACATGATTATGAATCTCGATCTCGTCGACTTCAAACAGGGTCCTGTTTTCATTTTCAATCACTGTTGGCAGCAATTCATTCCTATTTTGATTGTCCAGGTACAGCTTTGTAAAGCCATCCCTCCACAATGTTTCATTGTGCTGATCAAAACTTGCCCTGCGGAACCGTAGACCCTGATTTGTGTCTGTGTAGTACACTGTCCCACCTGCCGCATGACCTGGATCGGTCTTTGGACGCAAACTTCCACCTAATCCACCGTAAGAAGTGAGATCACCTGCGTATTCTCTGAGCCAGGACACATGGACAGCAATCCTTCCTCCAGCTCCGCCAAATCCTTCCCCATACCCATTGCCACCATTAACAGATATTCCACCATGTCCAGAAAACAAGACTGTTGTGATATAAACACTGCCTCCACTACCGCCTCCGCCATGCCCTCCACTGGCATCTGCACCCATGTTTTGAAGGAACCCATCCAGGTGGAAGGAGTGACCAACATGAATGGTGATGACACTTCCTCCCTCACCACCAGTAAGACCACCACCTCCACTTCCAGGATGAAATGAGTTTGTGTACGAGCCATAAGGGATACCTGAACAAAAATGATTAAAAGGTCACATTGTTGAAACAAATACAAAATGAGGGATGAAGTACTGAAAATAGTAGTAGAAAAGATCTAATCTCAACACATTTAGAAATCTCCCAAATTTTCCCCTTAGTGATGGGTGTTTTATTATTTCTGGGAATTGTTAAAAAATTCTTTTCAATTTTTGACTTTTGTTTTCAATTTTTAATTTATCAATATTATGCAGTATCCAATGCATATTGTGAAAAATGTGAAATGTCTTAAGTAACATTTAATTTATTGTTCTTTAATACATGAGCGAACCTCAGAGAGAAAAACATTATCATTTAAAAGTTTCATGTGATTATATAATAATCTTCCTTTTGTTGTTAAAATTATCAAAACTATAAATCCAGCTGTACCTGATGTGTAGTTCAGCAAGTCTGCCCCTCCACCATAACCACCATGACCTCCTCCTGCGCCGACCGAATTTCCTTCCAGCCTAAATCCGCCCCCATCACCTGTCTCTGCTCCTGGGCCACGCCCCATGGTGTCAATCACAGCCTCACCCTCTATATGGACATTTGTTGCTTGTATGTTGACAGACTGTGCCGAGATGCTAGACTTGTAGCGCAGAACAATGTCATTTACGTCAAGTTGCATGTGGTTGGGGTAGGTAAGGATAGACTGGGCTTCAAGTTTAAGAACTCCAAGTTTAAGAACACCTGCAGGGGTAAATGGAACACACATTATTTGCCCATTGTTTGTGTTGATTTGATAAATATCCTTTCTAGGCTCTAGAAAATTTTAAAATGAGATATTCATTTGAAAAATAAATAATATTGCATAATGACAAATTAACTAATTAATCAACATGTTCTAATAAAGCCTGGTGTACCTGGTGTCGGTTCATCAACATATGAGCCATTGTTGACCTGTGCATTAGTAGCATGGGGCCCCACAACAAATTCCTTCCCTTCGCCAACGGTGAAATTATACACCCCACTCATGCGGCCGTCAAGATAAAATGGTGGATCATCCTCTCCAATCACTCGGAAATCTGCTGGGAGAAATATCTCTCCATTTTCCTCAATGCGGAAGTTTACTGGCGGGACTGAGCGCTGGTTGTCAGACTGAGAGTACTCAATGTAGAATGTCTGGTTAGGCTGGACATGGATAAGGCTGGACAGATCACCAAGTATAGTTTGGGCTGATACAGATGGTTTGGTCTGGCCATTGCTTGCCGCTATCTGGAATACCATCTATTCAAAATCAAGAATTAAAAGTTAAGACGCAAAATAACAAACAAGAAATACAACTTGGATTAAATATCTGTTTTCATCACCTGATCTTTTTTAAACTTTAATTGAAAACATACATGTAATCTTTAATACTCTAAGCTCAACATGGAAAAAAGAATAAAACTTCAAAATATGTACCATTTATGGTTGAAACTAACTTACTATAACAATTAACTTAATATGCATATAAACTTACTTTGAGTTCAACTTGGAAAAATATAACAACTTCAAAATATTTAGAGGATAATTCAGGAAAAGGATAATTCACAACAAATTTTCCAACATATTTCTTATTTTTAAAATCACATAATTCTGGTTTCTACCTATATTCCATGTCTACCTGTAAAATGTTCTCACCTTTCGTTGTAACATAAGCTCATCAAAACCATAATTTGCAAAGTTATGCTCTGTCCCTTCCTCCCTAACAGTTCTCGGATTCCTTTCAGCTAGAATGAAGGCCTTCGGAGGGTTGATATTTTGATTGTCCAGATAGAGTCTTGTGTACCATGTTCCGTTAGTTGGCTGCTCCAAATAGACTGTTCCAGTTCCCCCATAATCGCCGCTGCTGGTACCACCCGCACCAAGAGCAGTTAAAGCACCACGATATTCATCTATCTCTGTGATGTGAACTGCAATTCGGCCACCGGCTCCTCCCCCAGATGTAAGATACCCTTGTCCACCAGAGGAAGATATTTCCCCATGACCCCTGAGGTGACCTATATTAATAGTAAAAATAGAATGAAAAGAGATTTAAAAATTAGTCTTCAAAATAAATTTTGTGTAAACCATTAGCCCTTTTTGTTTTGTTTTGTGGTTACCAATTATATATGTTCTTTTTATGAAAATAATGTTTTTATACTCACCAGTGGTTACCCACACAGACCCACCACTTCCTCCTCCGGCTCCTCTGTCCCCGTCAAGACCATCGGTCAGAATCCGTCCATCCAGATTCAGGATGGCACCAACAACAATGCGAATTGTCCCTCCACCACGGGGTCCAGGGCTACCATCTGAGGCAGATCCACCCCTACTTCCTCCATCAATGGGCTCATAGAGGGAACCATAAACAGTGCCACCTTGTGTTCCATCTGGCGCTACAGAATAATATCAACAAATTTCACTAAATATCAAAATATTGTGACAAAAAAAGCCTTGGAAATCTGTCTTTAGACTGCTGACCCACTTTTCAAAAGGAATAGTTCTTAAGTTGCATTACAAGTTCTGAGAGCCTTTTTTAAATCATAAAACAAAAATCAATTCATCTACTGGTGTCATAAAGTTAATCTGACTTTTTTATTCCTTTCATTCTTTTTAAAAGATTTCCCTTTTCAAAGTGAAATATTTTTCACTTACCATTTCCACCCACTGTAGCATGGCCACCTCCTGTGGCTTTTGCTCCCGTTCCGGGCCCTTCCTCATCTGGGCCCCGCCCTGAACACATCAATTCAGCACTGGGCTCCAGGAAGTAATCAGTGGTGAAGATTTCAAAATATTCAGCACTAAAATATGAGCTCCATTTCATGTCCTGAGTGTGTGTAAATAAAGTCATTAATTAATTATAAGTAGATTTCTAAGAAGCAGAAATTCAAAGGGTCAAAATTTATAATGTTTTTCGCCGTCATCGTTGTTCATGTCTAGCTGACCTCTATAGCCTTATACAAATCAGTTCAATAGTTCCACTGGTAGTCTATGGTAATGAATGGTAATAAATGGTATTACCATTCATTACCATACACTACCAGTGGAACAAATTTTTCTAAGGGATATATCAGCGGCATTTCACCCTTGGAGAATAAATGAAAAGGTGCAGAGAACACCAATGGAAACACAATTGCAGGAAAAATATTATAAAGATGTAAGTATGGGACATTTTACACTGTTTATAAAAATAAGATTATATTACACATTATTTTTGGAGAAACTTTGTATCTTAGGAAGATTTTGAAAAATATATATTGTAGGATCACCTCATTTTTACAGCAATAACAATTCATGTACAAGTGTAACATCTTAATCATTACAAACTGGACAAAACATACCCAATGGCATATATTTTTGTGACAGAAAAGTATATAATAAATTACTACTTACTAGAAATCCAACATTGAAGGAAATTCCTAGTGGTGGGGGAAACACAACAGATGATTGGGCGCCAAACTCCAGACTTGCAAATCTGAATGTTCCAGGGCTATCAATGTATTCATAAGCTCCATCAACAATCAGCGCTGTGTGTGCCCCAGCCCATATCTCAACACTTCGTTTGTATGCAATGCGTAGGTTCCTCACTCCAAGAAGCTGCCCGTTCCAAAGTAGGGCAGGCTCCCCTGTTCCAATGATATCAACTGTTGTTGCCATGGCAGCAATGGCACCAGGATCAATGCGTAGATTGACCTGTGCTTTGATGGTTGTTTTGCTGTTTTCCTCCACGTCTATGGTATAGGTATGGTTTGCATGCATATGCAGGAGACCACTGAGATCTCCAATAAGCATCTTCACTGTTAAATTTTTCTGTCCAACATTAGAAGCCATCTGCAGGGATGCCATTCTCGTCATGTGAATTTCATCAAAAGTATAATCATCTGTTTCTGCTTCGTCAAGTGTAAAGTAATGACTCCAGGACCTTTCATAGTTGTCGATGAAAAGTTTATCGTAGGGCCTGTCATTATGTAGTTCCTGCAGGTAAACTGAGCCTGGCTCACCGTGTGGTGTTGGTTGCCCACTCCCACCTGATCCTCCATGAACCATGTATGATCCTTGGAAGTGATTCAGTTCCTCAGTATATACAGTCACACGCCCTCCAGAGCCACCACCTGACCTTGATCCATCGCCATCACCTCCTTGTGCTGTCAAAAGTCCATGACCATCAAACTCCTCTGTCTCTACCCTGATTGATCCTCCACTTCCACCACCACCACTTGTTCCAGCTGATCCTGCAGATGCATCTGCTTTGATGTTACCATCCAGCTGAATTCGGCCTGCTATTTTGATGCTGATATACCCGGCACCTTCTCCCCCTTTCTCAGTCAGTCCAGAACCTCCGTCACTTCCACGCTCTGTTGCATTGTAGAGGCTACCATAGTATACTCCACCAGGTGCAGCTGGATTTCCAGAAGAATCATATCCTGTTCCACCTCTGTTGGCGTGTCCTCCTCCTCCACCACCGCTGTTTCCAGATGCTGGCCATCCTTTCCCTTTTGGCTCTGATATTGTATCATCAGGTCGATCAGAGGCTGAGCAAGTCAGAGAAGCACCCTCCTCGATGTTCAAGCTTGAAGACTGCAGTTCAATATGCTCAGCAGAAATGGTGGAGGCATAGCGGCCGTGAAGCTCACTGGTGGAAAATATCATACCCATATCAGGAGTGAAATTCAAAGTAGATTCAGTCAGGAGAAGGACACTACCAAATTGAAAGATCCCTGGCTCACCTATTGCTACATAGGTACTATTTTCCATGATGGCTGTGTGGGCACCAGGTCTTACTTGAACTGTAGCTCCCTGATTGATGATCAAATTTGCCACATTTGTCATTCGGCCGTCATATTCCAAAGAAGCAACAGCAGAATTTTCTGTTGGTACACCTTGACCTATCACATACAGAGTTGCTGGGAACACAATCTCGGCACCTCTATCAATAATGAAGTTCACTGGTGCTTTTGTCACAGTGGGTATGCTTTCAACAACCTCAATAGTGAAACGGTGTGAATCATGAGCATGTAGTAGTCCAGTTCTGTCTCCAAGAACTTTGTGTATCACCAAAAGCCCATCTGAAACTTCCTCAGAAATATGAATGGATGATTTTCTGGGTAAATGTACCTCATCAAATTCATAAATGTGAGGATCGGTTTCATTCAAAGCAACATATTGAGTGATTATTCTGTTTTGGTTGTCAACAAAGAGCCTCTTGAAGGGAAGACCATTCCTTAACTCCTGTAAGAAGACCGTCCCACTTCCACCTCCAGCAGGAAGTGAGGAGTCTCTGTAGGCTTTTCCTCCTAGAGTGGAATACTCTCCACCATATTCACTGTTTATATTGGTATAAACAGCAATGCGTCCTCCTGATCCACCACCTCCGTTCCCTGATCCATCCCCACCATCAGCAGAGAGCAAGCCATAACCTTCAAAACTTGTTGTCTGAATCAGAATGCTCCCACCACTGCCACCACTTTTGTGACCACTCATGGCATCACCAGCACTTGCCGATACTTCTCCATCTACAATCAGTTCAGCAGAGATGATGTAAATTGTACCACCACCACGTCCCCCAGTAGGTGTGCCCCTGCTTCCTTTCTCTTTGGGGTAGTAAAGTGAACCATACGGCTTTCCTCCTGCAATCAACAGAGACCTGCCTACTCCTCCAAAGCTTCCATGACCAGCGCCAGAGTCCACTCCTCCTCCTGTATTGCCACTTCCAATCAGCTGATCGACATCAGAAGAAGCATCCCGTTCATTGCCCCTACAGGAAAGTAGTGCCCCAACTTCAACATCAAGGTCAAATGCAGTGAATTCGAAGAAATCTGCCCAGATTCCAGCACCAAACTTGACATCCATGGTTCCAACAGTCAGGTAGGCTCCCATATTTCCAGCAAACTCCCATCTGCTACCACTTGCCATTTCAACAGAGGCAAATGTGAACTTCCCTGGTTCTCCATTATCACCACCAACAATAGCAACAGAATCAGCTGTTGGATACACTCTCATAATTCTGTCATCCGCTAACACAAGATCTTGGACTCCTGTCAACTTTCCATAAAGTTCGAGAGCTACATGTGCTGTTCCCTTTCCAACTATTTGAGTTCTGGATGACATTATGGCTTCCCCCTCTGGATCAATTCTGATATTTACATAGGTCTTTCCAGTTGTTCCATTCGCTTCCAACACCCTTTCAAATATCACTGTATGGTTCTGGTGAATATGAACCAAAGCAGAGCCATCACCAACCACTTTTCGCATATAAAATATGACCCTTGATTCATCAGATTTGAGTTGAAACAACACGTTGTCACTGAGATCTATTTCATCAATTGAACCCTCATACCAGCTTTCACTCAGAGTGAAATAAAGCTTAGTTTGTGCATTTCTATTGTCCACGATAAGCTTTTCAAATGGCTCACCAGCTCTGTTCTCATGGAAATAGATAGATCCAGGACCTCCAAGTCCGCTGGACTGGCCTGATCCTCCAGCTGCATTGAATTGCCCAACAAAGTGTTCGGTTGAGTCAGCATACACTGCAATGCGACCCCCACCTCCACTACCACAGTTGAGTGAACCACCCGCTCCACCACTGGCAGACACCAAGCCCGTTCCACTGAAGTCCGTATCAGCAGTTATCCAGACACTACCACCACTGCCACCACCACTGCTTGTTGACGAGGCTGGATTTCCATTAGCCAAGAGACTACCATCGATGCGTATTTCTTGCGATTTCAATCGTATATATGAACCCCCAGTTCCACCATTACCTCCGCTAGTACCAGATGCAGATGGCTCATAGACTGATCCGAAAGAAGGAAAGGCTTGAGAAATATCTATGCCTTGTCCAATACCACCAGGCCCACCGTATGCACCTCCTCCACATGCTGCAGAATGATCTGTTAATAAAAGTAAACCTCAATGAGATATTACATGTACTTCATTAATGTCCCATGTTGAACAAAACAGCATGAACAGATTCCAAACTTTAGCAAAATGTTTCATACTGAACTTTTAAATGTTGTTAGTTTATAATTTTTGTTTTCTCTTTGAAAGTGGTTACTATTTTACATTTTATCACAAGCTGACTTCAAATGGGACATAAAAAATATAGCAAATGCTATTATTAATGCCTCATAAAGAAAGAACAACAAAGTTTCTTAGGTGCAAAATAAAAGATAATAAAAAACATCAAAAAATGTAAATATTATCTAAAACAAACCTGCATCAGGATGATCCTCTTCAGACATACCGCTGACGTCCAATGCTGCATCTCTCTCAACTGTCACAACCTTGGATGAAATGTCAAAGAATTTAAATTGAAGGACTACTCCACTTTTGACCTCAAATGAACCACCAGTCAGAGTCAGGCCGCTGTCCACTGAGAACATCGAGCCACGTTTGAGAGCCAGCAATGTAAACAGGTACTCGCCAGGACTGCTGGTAGGAATGAAACCAGTTTTGGTTCTTCTGACAGTGAAACTCGTCTCTGTAAGGGTAAAAACACTGTTCTCTTCCACTGTGACTTTCTGTATGTCAAATTGTCCATGCACAGTCAACTCAGTCTGGTCAATGGACAGGACTGAAGGGAAGGCAACAGTTGCATTGACCCCTGATACGATATTGATGTGAGAAGTCATGTGGGAGCTACGTCCATCTGTGATTTCTGCAAGAAGGATTTGGTGATGCTGAATGTACAGTGTTCCTGTTTTATCGCCTTCAAATGATTGGACTGAGAGGCTTGCTGTTGTTCCGTTGAACTCAAGCTGTGAATAACCTGAAGAAAAAAAATCCATGATGATCATTGAGAGAAGATAATACTTTAAGGATATATCTAATAATTATTAGATCAACATGACTCCTCTTATATCTAATATAATCTTCATTTACTTGTTGAAAACTTTTTCCAAAGTAAAGTCCAATATTATTCAGTGAGATTTGAACTTAGTTCACAGCAGTGGAAGGTAATTAAGGAAAGTGCTTCTCTGCCACTCTTTAAGTTTGAAATGTATAAGAAAAGATCATGAATTTTCACTCTACTCACCTTGTAAGACCAGAGAATTATACCTATACTTCATTTCACCATTTGCCTCATCTAGTATCAACACTGTTCTAGCCTGTCTGGGGAGGTCTGACGCCCGCCTCCCATCAATGATGGCCCTGCTCACTGGGAAGGCACTCAGCTGATCATGAATGAAGATGGTTCCTGCCGCGCCAAGAATCTGGTTGCTGTCTGAATCCGAGTTTCCACCCCCAATTGTTTGCAATGTGCCATCGAATGTAAAGCTATTTAATAACAGAATGTACAATGTATGTTGAAATTTCTGAGGAAAAACATATCAAACATGTCAAACTTGCATTTTAAACTAGCATTAAAAAACCTTTTCCAAATTAAGCAAAGTACACTGTGTAGCTAGTACGACCACAAATAATTTCATAATCAGTTGTTTATCTACATAATTTGATAAAAAACCAACAGAGTATATGTTCCAAGTAAAAATACATAGCATCATTAAAAATAATACTGAAACTAAAATAATAATAGTACTGATAAAGATTTGAAAGCAACATTTATATCTTCATGACCGTTTTATTTTTCATACACCTGATGACTTTGAATACAAACATTCGATTTTTCCATGCCTTACAAAAGCACATAAAATATACATGTACATTACATGTTATGTCATCATCATTGCATCAATGTTTGATACTCATAAAAAGGGTTTCTCTAAATAAAAAAAAGAATTGCATTCTACACTGTACTATTTACCTGTTCTCCAAAAACACAGCAATTTTTCCTCCTGAACCACCACCACCGAGCCCCTCACTGTTACCACCACTCGCTCCGAGAAGACCATGTCCAGATAGATCTTGAGCCGTGATAGAGAGTGTCCCACCGCTGCCACCACCACTGTTTCCTGTGCCACTCATTCCATTAGCCAGGATAGTGCCTACAAATAAAATGTTATGGATAAACTCTTTTGTTACCTTTTGTCCCTCTTCACCTTAGGGAGGAGGGCTAAAGTCATGGTACAGCCAAGCTTTTGAGAAGCCCGGCCAGTCCCAGGCTACATGGCCTCCTAAACTGTCTTTTGTGAGTCATAATCGTAAACAATACAGTACCTGCGCTATTTGAGATCTATTCATTAGTAAAGGGTCTTTTGTGCTTAGATAAGCCTGGGCATGGTGGGGCTTCTCAAAGGCTTGGCTGTACCATGACTTTGGCCCTTAATTCCATGGCTCCTCCATGTATATCTGTATGTGTGTTACAGTGTCTCTGTAATTTTGCCTTGCTAGGGTTCTGCTAGGATTCAAATATGAGTCCACAAATACATACAAATTGTGTATGTTTACTACAGATAATTGATGGCGTATTTCCTCTCAAATAAATGTGTTTCCTCTCAAATAAAAGCATTTCAGTAACTTCACATCAAGTAAGGTTTAAAGTAATAATTCAAGTATCCTCTGGTCGAAAAAGAATTGCTTATACCAAATGTTTCAAATCTTGGCAATTGGTGAATGTAAAGAACAAAAGCCAATTGATATATTTTCATAAACTAACTATTTTTATTACAAAAAATAGACTCAGGGCATTTATTTCAATAGAGCTGGTCATAGTTACATTAAATGGCCAACATATACAAACTGTGTGTTTCCAATAATATTGTTAAGGCCAAAAAAAAGTCTTCGGTTTCTGGTCTCCACGCGCGTCGCCTCAGAGCCGCGTGTCGGCATTTTCAATTTTCTATTTTGCTATGAAACGATGTCCAATTGCAGCCAAAATTGCTGGATCGATTGGATTTCTGCCGTGCTGTGTTTTAAACGATTTTTTTTTTCATATAGGGGTATGAACCATAATTTGTATACGGGAAATATGGTCCCCGCGTACGCATGCATCACGTATTTTCACGTGTCGCTGCACTACTTTTGAAGCCGACCGATGACCAGAAACCGGAGACTTTTATGGCCTAAAACTAAATAATTAAAACAAAAACAAAAACAACTAGATATAAGTTTTTGTCACAACAAAAACAAGGTGTTCGGTTGAAGTTAAAATGGTTACATGTACGTCATCAATTCGAAGTGTTGGAGAAGTCAAATGTTAACGTCTGTTGAAGTTCTCGCGATAAGTTTATTTGAATACAATACAATACTGAATTTAGAAATTATTTTAATATTAAACTTTGACTTCCGGTTTGGACAGGAAGTAAGGACAAATTGGGGTCATCTTTGTGTTAATACTTTTGACAATTAACAATCTGTACAATGGTACAAAAATGTCAATTTACCTCCTGTGGTTGTTGAGATATGATTTTTTTAAATATTAAACTTTCACTTCCGGTTTGGACAGGAAGTAAGGTCAAATTGGGGTATAAATATTTTTTGACAATTAACGATCTGTATAATGGTACAAAATTTGTGAATTTACCTCTTGTGGTTGTTGAGATATGATTTTTTGAAAATATTAAACTTTGACTTCCGGTTTGGACAGGAAGTAAGGTCAAATTGGGGTCACCTTTGTGTAAATATTTTTCGACAATTAACAATCTGTATAATGGTACAAAAATTGTGAATTTACCTCTTGTGGTTGTTGAGATATTATTTTTTTTAAATATTAAACTTTGACTTCCGGTTTGGACAGGAAGTAAGGTCAAATTGGGGTCACCTTTTTGTAAATATTTTTCGACAATTAACGATCTGTACAATGGTATAACAATTGTGAATTTACCTCTTGTAGTTGTTGAGATATGATTTTTTTTAATGTTAAACTTTGACTTCCGGTTTGGACAGGAAGTAAGGTCAAATTGGGGTCACCTTTTTGTAAATATTTTTTGACAATTAACGATCTGTACAATGGTACAAAAATTGTGAATTTACCTCTTGTGGTTGTTGAGATATGATTTTTTTTAAATGTTAAACTTTGACTTCCAGTTTGGACAGGAAGTAAGGTCAAATTGGGGTCATGTTTTTGTAAACATTTTTCGACAATTAACAATCTATACAATAGTGCAAAAAATGTCCATTTACCTGTTGTGGTTGTTGAGATATGATTTTTTTTAAATATTAAACTTTGACTTCCGGTTTGGACAGGAAGTAAGGTCAAATCGGGGTCACTCACAACTGGAGTTTCATCTACTTGTTAAGTTCTAAGTACATGCCAAGTTTCAAGTTCATGTGAAGTTTGCAAGTATGTTTTTGTTTGCGGACAAGATGGGGGAGAAGAAGAAGAAGAAGAAGTAAAAAAAAAATTAAAAAAAAAAAAAAAAACGAACAAAAACAAGAGGTGTTTCGGGCATATACCCGAACACCTAAAAACAACAACAATGAGGTTGGGTAGGTGGCTAAACAATACATATTACCCATGTTTGTTGCTACTTTATGGGAGAATCTGAAATTTTCCTAATATAGGCAGGCCTGGAATTTCATTATTGTAGGGGCAAAGCCACTTTTCCATAAGAATAAATTATTAGAATGTCTAAGGGAACATTAGAACACTAGAACAATGAAGGCCATGACCTCCTGGAAAGATAAACAAATACTTTGAAATTGGATATTTCACAAAATAATAGTCAGATGCCCAGTTTAACAATATAAATATAAATTAATTTATGACAAAACTAATTTTGAATATTAAGTTTGGGAAATAGTTAATGTAAAATCATGCTTCTCATGATTAATGTATAAATTATAAATGTATAAACTAAAGAATTTGTTATTTCTTCACGTAAAATAAAACAATGAGAACTTGCCATCAAAAAAGCAACAAAAAACAAACAAATACCACCCCCAAAAAAGGTTGTCACAACTTGAATTGTGTTTGCCAAAAATACAAATATGAGAATGGATGGTTGACTGTTATTTTGTGGGTAACCAGTAACAAACATTTTCTTTCTTTGGCCACAAAGCAATATCAAACCCATTAGCTCAGGCTGTTTGTACAAACAACGTTTGACAACTGATTGCAATAATAACACTAAAAGCAGGAAATGTTTGATTAGTGTCACATGACAAAGAATTCAATTAAAACGCACTCACTGTCATATAATCTACCTCCATAATGGACATGACCATGATGGATCAACCTCTGGATGCAACATCCTTGTAGATTACACCATGACATGTACCGTATTCAGTCAAAGCAAAGTAACCTTAGGCCAAAAAAGTCTCCTGTTTCTGGTCATCGGTCGGCTTCAAAATCGCTGCGGTGACACGCCTTTTTTTCGGCTATTTTTTTTATTTTTTAAATTATTTATTTTTTTGCCAACAGGGAAATACGTGATACATTGTATACGCGAGGACCAAATTTCCCACATACAAAGTATGGTGGCTAAGAGAGGCCTCACAAATTAGCGGCGTAGTCAGGACTTTTTCAGTGGGGGTGGCACAGGGGGCATTGCTTTTCAGTGGGGGGCCCAGGGGGTATGGGTTTTTCCTCTTACCTTTTTCTTTTCTGTTTTGGGCACATTTGGGATTTTTTGTGGGGGGGGGGCACCTGGGGGGCACTGGAAATGTGTGGGGGCACTGGAAATGTGTGGGGGAACGTGCCCCCACCCACCACGCCCCCCCCCCCGTGGCTACGCCGCTGATGCCCCTATGTAAAAAAAATAAGTCGTTTAAAGCACAGCACAGCAGAATTCCAATCGATCCAGCAGTTTTGGCTGCAATTGGACATTATTTCATAGCAAAAAGGAAAATTAAAAACGCCGACGCGCGGGTCTGAAGCGACACGTGCGAAGACTAGAAACCGGACTTTTTTTGGCCTTACTGATTAACTGATTTACTGATTAAAGTGGCAGCAGCATCGTCACTATCAGAGTAGACTTTCAACAGGGCGTGGAATTGATGTCCTGGTTTAAGAAGAACACATCAGTGACTGAAAAATACTGGCTCATTTATATGCAGCAGCAACGGTAGTATGACCTTATATGTGGGGAGTTATTTTCAGTTACTTAGTTAATCTAAAACGGGCACTCCGATTCCACGTCCTGTTGATCGTGACGATACTGACCCTTTAACTGGTATCTCTCAGATATGTTAAAGGGAAAATTACCACTGGTAAAATGTCTATAAAACGTTTACTTCTAAGAATAAAGAGATATGTATAGAAAACAACCTTGTGAAAGTTTCAGCTTATTTCATTTTGTCGAAAATAGTAAAAATGCAGTCAGATTTGATTATATGCGTTATATTATGGGAAATGGATCACAGCCATGATATCCATTTCAAATTTCACGTTTTCTAAAAAAAAATTACAGCATGTCAGACGTGAACACTCTCAGGATAATCGGTACCATCCACATCCAGTGTTTAATGTTTTAACATTATAATTCAGCAATTTTGTAATTGGGATAATACCAAAGGTGTACACTCCCTTTAAACTGCAATACTCTGATGTCCAATACCCTTTATATCTACTTAGTCTAGCGCGCGCTGTGTTTTCACAATTAGTGTACACTCTTACACACAGTACAGCACACACACAGACGCTGTCAAAGATATTCAATGGATAACCTACAATGTCTTTTGAAATGATTTAAAAGCTTTTGCAGCAGGAGAAAATTATATTCAACTTCATTTTGTGGTGAGCATGTATGTACCGACGGTTCTACCAGCATGCACAAAATTAAACAAGTCAACATTTTGATTCTTTTCTTATCGAATGTAAGGATGGTGTAATCTCAACTGGATTTCAAGATTCTCGACTCGGTTTATCTTGACCCTTCAGCGTGTGCATATATATAACACATGTACAAAAAGTATCCTACCTTTCAAGCTTGTTTGAGAATGCATTGGATTACACAAGTCTTTAAGGCCAAGTACACATGGGCCGCTCAACTGAGGTGATTGGTCACTAAGGGATTTTGAAAGACACCTGTCGATTGGCCAATTTATAAAGTGCTGCATCTTTTGGATGGATATGGAAATACTTGCACCAAAACTTCACAAGTTTGAACAACTTCTAGGCAGATAATTTCAAGATTAGGAGAGGTTTGTCTACAAAAAAGGATTGGCCTCTGAAGTGAAACATCGAGTTGTAACCAACTGGTTCTTTTCAGAACCGCTTACTACTCAAAAGCGATTTTTTACATGGTGTCACCGCAAACACTCTTTACTTCAAGTGAAGCCGGAATAAGACAAATTGAAAGTTGAACCCACAATTTTGGAGAGTCACTCTTGGTACAGATTGATTACAGCCAGCAATCACTTGGAAATACATTATGTGAAATTTTCTGTGAGACTGTATAATACTGACATCTTCAAAACAGCTTAATTTTCAACTTGCAAACGTGATCTAGGACAACTTTGAGACAACTTTACATCAAGCAAATAGATTGCACCTAGCGACCAGGGAACATGTGATTAGTTCCAACAGAAATAGAAACTGTTGAAATGTTGATGATTTTCAAAGGTTTCTGACAACACAACATCCAGATTAACAAGGTCTGAAAAATACTTTAAACACTATTATTTAAACAATAATAATTTGATGATGATGCATGGGTTTGTTTTTTATGTCCATTTTGCTCCCCACAGACTTGATTGATGTTTAAATTTAAGAAACCATTATATACCCACTTAATTCCACCGTACTGTTTTGACTTAGTTTTGAGGAATGCATCCAGCTGACTCATTGGTTATAATATTAGACGCACTCTGTTGATGTCTAGGTTGAACAATTGGATTTGTATTTATAGCCTATTGGGTGAATTATGTTTCCGAAGCCAAAACGTGTTGTGATGAATCAAGCCATCCCTGTGACGTTATTCCACAGAACGATTACCCTTAGGCTACAATATAATGGTTGAACTGATGAACCTTTTAGCGACGGTTTTCGGTTTTGAAGATTTGCCGACAGTAAAATCTCACTGATTCTGGGAGATTGTTTTAAGCACTTTGCTATAATTAACCTGTTTTAAAAGGGCTCTGACGCTTTGTTGCACTGACTGTAAGTTTGTCATTTTGTGTTTAGGCCATAGTGTCGTTTGAAACATTTTTCTTTTGTCCATCTTATCAACCATCAGTTTACAACCACAGGCAAAGTGATCCTTAGGCCTATTTGTTATTGGGCAACCATAACGTTGTCAGCCCTACGTACTTGTTATTTTATTTTCCATTGAATTACAAACAAATATAGATCATACAAAGTATTTAACTGATGATTTTTAGAACCAGCTAGTGTATTTTTTCCGATGTCATTAAAATAATTAGTTTTAGAATCTGAGAAATACATGTTATACAAGATGAATGACTCAGACAGTGAAACAATCGATGTTAATGAACTGGCACTGCAGACCCCAGTGCGAGTGATATTTAGTACAATCCTGGTAGTTCTTTCTATACCGGTTGTACTGGGAAACATCAATTGCTTGGTCGTTTTGTTTCGGATTCAGTCTATAAGCGAAGCAGCACAGATCACCATGATATCCCTGGCAATTTCCAACATAGGCCTAATGGTGTGCGCATCTCTACCAGGGATAATTTCAGCGGCAATGGGTGTGTGGCCCTTTGGTGATGTCCTTTGCTCTGTGCAAGCGGTTCTCTTTCATGCTATGGTGTTTGCAAACACATGGTCTATTCTACTGTTGAGTACCGACAAATACATTTCAATTTCGCGGCCCTTGCTCTACCATCAAATTGTGAGCCGCAAAAAAGCAATAGTGGGCACCGTGGTCTCGTGGTGTATTGCGTTTACAGGTGGAGTTCTGACTGGACCAATCCAATCAATTAACCAACATGCCGTATATGTCCCATACGAATGCTGCTGCAAGTACATGTACACGTACGAAATCAACCTTTTATTTGCTTGCATTGTACTGATTGTTGTCGTTGTTGTGCCATATGTTATTGTACATGTTATCAATATGTATATCCTTATAATCGCAAGAAGACAAATGAAACAGATCCAAGCAGCAGTCACTGATAATCCAGATAAGAATCCAACCATCAGACAAACCCTTGCATTCAAAGCTTACCTTTTACTTGGAACGGCTTTTGATGTTGGTATTCTACCTTTTTTGACTTTCTATGTCGTGGATTTTGTTATCATTGAAAAGAATGTTTCCATATTCTACGCAGGATTTATTTGCCGTGTCCTTTTGTATAGTTATTCTCTTGCCTGCCTTTATATTTATTACAGGTGTAATAAAGCATTCAGGAAAGAAATGCATCGAATGCTTGGCAGACGATATCCATATAAATGCTGCAAATCTTGTATCCTTCAACCTGATAATGATTAAACGTAAGAGTAAAGTCAGTCACATTGTTTTCAAAAAGTGCCACTAAGTTAGTCAATTTTACCGTGTAATTCAATTATTGGAATCGGTATGGCTATGGCACACAGTGGAATTGCTACTGATATGGTGAGACTAACGCTTTTGAAAACATTTGGAAATGTGTTAAATTTTCCTAGAATTTAAAGATGTATTGCCCGTATTTGTCGCTATTTTAATAGCAGCTTTCATTATTTTGCGTTTGCTTTGCTTTAGTTTGCTGATAATAGTTTAACAATTAAGAGTAGATTCAGTAAGAGTCAGGTTTAAGATTTAAGGCTTTGCATGATGGAGTATTGATATCGTTTCGGTTTGCGGTCAGATTCGTATGGGCATTTTCAGCAGGTTTAATGGATGACAAATTTTAGCATAATTATTTACATTTATAATTATCTATATTCAGCTGACTTAGTCAGCTGAATATAGGCTCTTTCAGGCGCATAGCCAGAAATCTGTGAAGGGAGGGTTCGGCGAATTCCGTTGAAAAAAGTCTCAGGAAAATATTGTCACAGAACAGTGATCAAATAATTCGCTGTGGGGTAGATTTTGTTTTAACTCATCTTTTCTAGAAAAGAAAACTAGGGCTAAAGAGGGGTGTGACAGACCCCTCCCTTTTAAAACTTTTGTTCAATGGGGGGGGGGGGGGGCCGGTAATTGGTCCAGCTCCCAACCGTCCCCCCAATCGTAACAAGAAATCACTGCCACTGCACTCAGACTCTCTTGTCTAGTATGCATGTACACAGTATAGTTATGCGAATATTGATAGATTGGAAGTTAAGATAAAATTTATACTTTTCATTTTATTCTCTTAATATCTTTCATAATAAATAAATAATTAGCTGTTGTGCATGTGAACTATTTACAAACCAAATTAACCTGTAGTATCTATACAATAAAGTAGTCAGTAGCCTTATGTTCCGAGCCTAGTACAGTCTTTATCAAAGGCTGTACTAAAGTGTTACAGCGCTACAAACATGTAAACAATGTGTCACTCATTACATTGGCAAGGATAGTGCCTTACAAATCAAATGTATGGATAAACCACTTTTCCATTAGAATATCAGAATGTCTAAGGGGAACATTTGTTAAGAGGCACTAAGGCCAAGACCAGGACCATGGAGGCCAAGACCAGGACAATGGAGGCCAAGACCAGGACAATGGAGGCCAAGACCAGGACAATGGAGGCCATGACCAGGACAATGCAGGCCATGACCTTCGTGTATATCCAGGCCTGGAAAGATAAACAAAATAATAGTCAGATGCCTAGTTTAACATTAAAAGGTGCATAAATTAATTGATGACAGGACCCACAATAAATAAAATTTTTGACATAATTATTGTAAAACCATGCTTAATTCTCATGTCTAATTTGATCAATATTTAAAAGTAAAGAATTTGTTATTATATCGTAAAAAAAAAAAATGTTCTGATGAAAAAAAGAAAACTATCAAAATTTAAATAAACGAAAATGCCATTAAAAAAAACACTAATTGTAGTCCGTTGGCCAGGACCTGAAATGTCACTTATTTATTGTCATCATTACTGTTAATAGAGGGCACTTTTCTTGGAAAAATATTAAGATAATGCATTAGCTTAGATCATTTCTTGTTTTGTCATGTGTATACAAAGGTGTTTAACAGAAGTGTACGGTTTTATGGGCAGGACCAGAAAGTTCAATTATGTATAGCATTTAACCATTCAACTATCCACCACACTCAAGCTTAATTGATTGTGTAATTTACTGTAATCATTACTGTTAATAGAGGGCACTTTACTTGGAAAAATATTAAGATAATGTATATTCTTGTTTTATCATGTGTATATACAAAAGTGTTTAACAGAAGCGTAGGGTTTTATGGGGCAGGGCCAGAAATTTCAATTATGTATAGCATTTAACTATTCAACTATCCACACTCAAGCTTAATTGATTCTGTAATTTACTGTAATCATTACTGTTAATAGAGGGCACTTTACTTGGAAAAATATTAAAATAATGTATATTCTTGTTTTATCATGTGTATATACAAAAGTGTTTAACAGAAGCGTAGGGTTTTATGGGGCAGGGCTAGAAATTTCAATTATGGATATCATGTACCGGTAACCATTCAACTATCCGACATTATGATTTCGGTTTAAATAGTTTCACTATTCATGTACACTCTCTACTCTCAGCCTGAAGGAATTACTGAAGTTTCAAATAACGGGGTTTTAAAATATTTAAACCAGGCAAGTATATTACGTAATCCTAACTACTGTTTTGGGAAGTTTTTGTATTACAAATTAACAATTCTGTGTAAAATCAAATTGTTCTTGTATCCACTTTAGAATTACAAACACTTAGGTCAGTGATGGGCATTTGGAAATGAATAATTGCTGTCTGCTCTGGGCAACAATGTGTCTTGAGATTTGCAGCTGATTTTATTTTTTGGTTATGTGGGAGAATGTTTTCAAAGTCTGCTTTTTCATCTTGTCATGGAATTTGATTATTTGAGGATCTTTCTCCAAGCGAGTATGCTTTGTCTGCTACTGACAGAACACTGAAGAGATCAGTGGGTTTATCCAACTTGTTGCCTTAAAGTTATACAGAAAGTACCAAAACTGTATAATTATAATGTTTATAAGATGAAGTACAAAAACTTCAATTTTTCACAAAATCTGAAGTAACAACAATTGGGATGAGCTCTTGTAAGATTAATCGTCTATCAGATTTCAGTATGATTTTGCGTGTGTGTGTAGGGGGGGGGATGGGATTGTACTACGTACCGTCCAAGGACATATAACAAAGAGAAGAATAGGTCCTCAGTCGCCGGTTCTTTGTTTTCTGAGGTCCTCGGACTGACGACGTGCTTCAAACACAACGGGAACAAAAGAAGGGAACAATAGACGTCCTCGGTCGTCTTGGAAAGCACGGATGTGTGTGGGATGGGGTGTGTGTGTGTGTGTGTGAGTTTGTGGAGGGGTTGAAACCAAGGACTTATAAGAAAAGGGACAATACGTCCCCGGTTGCTATCACAATAGAGGGGAACATGGGTCCTCTATTTACACGACGTGTGTGGGTGATACTGCCATTTAAACTGTAACGGCAGCTGAATTAAGATTATATTATACCCAAACTAAATGCCATATGATGTACACATACGTGTAATGCTATACAATGTACATATCATGCAACACAAAATGAAAAAAAAGGACCAAGCTACTGATTTGGAAACGCTTAACATATTGACCTTACAAAGGAATTAGTACCAATAAGGTTTTGCCACCTCACGTGGTACTGATATCTGCTCTATCTGACTCGTTGACTAATTGTGATTGCCAAAGATACAAAGGTGAGAATGGATGGTTGACTGTTATTTTGTGGGTAACCAGAAACAAACATTTTCTTTCTTTGGCCACAAAGCAATATCAAAGCCCATTAGCTCAGGCTGTTTGTACAAACAACGTTTGACAACTGATTGCAATAATAACACTAAAAGCAGGAAATGTTTCGTCGAAGAATTCAACTAAAAAGCACTCACTGTCATATAATCTACCTCGATAATAGACATGACCATGACGGATCAACCTCTGGATGCAACATCCTTGTAGATTACACCATGACATGTACCGTATTCAGTCAAAGCAAAGTAACCTTAAGCCAAAAAAGTCTCCTGTTTCTGGTCATCGGTCGGCTTCAAAATCGCTGCGGTGACACGCCTTTTTTTCGGCTATTTTTTTTATTTTTTTAATTTTTTTTTTTTTTGCCAACAGGGAAATACGTGATACATTGTATACGCGAGGACCAAATTTCCCACATACAAAGTATGGTGGCTAAGAGAGGCCTCACAAATTAGCGGCGTAGTCAGGACATTTCAGTGGGGGTGGCACACTAAAAAGCACTCACTGTCATATAATCTACCTCGATAATAGACATGACCCTGATGGATCAACCTCAGGATGCAAAATGCTGGTAGACCAGGACCATTAAGTCCAAGCACAGAAACCCTAATTAAGTAATTTCCCAGTCATGTTTAAGGGGGTTATATTCCATTGGTTACTTAATAAGAATGAAGAGATATGCACAGAAAACAACCTTGTGGAAGTTTCCGCTAATTTCATTGTGTCGTTAACAAGAAAATAGCAAAAATGCATTTCTCGGGATGTTTGGAACCATCACTAACTGCACATCAAGTACTTAAAGTTTTTAGATTGGTGTTTAGAAAGGTGTACACTCCCTTTAAACTGCAATACTCTGATGTCCAATAATATAGGACATTTAACTACAAGATTAGTTACGGCAGATTAGACATTTTCCTTTATATCTATTTAGTCCAGCGCTGTGCGTTCACAATTAGAGTACACTCTAACACATAGTACAGCACACAGACACTGTCAAAGATATTCAATGGATAACCTACAAGGTCTTTTGAAAAACATTTAAGCTTTTGCAGCAGGAGAAAATTATATTCAACTTCATTTTATGGTGAGCATGTATGTACTGAGGGTTCTACCAGCATGCACAATATGAAACAAGTGAACATTTTGATTCTTTTCTCATCGAATCTAAGGATATATGCCTTCAACTGGATTTCGAGATTCTCATTTCAGTTTATCGTGACCCTTCAACATGTTCATATTATGATACATGTACAAAAAGTATCCTACCTTTTCAACCCTGTTGGAGAATGCATCATTTTACACAAGTCTTTAAGGCCCAGTACACATGGGCGGCTCAACTGAGATGATTGGTCAAAGGGATTTTGAAAGACACCTGTCTATTGGCCAATTTATAAAGTGCTGTATCTTTTGGATGGACATGGAAACACTCTGCACCAAAACTTTGAACAACTTCTAGGAAGAAAATTTCAAGATTAGAAAAAGTTTGCCTGCCAACAAGGATTGGCCTCTGAAGTAAAACGTCGAGTTGTAACCAACTAGTTCTGAAAAGAACCACTTACTACTCAAAAGCGAATTTTTACATGGTGTCACCGCAAACAGTCTTTACTTAAAGTGAAGCCGAGAAAGAAAAATTGAAAGTTGAACCCAACATTTTGGAAAGTCACTCTTGGTACAGCTTTGAATACAGACAGTGATGGCAATCATTTAGAAATACATTTTTATTTATGTGAAATTTTCTGTGATGCTGTATAATAACGACATCTTCAAATTAACTTAATTTTCAACTTGCAAACGTGATCTACAACTCT
This sequence comes from Zoroaster sp. YZ-2022, assembly GCA_029582265.1. Taxonomy (NCBI): domain Eukaryota; kingdom Metazoa; phylum Echinodermata; class Asteroidea; order Forcipulatida; family Zoroasteridae; genus Zoroaster; species Zoroaster sp. YZ-2022. The sequence goes on along the minus strand of CM055826.1, from coordinate 25,879,742 downwards.
GAGACAACTTTACATTGCAGTTAGCAACCTGGGAACATGTGATTAGTTCCAACAGAAACAGTGTTGAAATGTTGATGATTTCCAAAAGTTCTTGACAACACAACAACCAGATTTACAAGGTCTGAGAAATAGTGTTAACATCTCTGACTATTATTAAAACAATAATTTGATGATGAGGCAGGGGTTTGTTTCTTTTAAGTCCATTTTGCTGACCAATGACTTGGACTGATGTTTAAATTTTAGAAACCTAAATTTTGTGGGGTTTTCAACTGATTCTGTTAGATTTGTGTTTCATGATTGAACCCAATATAATACCTTCCTTATATTTTTGTAGTGTTTGAGTAGAGGATCCAGCTGACTCATTGGTTGTAATTTTTCAGGTATTCATGATTTATTTTACTAAATCGCTTTTTCGATGTCTAGGTTGAATAATCGGATTTGTATTTATAACCTATTAGGTGAGTTTTGTTTTTGAAGCCAAAAAGTCTTGTAATGAATCAAGCCATTTCTGTGACATTATTCCATAGACCGATAACCATTTTGGCTTAACATACACTTAGGATGTCTTGGTTGAACACATGACCTTTTGAACCATGGTTCCAGTGTTGAAGACTTAAAGATTTGCCGATAGTAAAAACTCACTGATTCTGGGAGATTGTTTTAAGCATCAACCTAATTCAAAAGGGCCTACAAATACGTTCTGATGCTTTGTTGCACTGACTGTACTTGTTGCCATTTTAATAAGTGTATATGCCCTACTCTAGTGTGCTTTTGAAAAGAAAAAAACACGTTTTTTTCCCCATCCCATCGTCTACATTTACAACCACTGGCAAAGTGACCATAATTTACGGGACCATAATTGCTGCTGGCCTAATGAAAGGTAACATCTTTTGTTTTCCATTGAATTACCGTAGAATTACCAACAAAGGTAGCAGCTAGAAGTTAGTAGTGTATTTTTTCCGAGATCATTCAAATATTTAGCTGTAACATCTGAGAAATATTTGTTACACAGGATGAATGACTCGGACAGTGAAACATTCGATGTCCATGAACTGGCGCTACAGACCCCAGTGCGAGTGATATTTAGTGCAATCCTGACAGTTCTTTCTATACCGGTTGTACTGGGAAACACAATATGTTTAGTCGTTTTGTTTCGGATTCAGTCTATAAGCGAAGCAACACAGATCACCATGATATCCCTGGCAATTGCCAACATAGGCCTAATGGTGTGCGCATCTCTACCAGGGATAAGCGGCAATGGGTGTGTGGCCCTTTGGTGATGTCCTTTGCTCTGTTCAAGCGGTTCTCTTTCATGCTATGGTGTTTGCAAACATATGGTCTATACTCATGATGAGTATTGACAAATACCTCGCAATCTCGCGGCCCTTGCTCTACCATCAAATTGTGAGCCGCAAAAAAGCAATAATGGGCATCGTGGTCTCGTGGTGTATTGCGTTTACAGGTGGAGTTCTGACTGGACCAGTCCAATCAATTAACCAACCTGCCGTATATGTCCCATACGAATGCTGCTGCAAGTACAAAATCAACGGTTTGTTTGCTTGCATTGTTCTGATTGTTGCCGTTGTAGCGCCACATGCTGTTATACATAATATCAATTTGTATACCATTATAATCGCCAGAAGACAAATGAAAAAGATCCAAGTAGTAATCCCTGATAATCCTGATAAGGATTTAACCATTAGGCAAAATCTTGCATTAAAAGCATTTCTTTTAATCGGAACGGCTTTTGATGTTGGTATTCTACCTTTTTTGATTTTCTACGTCGTGGATTTTGTTATCCTCGAAAAGAATATTTCCATATTCTACGCAGGATTTATTTGCCGTGTCCTTTTGTATACTCATTCTCTTGCCTGCCTTTATATTTATTACAAGCGTAATAAAGCATTCAGGAAAGAACTGCATCGAATGCTTGGCAGACAATATACATATAAATGCTGCAAATCTTGTATCCCTCAACCCGATAATGATTAAATGTAAGAGTAAAGACAGTCACATTGTTTTCAAAAAGTGCCACTAACCGTAACCTTCTCAAATCCTCCAAAATCCTCTTTGCCGAAGTGAAGGATTTTGAAAGATTGAGGTTACATGTTACATACTCTTTGCTAAAGTGAAGGATTTTGGAGGATTGAGGTTATTAGGCATACTTGCCTTTCCATGGTACATGTACATCCATGTTTGTTGTAGTGATTGCACGGTCAGTGCTTGGGTCAGTGGACACTGTTTATTGCTCCATGCATGCAGGGAGAGTCCCTGGCCATAATAATAATAATAATGTGTGGATTTATATAGCGCACGTATCCACCAACTAAGTGGTGCTCAAGGCACAGATTAGAAACACACGTGTGCATACATGTCTCGTGCTTGCTTTACTACTGAGGATTTACTACTAGAGGATTCAGGTTATGTGTAAGCAAATGGGTCTAGGGAGTTAGGGCTAATGGTAGAAAAAGCTAACTGGTTGATGTATTTTAAAGGAAGTGTATTTTTGATGTGAATTTCCTTGATCTTGTGAAGTTTATGTACCTTCTGTTGGAAACTGGCATAATATTATCAAACATTTTGAATGTTGTTAACTCTATTATGGCTGAAGGAGTTGTTGTCACCCAGAGTACTCCCAGTTGGTACCCAGTCAATCATTAAAGTACTCAAATCTGCATAGGACTGAGCTTATCTGGGTACTATTAGGGAGTACCCTATGTGGCAACGACCCCACATGCTGTTATATTGGTAGGTGATCTAAAACGAACATCAACATATATTTTAAATGTGTCAAGTCAATAATACCATTTAGACTTGTGTTTGCTGTTAATTGTTTGTCAAAATTGTGTATATGATAATAGTTTAGCAAGACCCGTTGGTACAGGCAAACTCAACAGGTTTAATGGATGATAAATTTTAGCGTAATTATTCAACTTTGTCAGCTCAAAATAGCAGGCAATTACATTACTCACTCTCTTCTATATCTACAAATTTGTCAAGGGAGGGGCGGCAAATTCACCAGGAAAATATTTTGACTGAGGTCACAAAAAAATGGTCATATAATTTGCTGTGGGAAAATTTTTTGTTTTAATTTATCTTGATAAGAAAAGAAAAAAAACAGGATCAAGGGGGTTGTGACAGACCCCCTTGCTTTCTAAAATTCAAAACAAAATAGTTGTATGAATTAATAGTTTGTACACGTGGGGGTCACTTGGGGGGGGAGGGCAGGTCCTTGGTCCAGCTGCTAACTGCCCCCCCCCCCCATCATAACAAGAAATTACCGCCACAGTACTAGACCCTCTTAGTTATGTGAACAATGATAGATTGGAAGTTAATTAATGTAAATGCTGCAAATCTTGTATCCCTCAACCCGATAATGATTAAATGTAAGAGTAAAGACAGTCACATTGTTTTCAAAAAGTGCCACTAACCGTAACCTTCTCAAATCCTCCAAAATCCTCTTTGCCGAAGTGAAGGATTTTGAAAGATTGAGGTTACATGTTACATACTCTTTGCTAAAGTGAAGGATTTTGGAGGATTGAGGTTATTAGGCATACTTGCCTTTCCATGGTACATGTACATCCATGTTTGTTGTAGTGATTGCACGGTCAGTGCTTGGGTCAGTGGACACTGTTTATTGCTCCATGCATGCAGGGAGAGTCCCTGGCCATGTACATGTATCACAGATTAGAAACACACGTGTGCATACATGTCTCGTGCTTGCTTTACTACTGAGGATTTACTACTAGAGGATTCAGGTTATGTGTAAGCAAATGGGTCTAGGGAGTTAGGGCTAATGGTAGAAAAAGCTAACTGGTTGATGTATTTTACAGGAAGTGTATTTTTGATGTGAATTTCCTTGATCTTGTGAAGTTTATGTACCTTCTGTTGGAAACTGGCATAATATTATCAAACATTTTGAATGTTGTTAACTCTATTATGGCTGAAGGAGTTGTTGTCACCCAGAGTACTCCCAGTTGGTACCCAGTCAATCATTAAAGTACTCAAATCTGCATAGGACTGAGCCTATCTGGGTACTATTAGGGAGTACCCTAGGTGACAACGACCCCACCTGCTGTTATATTGGTAGGTGATCTAAAACGAACATCAACATTTATTTTAAATGTGTCAAGTCAATAATACCATTTAGACTTGTGTTTGCTGTTATTTGTCAAAATTGTGTATATGATAATAGTTTAGCAAGACCCGTTGGTACAGGCAAACTCAACAGGTTTAATGGATGATAAATTTTAGCGTAATTATTCAACTTTGTCAGCTCAAAATAGCAGGCAATTACATTACTCACTCTCTTCTATATCCACAAATTTGTCAAGGGAGGGGCGGCAAATTCACCAGGAAAATATTTTGACTGAGGTCACAAAAAAATGGTCATATAATTTGCTGTGGGAAAATTTGTTGTTTTAATTTATCTTGATAAGAAAAGAAAAAAAACAGGATCAAGGGGGTTGTGACAGACCCCCTTGCTTTCTAAAATTCAAAACAAAATAGTTGTATGAATTAATAGTTTGTACACGTGGGGGTCACTTGGGGGGGGGGGGCAGGTCCTTGGTCCAGCTGCTAACTGCCCCCCCCCATCATAACAAGAAATTACCGCCACAGTACTAGACCCTCTTAGTTATGTGAACAATGATAGATTGGAAGTTAATTAATGTAAAATTTGTAGTTTTCATTTTAGTCTATTAATAGCTTTCATAATAAAGTATTAGCTGTTACAAACTATTTACCAACCAAATGGACCTGTACATACAGTATAAATACAAAAAAGTACTTAGTGGCTTCATGTGTCAACCCAAGCTGAGTCTTAATCAAAGGCCGTTTTAGTGATAGCTAGTATAAACACTATATTGGGAGTGTATACATGTACGTATTTGTACTTTATATTTCATGTGTAATAAAAATGTATTGCTGAATTTCATTTCATGAAAATACTTTATCAAAACCATTATGAAAACAAGTATTATTTGAAAATGTATATACAAAGGCATACGATGATGACCCTACCTATACAGTGCCCAGAAGTTCCATTTTATGATAAACTTTTGCATATGAGGTCAGCTAGCACATTAGTATACCTTACCTTCAAGTAACAAGGTTCCACTGAGTTCAAGCTGTAGAAATCCCCCTCCTCGACCTCCTTCCCCGGTCGATCCAGTTCCACCACCACTACCAGGACCCTGTGGGGATGAGGTGGATTGGTATGGAGAGCCCCCAGTTTGGTCGATGGGGGATCCTCCAAAACCTGCGTGGCCCCCACCAGTGCCAATGTCGTCCACCTAGTTTAAAAGCAAATTTAAACAAAAATTGTATTCAATATTCAACATTGACTTTTAATATACTACTCAAAACAATTTAGGGAACACCGGATTTTTAACATCAAATAGGTTTGAAATGTTCCATGAACCGGGATTTTCATTTGCAACCCCCTCTCTCTTTCAGCAGTCATGTCATGAAATGTGTAATCACTACATGCATCCTTTATCATCTGTTTCATTGTGCAGTTGTTTCTCATCAATTTTGTGAAACATTGTGTTTATCTGAAATAAATGATCTTGCTTTAACTGAGATTATTCCGGTGTTCCCTAAATTGTTTTGAGTAGTATATATACTTGTAGCTTTGCATGGTGAGGATGATAAGTAAGAATAATTGCGGTGACACCATGTGGAATCTCAATAGAGTAGTAATTAGTTCTGAAAAGAACTGGGGGTACAACTCGACGTTTCGATCAGTATGCTCTGATCGTCCTCCTGATCGTCCTCCTGAGGACGATCAGAGCATACTGATCGAAACGTCGAGTTGTACCCCCAGTTCTTTTCAGAACTAATTACTACTCAATTGAGATTCCACATGGTGTCACCGCAATTATTCTTACTTAGTATATATACTGTTTGTGGGTGCAGTTCATTTTTATTTGGATACATTATGACATTTGCATTTTAAAGCCACTATCCTGTTGGTAAGTGTGACGTAATTCCAACATAAACCACGCCCACTTCGCATGTGCTGACTCCAATAATCATCAGAAGCACATGCATTGACTGCACATTTCTTTAAGGATTTATGCAAGAAATTAGAAAGCTTGGGACTTGCATTTAACATATGTGTTGTAAAGACTCAAAATATTGTTAACATCGCTTTTGAAAGTTAAAATCAAGGAATTTATGTTAAATTCCAGCTTTGGAACCAGAAGTAGCGAAAAGATGCACATACCACCAATGCGCATTAGGTATTCACTTACGAACAGGATACACTATTGGTAATCTCAAAAAATGTATGATCACAGTTTTACGTGAAACTTTGTACTAGGTGTAATATGATGATAGTATCAAACATCCCTTGAAATATTTTGAAATATTTCTTCTGAAGACAGAAATTCAATATTGGAACAAAACGAAAAGTCAACAATCTGAATGCTTTTTCTATTTTCTTGTTAATGACACTATGAAATAAGCTGACTTTTTTGCCAAAAGTGTATACTGGCTTTAAACATTACATCAATTTATTCAAAGAAAAACTCACCTTTTGTCAAGAGTGATTATAAATAACTACCCATAAGATTGCAAACCATCAACCTATGCGACATTTTCCTCTGAACATGTTTCCTCATGTACTGACAGCTTGAATGACTTAGATAACAATAAATACATTTTTCTCAAAAATCATTGCTCATCAGAAAGATATATGATAAAATATTTTGTGTTATGAATATATACCATTTTTCCTGCTCCGAGCCCCTCCATGGCCAGACTGCCACCCCCAGAAATCTGGATAGTACTGCCCGGCTGTAACATAACTTCGTTCCCTTGAAGATAAAGTTCTTCTGCATGGATGACGCCGCTAAATTCAACATCTAGCAATCCTATCGAGTGGGGCTGCAGCTTTGTCCTGTTTGGGGATTTCCCAAACGTTAAGCTTGCATAATCACTGACGGATAACAAGGCTAATTTGTAAGCCCCACGATCAGATATGTAGGTGTAGGTGCCGTCGATGAAGAGAGCAGTTCTTCCCTCTGAGGATAAGGTTACTTCTTGGTGTGATGCAACCACCATTTCAAAGATATTTGTAAGAGTCCCTGAAAAAATATATAAACAAATATTATAATCTCTTCATCTGGTATCAGATATTTAGCTTTCCTTTGAATTGTCCTCCTTAATATTAAAATATAAATCTCCCACCATTATTCATGAAATCTGATTTATTATTGTCTTTTAAACACTTTTGATGAGCAGTTGTTTTTTGGGGGACAGCATTAAAATAAATAAAATAAGCCATACATAATTAGTGAAATATTATCATGTGCATAGTTTATGAGAATCAAGAAATAACAATAATGAATATAAAACCACATATCCACTAGTCTCTTTCATATTTTGATTATTTCAAATATGGAGAATTACCAAGTGTATCACATAAAACAAATTTGGACAAACCTGAAAATACATTCTTGGGCCCAAGGAATGTCACCCTTGCAGGTAGGCTCAGTTCCCCTTCTGGATCCAGTTGAAAGCTACATGCAAGACTGACCTCTGCCTGACCTTCAGAAACCCTCAGGGTCATTGTGTTATGAACTTTGACCATGCTGGTGACATCACTGATAAGCGTTGTCACAGTCATTGATCTGTTTACACCTGCAACTTCTAGGATCACATTGTTGAGGACATGAAGCTCATCAAAGATGTATTCCTCAATTTCAGTTTCATTGAGAAGTGTGAATTGGGGTGATGTGATGCCAGTACCCTCGTTATTGATGAAAAGTTTGGTGAAATCAGTTGCTCCAGTAATCTGCTTGATGTAAGCAGTCCCTGAGCCACCAGGCTGAGCTGGGGCAGCAGCAGAACCTCCGTGAACAAGGTATGTCCCAATGAAACGTGATGCATGTTGTGTAATAATGGTCACCCTGCCTCCACCTCCACCCCCACATTGCGCCATCCCAGACTCACCACCGACAACACTGATCTGTCCAGAGCCAGTAAACTCACTAAGAATCTGTATGTGGACAGCACCACCGCTGCCACCACCACATTCACTCTGACTACCACTTGAGCTCACAGAACCATCCAGTCTGAAAGTGTCCACCTTTATTTCAATCACACCACCTCCTGTGCCACCTCTACCTGTGCTGCTGTTACCCCCACCACTTCCAAAATCCCTGGTTTCATAGAGACTCCCATATGAGGCCAGAAATGGTTGAGCACCTCCTGAGCCTTGGCCTCCAACACCACCATGGCTTCCACCAGATCCACCTATTGGATTAGACAAACCTGCTCCTGGACCAGCAGATGCAGGGTATCCCATGCCGTCACTTGTTATTGAGCCTGTATATTCGACATGCACCTGCTTTGCATCAAGAAGGAGCCACCTTCCCTGCAAAGACCCACTGAATCGTACATGAATTTCATTCAAGATATTGAGTAATGTAGGTTGATCAAGGGATGTTTCAAAAGTAAGATGTCCATAGCCAAGAATGAGCAAGGAATCAAGTGTGAAAGTTCCAGGTGGATCAATAAAGACATAATTCCCATCAGATAAAATGGCAGTGCTTGCAGTTGGTTCAATCCAAACGTCTGCATTCGACCCAATGAGGAGTTTTTTTGCTCCAGTGATTAAGCCTGCAAGATGGAGAGTTCTTCCATGGGTAACTTGATGGAGGTAGAGGTTGGAAGGGATAATGATTTCTCCTTCTTTCTCCACCACAAGGGCACTTTGAAGGGTATAGTAGCTTGTGACAGCCTGACGCGTGGCAATAGAAAGAGTCTGGTTTGCCTTGACCAGGATGGTACCGCTTAAATCACCATCCAGGTTGCTCACAGTGAGTGAAACAGGACCTCGATCAGCAAGCTGGAGCCTACCGGAATTTCTCACAATCAGTTTATCTAGAGAGACTTCTGAATTGTCCGAGTTGGACATAAACACGGTATAGAAGTTTGTAGCCAAATCGCCACTGTCAACTATAAGAGTCTGTGTTGAAAACCCCTGCTCATTTGTTTGCGTGAAGATGGTCCCTGCTGCACCATGGATCAAACCATTTCCTCCATAGGTCGTGAATATCCCAGCAAAGTCACTACTGTCTGGAGAATCAATAGCGATTCTCCCTCCTCCACCGCCTCCGCAACATGAAGAGCCTCCATCGCCACCATCAGCAGACAAAGAACCATGTCCACTTAGTTGGGCAGCATTAATGTAGACACTTCCGCCTGATGCTCCTCCTAAGTTACTACTTTCTCCATTTGCAGAAATGATACCACCTAAAATTAAAGATTCTGATACCACAAATGAAATGATGCCACCACCTCGAACAGCGTTTACACCACTGCCAGTGGACTTTGGCTGGAAAGAAGAACCATATGCCAATCCCTTCCCTATGCTCCCCTGGATAGATGCTCCCTCTCCACCATGACTTGCCCCACTATTTGGATGTCCTGGACTTCCATATCCATTAATCAACCCTCCGCCATTGACTGAAACAAGTGCACTGCTCTCGATGGTTGTGGTGTTTGTTGTAAAATACAGTGGTGCAGTACTTGTGAGTGAGGAACCATATCGCAGGGTCAGCATGTCAATGATCAGCTGTGTTTCAACTTCAACAGTAAACCTAGCTCCTGGTCCAATGGAGAGTATATCTAAATTGATAATTCCGTTTTGACTGATCTGTGAGGGATTTTTAAGGATCTCACCTCCTCCAGCAAGTGTTACCTGACCCAACTTATGAATTAATATCTGAGAGGTCACCAACTTGCCAACCCTGCTTATCACGAATTCACCACCTTCTCCAACAGTTATTGAGTTTGTTGTTAGGTTACCCTTAAGTTCCAGCAATGGCTGGCTGATTCCTGTCAAGTACAGATTAGAATTTACAACAAACTCAGCACCTTCCTGGACTTCAAATCTGCACTGAGTACCAAGATTAGAATCTATGACATTTTGAACTGTTAGTGCACCTCCATCCATCAGGACTAACTTTCCTGTACCATCACTAAAAAGCAAACTAACATTGAGTCTAGAGCTTATGGCTATAATTCCAGAGTCAATGACATGTAACTCATCAAGCTCTGTCAAACCAAGATTAGATGTTGTTGTTGGTTGCAGTGATTCTCCAGCAATAATCAAAGAAGTAGACAAAGTGCCATCAGTCAAGTGCTGTAAAAAGACAGTGCCTGAGGAGCCTCTTATCCCACCGCTGCCACCATTTGCATGGAAAGTCCCCTCATATCCATATGAGCCTGATACATATAGTGATAACCTACCACCTCCACCTCCTGAGGTTGTTCCAGTTCCCCCAGACACATCAAGTGCTCCATATCCGGAGATGGATCCAGCATGGATGTGAATACTCCCACCACTTCCTCCACCAACTCCATTTTCCCCCGTCACATCAATGATCCCATCATGATGGAACTTTCTGGTGACTGTAATCTGGATTTGTCCACCACCATGAGAATCTGTCCCACTGCTACCATAAGCTATTGGCTCCCTCACACTCCCATATGTTAGCCCAGTATCAGCTCCCCCTGCAACCCCACCATGGCTTCCTCCTGTACCACCTGTTCCCTGTCCAGGGCCACCATTTATATACCCACCAGCTTTACCATTGATCAATCCACCATAGTTTATTGTGAGATCTGAAACACTGAGCTGAGTCAATCTTGTTCCATTTTCCTGTCCGACTAAATTAATTTCTGAACCACCTTCCAAAATCAAGGACTGGTAGATGTGTTCTCCAGGAGTCAGTTCACAGCTCTGTCCGATTGTCATATGAAGGTTGTTGTAGTCACAAACAGCAGTTTTTGTTTCATTAACAAAGGTTATTGTTAATCCCCCAGGGCATGGGTCATCACCTGTTATATTAAAGAATGTCCGAATTCCCTCTGGACATAGAGGGCTGTTTAAAGGTCCTCTTCTCTCATCAACCACAACTGATGTATCACTCGAAATATTGAATCCATTTTCAATAAAAGAGGACATCCATGATTGTTTCAAGATTGTTACGTCAAGTAGTAGAAGTAAGTTGTCTGGATTAGGACATGCTGTTGATTTCTTCATGATGCCCCCTTTGAATATCTTGATGGCATTCATATTAATAATGCCTGTAATGGCACCAGAATCTCCCGTCATTGCTGGGTAACTTGCTGATAAAGTTCCCCCATCTCGAATGCTGATTGCACCATCCTTGACTCCATCCAGACTCCCACATAGGTCAAGCGTGACCCCTTCACGCATAGTCACGCCCTGCGGAATCTTCAGATATCCACCACTTTCTACAGCAATGCCGAAAACCAGATCAATACTGGAGACCGGTTCCCCAATATGACAGATGGGACATCCACACACAGAGAAGTGAGCTCGGATTTTACTACTGACAGTAAACCATCCAGTGCGATCACCCTTAAGGACTGCTACGGAGAAGCACAAGACAGGGTCAATGCTCCTTCTCCCAGAAAGTCTCAGCCTGGCTCTGCCTCTTATCTCCAGTTCATGGAGGCTGAAGATATTGGTGTCAGAGTGCAAATCAGCGATTGCTTCCTGTGGCGAATCAAGTCCACAGTTGTCCATTCGTATCTGAGGGTTGGAAAGATGTAAAACCTGGTTTTAAACCGCTGTTTTTTGTTTCACTCCAAAGTATCCTGATTTGAAATATATTTATTTACATTACTGCAGAGCAAAGACATATATCATAAGCAGTATGAAGTATACAAAATATGCACAGAAACATATCAGTGAGAGTTTTAACTCAATGTGTCCCCACATTTAAAGAAAGTTGGGGAAACTGTAAAAGAAAATGATGGAAATGTTTTTTCAAATGAACTAATGAGTTTCCACATAAGTTAAAGGAAGGCAGCCTTCTCACCAACTTAACATCAAGTATGCTATCAGATAAATCTGAGCAATGTTATTTCATTAAAATTAGTGATGATGTATAAGTGTTTTAACAGAAAGAAGGAACTCACCTTGCTGTAAACATGTCCTTCCTTGAGACGTACTAAGTAGACAAACCCTGAGCCACCAGCCTGGTAGCCTGATGCACCACATGCAATTGGTGGCTCAGCAATCTGTTCATCGTCATAGTAGATGGAGATAATACCACCTGCACCACCGCCTCCATAGTTCCTGTCACCTTGCCCTCCACTGGCATCAATTTTTCCTGCCAAATCAAATAAATTACAATCATCAGGAGGAATACCTGCCACAAGTTTGCATCGATACTAATGTATATTGTTTGCTCAAAATTCAAGACTATTTTACAGGAAAAATGTTTGACAATACTTGACAGCCACTAGCTGGCCGTAAACCACAAGACTAACTTGACAGGTTTAAAAAATAATATTTCTGCAATTGACAAATAAAATATTGCATGTGAGTTCACTGTAATTTCTCTACTGTGATCAAAATGAAAACAAAGAATCATAATTATAATCAAATTTGTGCCAACTCCACCAATACTTCTTTTTTTAAATTATTTTAAAGGCATTTTATAATTAAAGAGGGGACAGTATTTACAAACCTTTGGACACAATAGAATCAACTTCCAGCCAAATACTTCCACCTGCTCCTCCACCAGATCGTTCATAAGATGGTACACTGGCTGCATTCTGGCCTCTGAAAAGCAATTGTCCACAGATCATTTGTATGGATGCTAACTAAAGTCCCTTTCAATAAAGTCGTCGTGGATTGGACGCATTCAGACCGTGGTTTTGCCGTGGTTGCTAAGGGACGTACTGGCTGTGGTGTGGCTGACCCAAGTGCGCTCACACGAGGTTGAGTTAATGACGCCGCAGCTCCTAATGCTTCTTTGATATAGAAATACAACTGTTGAATATTCATGATCCAGACATCGACAGTGGTAACCGCAGTTGCTTTTGCTGGGAGGATTCTCTGGAGCGCAGCACATATGTATCGGTATCCTGCTGGAGCTGGTAACTTATTGTGCCCAAATATAAATTGGGCTAATTCATGAAAAAGTTGCCGCGGTTTGTCACATTTCAGACTGTTGGGGCAGATTACAGGGTGTAATGGTGATTGACAGCTAGACTGAGATGCAAGAAGCCAGACTGATATTTGCAAAGTATTCTATAGCGACATACATAGATACCACATATATGGTACATGGCATTTTCCCTGCAATATTTTAATATCTACAGTTCACAAGAATTAAGCATACAATACACTGTGCTAATAACTTTGGCAATGAAGTCACATGAGAAGTATACACTGTGTGTGCAAATAAATCAATCCATTTTTTGAAATTAGACTTGCAATTGATCAACATTTATTTAATTTAATGAGGTAACCATCAATGTGTCAACTGTGAAATTCTCTCAAATATACTTCTTCATAATTGGAAACTTTCACAAACCCACCTTGCGCTGATGGTTCCATAGTTCTCAAGCACAGTCGTCTGAAGGTGAAGGGCACCACCACCAGCTGGTGCACCATCATTTTCGCATCGGTACGCCCCACACCCGCCTGCCTCTCCGAATTCCTCCGGAGCAAAGATGGAGTCATAGTGTGGACTGGAATCGGGACTGCTACTTCCAAGGCCTCCTTTGGCTCCGTGACTGCCTCCAGCCCCAGCAAAGTAGATTCCTGTTTTGTCAAGTGATTAAAAGAACATTGTGTGTACATCGATAAAAATTTGCAAATAAGTTTATTCAATTTTCACATTTGCAAATACAGTTCCCTACAGACCTATCGTCATTAGTGACATACAGTAGCCACGCTCCTCAGACAACCCATAATTATGGAAGTTTGAGCAGTAGCTATTTGATGTCTTAGTTTTTCAGGTGTTGTTCATTTAATTTGAAATGATCAGATTGGGCATTGTTTCATCAGCTGCTTTGATAGGTCAATTCTGTTTTTTGGTTTTTTTTTTGTTGTTCCTTAAACTGACATACCAATTCCATTGTTGTCATAACCACCATAGTCCACACTAAGGACTGCAGTCTCCGCCAATGTTATCGTCTCTGCACGGACTCTCAGTCTCCTCCCAAGTACCTTGGCACTCGGCGCTATTTCCAGAGTTGTCAGCCTCAGTTCATAGGTTCCATCCCAGCCGTTAAATTCAACCACACTTTCGGGAAGAACTTTCAAGGTCTCAAAGCTGAATGTGGTTTTGATAGTCTCCACAACTGACCGAGAGTTCTCCCCGAATTTCAGTGTGGAATGTGAGATGGACAAATCACGTGCGCCCCCTATCAGCCCATCCACTACGTTCTCAGTACGGTAAAGCATAACTCGATCAGGAAGGCTCAAGGATCCATGATCGTACACTTGCAAAATGAGCGGTAGGTAATACATTGCTTGTCGGATTGTTACAATCTGTTTGGGTCCTGTGTGGAGTGTTCCATATCTACTGTAATGCTGACTCTCTTCACCAATGAGTTTCTGAATGACAAAATGACGTGCTGTCGTGGACTCAGCTCGAGCTTCAAAAGCAAGATGGGCATTTCCACGTAGTGTAAGCTCATCGAAGATATACTCAACCCCTACAGCAATCAAGTTGACCCAAGTCACTGCTGCATCATTGCGGAGATTGTAATAGTTGCTGATAGTTTTCTGTAACAATTTTATAAAAGAGAACAAAAATCACAATTTGATAAACTTTTAATATAAATTATAAAAATAATTATCAAGTTAACAAATTAAATGCTAGGTAAAACTTGTAGCTTTGCATGGTGAGGATGATAAGTAAGACTAATTGCGGTGATACCATGTGGAATCTCAATTGAGTAGTAATTAGTTCTGAAAAGAAGGACGATCCTGAGGACGATCAGAGCATACTGATCGAAACGTCGTTGTACCCCCAGTTCTTTTCAGAACTAATTACTACTCAAATTAAATGCTCTTCTCTGTTATAAAATGTTTGCTGAGGTTCTTGTGACAAACATACAAAACTCTCTTAGTATTCTAAAATATGATTGACTATAACACAAACAGTGCCAAGTTCTTGCATAGCTGTTTGCACATAGCGTGCACCCTTTCTTGAAATCCATGCAAGTGTCATGCTCCATTCTCCATACAAGTGTCATCTTTGTCCAACAGTGCTATAACTCCTATAGGCTATACTTATACATGTACATGTAATAAAATGTGTTCAAGTGGTGTTTTTGGAGAAAAACCTGAAATTTATAATTTCTGGGAGGACCCACCTCACGAATTGTCTGCCCATTGTTGTCCACCATCAGACTCCTGAATCTTGGGGTCATGACCTTTGACTCCTGGTACACAGTCCCAGCCGCTCCAGCCTCATAGCCTGAACTTCCACCAAAGGCTGTGAAGCTGCCTGTGAATGTGTTGTCAGTGAAGTACAAGGCTATCCGACCACCGCTGCCACCGCCTCCAATGGAACCTGAACCTATTTGAATATATTAAAGTTCCACATTAAAGATAATTATAAGGTAAAGAAATGGTTACACAAAATAACCAAATTGGTCAAATCATCTTTTAATATGGTGTATTAGAAAATTGGGAGGGGTACCTTATTTATGTTTTTATTTATTTATATCTTTATAGCCTGGGTAGTCTGATCAGTAGTGTCCCTCAGGTCCCAGATTTGAACTATAAGAGACTATAAGATAAACCAGAAACATAAGGGTAAACTCTTTCACATGAGTGTTCTGAATTCTTTTACATGCATATATTACACAGGACATATGGCTTCAAAACATACTGAAGGACACAGTAGGCCTACTGTAGATAACAGGCCTCCCTGACACCAGAATCATTTACGAATACATCTCAGTCATTTACAATACCCAAGCCAGCCTAATGGTGTCCAAGCTCAGTATTGACATTACCCGAGTGTTAGTTACAATACCCAAGTCAACCAAGTACTGACAGACCTTACCTGAGCCTCCATTAGCCTCAACTAGACCCACTCCAGTGAAGTGCAATACATCCAGTAGGATGCTGCCACCACTTGCACCACCTCCAGACGACTGACCATTCTGACCATTCACTCGAATTGTTCCTTTGATAAATATAAATTAATACAATGATGAAGATATAACCTAAAAGTACACTGTAGGGTAATATAATGTAATAAATCCAGTAAAATATCTGTAAATGCATACAAACTTGATAAAAATCAAGAGATATGTATTAAATACATATCTCCTGATTTGTGTTGAATAAAGCCAAATAGAAATGGGTAAATTCATATTTTGGTGACACACGAAACACTTCCACACACTGGCACATACGCGCTGCTCTGATTTTGATAAGCCATGTCTTTACCATCCGTTAATACATCTGTACGTGATTACGTTTTGTCCAATCAGATTGTCTAAACTGTCTTGGGCATTTATGAATGTAAATTGTAAGTGTAGAAAATTCAAGCCATGATGCTTACCGTCTACCCTAAACTCTTTTCCAACATGGGCTGTCAATATTCCACCACCATAGGACCTCTGGTCGCTTGCACTACTACCAAAGTGTTGTGGCTCAAGAATGTTGCCATAGAACATACCACCTCCAGTTGACCCCTGACCTCTCCCTCCTTGACCTCCATGACCTGCGCCCGAATAGCCAATGCCTCTTCCAATGTCGCTGTGTTCATCACCAGACTATAGGAATGTGTTAGTACAGTTGGTTGGAGGATTGATAACACTTCTACGATTCTACCGAAAATGAACACTTGAGTGTAACAGTCAATAATTTACAGGCAATTTCCAAGTTTTTGTTTAAAATTTCATTGGAACATTAAAAGTTTCCTTTTGAAAGGAAAACAAATATTTTAAATAATATATTTCACAAATAAAACATCAAAAAAGTGCAAAAACAGGACCCACCAAATAGCAATGTTCTAATGAAATGTTTTGTTTTGTTTTGTTTTGGAAAATGCTGTCAAAATAGCAAAAAACATGGGCGATACATCTTTAAACATCACAAAATATTGAGAAATTATACAATAATAGATAATAATAATAACAATAATAATAATAATGTGTGGACTTATATAGCGCACGTATCCACCAACTGAGTGGTGCTCAAGGCGCATTATATTATTACCCCTGCTCATAAGGCTCATAAGGCTCATAAATCATTCCTGAAACCATCTCAGCTCCCTGGGGAGTATACAGCTCAATTGCTGCCATTACAGTGCATATAGGGCTAATCAACCAACTCTGCCCTCACAAGTACCCATTTAACCCCTGGGTGGAGAGAAGCAATTATGGTTAAGTGTCTTGCTCAAGGACACAAGTGTCACGGCCGGGATTCGAACCCACATTCTGCTGCTAACACCAGAACTTGAGTCCGGTAAGCTAGACCGCTCGGCCACGACAGATGAAAATGTTAAACATTTGACCAAAAATCCTTCTGTGCTTTTCAATATTGTTTTTTTGCATTTTTTGAGCATAAAGCAATATTTTGCAGAACATACAGCGTTTAATCAAAAATTGCGAAATAGAAAGTTTTCTAGTGCGTGTGTCTACCACATGTGTTATATGTGCATATGTGCAGGTAAATGATAAAATGTGACTCGCTCTGTGAAAATGAGTCACAAGTCGCAAATTTGAAAAATTGAGATTTCTATGTGGCTTAATATTTTAATTTCCATCAATAAAATATTAAAATCAATGATTTTTTGTGAGTAGGTTGTTTCATTTCTGTCATTTGTTTTCCTTTCAAATGCTTGTTTTCCTAAGAATTCAATTGTGTTAATTATGCAAATTATTGATTATTAAAAATGGCATATCTCCATAATGCAATACGTCACACACCTCTAACATATAACAAATTAAAGCTGATGATGTAATCTTACCAGCCACACAGAAATCTCAATATTTCAAATTTGCGACTTGTGACTCATTTTCACAGATCGGGTCACAAATGCCTGTTTCTGTGATGATTTTTTTTTTTTAATTCAATTGAAATAGCACTCTATACACTGTAGGCCTAGATGCACTTGTGCACACTATACTCTTATGTACAGTAAACTGGAGCAAATGAATACAGTTTGCCTGAGGAAACATGCAAGTACCTAATTTTGTAATCATGATACATTTTAAAAAAACTCACAAATGCCGAGCTGAGATCAAGAACAGCCAGTTCTTCCACAATCAGATCAGTCACGTTGATTAGCAGACGATCTGCCTTCATGTATGCGCCACTTTCAAGATGAAGCTTGTTGCCAAAGAGCTCTAGTCCCTGGATACCCCCCTCGATGAAGACTTGCCCTCCACCGTGGACGACAAACTGATCAAAGGTGATTCTTTCTGAGACATGATCGGTGGCATTGGTCACATGACTGAACAATACAAAGTTTTAAAAAAACATTTCATGGTCTTGAGACTGAAAGATTTTGAAGGGTCATGGTAATCTTAGTGCCATATTCCTTACAGGGAAGGTACACAACCCTTCAGTTTACAAGAAATATATCACAAAAACTAACCTGTGAAAGTTTCATCAATTGGCGGTTATGTTTTTGAGAAAACAACTAAAAACTGTAGCCTGTTTTTTTCTGTAATAATGTTTTACAAAAGGTTACTGGCAACTTTATGTATTGATATTGCAGCCGTGAATCACTAAAATTGAAAGACTAAATAATAAAGTGAACATTTTGTAAATACTCCATGATGTTCTTTAATTACTAGTAGCTTTGAAGTGTATAACGACATAGCACTTGCCTCAAATAGACCTTTCCACCTTTCCCAACAGAAATATTCCTCACGCCTGTCACTGTTCCCTCCAGAACTAAAGTAAGATCATGCACCTCAAGATGAGCTGGCATGTCCAGTTCCCCCCTCTCGTATAACTGAATGTTCCACGCTAGCCTTGGGTTGTTTGCAGGGAGATCCATCTTCAGTACCTATAATAAGGGGAATATGTTTGACAATTTCTTATAAATATAAAATGAAGAGTTTAAAATCAGACAAAAAGTACAGCTGGTTGTCTTCAGTCTTCAACATACATTCACCTAAAAAAAGCTACACTGAATTCCCTTTTGTAAAAACTCCATTTTGAATTTTTTTAAACACTACCAGTCAAAGTTTGCGCACATTTCACGTTTTTTAAGAAAAAAACTTGTAAACGTTTTTTTTTATAAGAATATCGCTAATTTTCTTCAAGAAAGCAAATAGATTTATTAGGACAGTATCGTAATGATCAAATTGGACTGTTAGTTTAAATTTATAACTCAGTGACTGAAAATAATACCCCACATGATAAGGTCATATTACCATTGCTGCTGCATAAATGAGCCAGTAATTTTCAGTCACTGTATTCATCTTAAACTAGGACACCAATTCCATGCCCAGATGAAAGTCTGCTCTTTTCGTGATGATAGTGTCCCTTTTTGAGATATTTAACAAAATACTTATTGCAGGCTTTGTCTAACTGTAATCAAGTCCGAAATTAATTTATGATGAAACCCACCAAATATTCCTGGATATAATAAAACCATGACAATAAGAAATATTTTTAAAAAGAACAATTTCTGAAAAATGCCAGTAAAATAACCCAAAAAAACTTAGGCGATAAATCTATCATTACCATCAGCACCTCAAATACAAACCTGAAGAGGGCCAACATGGAAATATCCAGAGCTATCACCACTGTTGCTCTCTACGACCACATGTTGTGTATCACTTGCCGTTGCTTTGAACAATGCCAGATGAGACCCTCCGTTGATGCTGACCTCTTTGAAGTCATACAATGACCCATCATTGGTCGGCAGGAGCCACGTCCTGCAGCTGTCCCTGCCTCTGTGAACCCCGATCAATCCCGGGAAGTTAATCTCAAGTTCTTTTGGACCTCCGACGAAGTCGTTGTTGACGTAGAGTCGGTTTTCATTCAAAACAAGGTCCTGGTTGATGATTGTGCCAGCGCCGCCAGACTCATAGACACCATGGCCTCCTTGGGCAGCGAGCTGACCGGTAAAGGTTGTATTGTGGTAATGGAGGGTGACACGGCCACCCCCTCCTGCTCCTCCTTCACTTCCCGAGATACAACAGGGGACCATGCCACCTTTGGCAGATATTTGCCCTGTGGGTTTGAAAACAAATTAATTGATTTACGACATAACTTATAGCCCAGCCAAATTTAGCAAAACAAATTATTGTACAAATAGCTTTATAATATTTGCATTTTGTTTAGCTAAACATAACCTAGCTTGTCCAGAAGATAGTCAATGTGCTTTAATTTTGGCTGAGTGGGGGATCTCCCTGCCTTTTTTCATCTCATACAAATCCAACCCATCCCTGCTTTTTTTCCAATAAGTTACACCCCCATGATATATTACTTGCCTTGTCCACGCAGCTGTTCAGTCTGGATGAACACCGTCCCACCACTGCCACCGCCACTGTACCCTTGACTAGCTGCCGTCCCATCCGATTTCAGCTGCCCATCAACGTCTACGACAGGGGCATTGATAAATATCAACCCTCCTCCTCTGCCTGCCGTGTTTGGGCTCGAGGGTGATTTGTTCCCGGTGCCACCAGCACTACCAAAGGTCATTGGTGAGAGGGGTGACCCCCTGGGTGGTCCTACAATAGTTTGGCCATTTCCTTGACCTCCACTGCCTCCATGTCCACCACCTGATGCTCCTGTGGAAATGATGAGAACATAAATTGGTTTGTTTGTACCTGTGTCTATAACTGATAACTACATAGTATAGTGTATACATAGTACAAATAAGTAAAGACTGCTGTGGCACCATGTGAAATTCTCAAATAGAGTAGTAATTAGTTCTGAAAAGAACTGGAAGTTACAACTCGACGTTTCGATCAGTATGCTCTGACAGTATAAACAGTTTTAATGGTGTGTTGGTTCTGAGAGGAATCGGTGGTTTGAGAAGAACCAGTGGAGTTGTCAAACCATCAGTTCTTATCAGAACCAAAACACTATTACAACTCAAGTGCAAGTAATTGAATTATTCAGTCTATTTCATAACACACTGCTGGTTTAGAACATACATTATCAATTGTTTTCCTAACTTACCTTTAACACTGTCAACACCTCCATGTTCAATGTCTGGGCTTCTACCTGAAGTATCGATAACACCGGCCGTGTCGATTTCTACTTCCACTCCGGCATCAACTTCCAGATAGGTAGTCTGTAAAAATAGTTATTTTACAAGCTCAAAGGCCAATGATATATATATATATATATATATATATATATATATATATATATATATATATATATATATATATATATATATATATATATATATATATATGGAAAATGAACAATCTTGGTTCCTCATCAATACCTCTTACACTCAACCACAGTGTGCACTAAAATCAGTGACATTTTTGAAGTATAACTAAATACAATTTTAAATTTTAATCTAATAGATTATTGTAACTAAAAGCCACTACTCACTATCCTGTTCATAAGTTGATATGTAATATAGGCGCATATTGGTAGTACACGCATTCTTTTAGCTACTTCCGGTTCCAAAGCTGGCATACCGTTGTGTGTAATTTAACCTAAATTCCTTGATTTTAACGTTCAAAAGCAATTTTTGCGGCAGAATTTGACTGTTAATAAGATTTTGAGTCTTTACAACACATATGTTAAAGGCAAGTCCTGAGCTTTTTAATTTCTTATGTAAATCCTCCAAAAAAAAAAGGGTGGTCAATGAATTTCCATTGAGCTTCTGATGATCGTTGGAGCCAGCACATGTGAAGTGGGTGTGATTTGTGTTGGAATTATATCACACTTATGAACAGGAATGGTAATCTCAAACAACTTAAATGCATCAGCAAATGTTCACTGCAAATTAAATCCCTTTCAATTCCAGTTTCTTACCTGAATCAAACCACCGGGATGAATTTTCAAAGAACCAGTAAGGGTCAACTTCAGCGATGGGTCCAGCGTGTCAAATGCAGGGTTGTAACTTAATGAGCTGGGGTAGAAGGAAGACAGTTGACCACTGGGGAGGACTTGGAGGGTGTCCAGGGTGAAGTATTTATCAGGTTGTCCAGAGAATCTCCCCTGCATATAGGAAAGTGTGAACGGGTAATGCCTAGTCTGAATGCCGAAACTGAAATTTTGCATGAATGCATGCATCTGGCGCATTGTCTTCCATCTTGTACATATGGCTTAATGATTAAATGTGTCCAAAGTGTCCAATAAAATATAATATGCATGTCACTACCATGATCTATTTTTACATAATTTCAGCTCATTTGAAATAAGCGCTATACGTGACAAGACCATTTTGGGCCAATAGACCTTATGCATATGACGTCGCAAACGGAAGGTCGCCCTCTATCAGAGGCTAGAGAAGGTCACTCATTGGTGCATGTATGGGCGCTGTGCACACATATACGCACAGCGTGCATGCGTATACGCACAGCGTGCATACATGAACCAATGAGTGACCTTCTCTAGCCTCTGATAGAGGGCGATATTCAGTATGTGACATCATATGCATAAGGTCTATTGTTCATATTGAAATAGCCTAAAAGTCATTCAATCTGAATTCGATCTGAATTCTTGTCCCTTAACCAGTTCGCGTCGGAGGCCGTGTATACACGCACATTTTTTTTGGACAGCGGATCGGAGAGCGCCTAAACACGCCACAGGATTCTTGGGAATATTTGTATAGATTCCCGGTCGGCGTGGCAACGAGCCATAAGCATACGGTGGAAGACGCGGTCTCCCCGATCACGCTCTGGTGAGCACCACTGTTCGTGTTTGTGCGGTAAAAATAAACCCGCCACGGGGGTTCGGAAAAACTTTTTTATTCCCGGTGCGAACTGGTTAAAAGAAAGGGCAGGCATCTTGCCAGAACAACCGGTACAAAAACAATTCAGGGTGACTTCAGGGTGCAGATACTATGAAAAAAAGTCTTTTGTTTGATTCCTAACAATAAAGGGAAGGTACAAAATTGATATTTGGTAACGTAGGCTATGTTCATTTCAACCCTCTAGTTGTCGAGAAATATATCATTGAAATAACCAATGAACATTTCATCACGTTTTGAGAAAATAATTTATCGGGATGATTGATACATGCACCAACTTTACACCAAAATAAGTTTATTAGATAATAATTTGTTATTTTGAAAATCTGGAAATAACCCAAAGCTGTGCCTTTTCTTTAATTGCTCTGCCATCACTGATCCCCCGCAGCCAAAATATTCTTTTAAAAGACGAATGCACTTTTGTGTGGATTAATTTACTTACGTGTTCTCCAACAGAAACATGAATTCCTTGGCCAATGGTGAGGTGTTTCACACCATCCATGGTGCCTTCAATGTAGACCGGGTTAACTGGTAGACCCTCAAGTCTGGTAACTAGTGATCAAATCACATGATAGAATAATTATTAGGGAACCAACTGATGATCAAGAAATTGGTAAACTTGATCAAGAAATTGGAATTGGTAAGAAACTGGAATTGTTGAGCACTGGTCAAACGGTTGAAACGGTTTGTAAAGACTAGTTGAGACATGTTGAGACATGTATCCAAAATACATGGTTGAAACAGTTTCTGTTTTTATTTATTTATTTTTATATTCAATCTTGACAATAACATTAGGAGGGCACTTATGAACGGATTAACTACTTCTGGGTTCGTGGCCATGGGTCCCTTATCGCCCTTGGCCACGACCTCATCAGTCTTAATCTTGTGATAAAGATCGTGCACCAAACTTTCATATCCATTATTACATACCCTCGGGAAAACTCAAGTATGTATTCTCATACAGCCTGAACCCAGCTGGAAACGGCGATGCAGAATCTTGTATAAAGATTGGATACTTCACATTTGGGTGGATTACTCCAGACTTATCTCCATCCATGTGCCCTATGTTGACATCCAAGGGACCATCCACAGAGCCTTCAAAAGCTAAATGAGCGTTGCCCATCATGGTAACTTTCTCGAAAGTATACTCTGTGATGTCATGACCAGGCTCCGTAACTATGTAAGCACGCGAGCTGTCACTTTGACTGGATGGC
This sequence comes from Zoroaster sp. YZ-2022, assembly GCA_029582265.1. Taxonomy (NCBI): domain Eukaryota; kingdom Metazoa; phylum Echinodermata; class Asteroidea; order Forcipulatida; family Zoroasteridae; genus Zoroaster; species Zoroaster sp. YZ-2022. The sequence continues at coordinate 25,855,819 of CM055826.1, read as the reverse complement.
AGGTATGTACGTGATGGTCCACGATTGTCGTTGCTGATGAGAAGGGACCGCAGGGTTTCATTGGGGGTGATGTTGGACAAGTAGATCGTTCCGGGGCCACCAACTTCTTCATGGCTTCGTCCACCATAGGCTTCCAAACGGCCAGTGAAGCGATTCGTGTCTGTGGTGTGTATGGCAATACGGCCACCTGCACCACCTCCCCCAACCTCCTAGTATAAGAACATTACATGATTTTATTGAATATTACATGTATATTATTAGTCAAAACTATAGACTAATCCGCTGACCACTGTTTCCCGCCATTACTGCGGTGGTACCACAATGTACATCACACGCATTCTTAAATATGCAGTACAATAACGTTTCTTCAAATAGAGTGCTCAGTTATGGCAGCACCCAGTGAAATGGTTGACAGATAGGGCCTACAAGCAGAAATTTAAAGACCATAATATTTTATTAAAAGGGAAAGTTCATGAGAAAAATGTAAAAAGCATTAAAATTTCTTTTACAGAAAACTTTTATCAAAGTTTATCTCTTTGCTCATTTTATACAGATTTTAACCAGTACCGGCCAACGTGCTGGCCTAATACATACATGTAGATTCATAGCTTCTTTGCCTTACCCTAGTGCTAGTTGTGGTCTCCCTGATACAGTATCGACCTCTTGGATTGTTCCAGCCATATTGAAATCTCCTGTTACGACTATCATAACAATCGTTCACACAATTGTAATACTGCAAGTACTTGTAATCAGTGCATTGTTGACAACGCTTTTCAGAGTCGCAGATACTGCAGTGGGGCACACATGTGGCATGGCCTCCATTACTGATGAGCCTACCTCTCCCTAAAAGAAAGCATTTCAGTTCAGTTTATATTCTTAGAAATTTTCTGCACAGTTTCTCCTTAAAATTCCTTCGTTTAAAAAAAAATAAATTGGCAGCAAAGACAATCAATTTGTTATGCTATGCTATTTCACCAGCAATTTTGTTTTAAATCAGTAAACTTCTATCCTTGTCAAAAGGAAATAAAACTGAGGTATTTCACAAATTTCACGGAAGCATTATTATAAAACATTCTATAACAGGCAATAAATTTATCATGCTGCATCATAAATTCATTTATTCATATTTTGTCCATGTCCTGATAATTGTTTAATTACTTATAGGGACAATATTGTCACAATCAGAGCAGACTATTAACAGGGCATGGAATCGGTGTCCTAGTTTAAGATGAACACTAACAGTGACTGAAAATTACTGTCTCATTTAGGCAGCAGCAACAGTCATATGACCTTATAATGTGGGGTATTATGGCAGTCACTGAGTTAATCTAAAACTAGAACCCCGATTCCATCAGATATTCGTCATACTAGTGAACTTCAGATGTTTAAAAGTAAACTTAAGACTCATTTATTTTAGCTTTGTTGTACATCTTATTTTATTCACTGTTAATTTAAGAATTACATCTCATTTTATTCACTGTTAATTTAAGAAATTATTAAGTTGATCCATTTTGTAAAGCGCTGTGATACCTTTCAGTCGTGTAAGAGCGCTATATATAAATGCTATTATTATTATTATTATTATTATTATTATTGATCATGATGATATAGTCCCTTTATTTGAATGTGATTTACTTCTTGTCAAGAAAGAAAACAGCACATCTTAAAAAACATCGCTCTATAAATAAAATATAATTGTCAGGTATCGGACTTGTGTTCTGATGGCTGAGTCGTCAGAATGTGGGTTCGAATCCTGACCGCGACAGTGGTACTTGTGTCCTTGAGCAAGACATTTTACCATAATTTCTTCTCTCCACCCAGGGGTAAATGGGTACCTGTGAGGGCAGAGTTGGTTGTTGTGTTTGATTAGCCCATATGCAGCAATTGAGTTGTATACTCCCAAGGGAGCTGAGATGGTTTCAGGAATGATTTATGCGCCTGATGAGCAGAGGTAATAATGTAATGCGCCTTGAGCACCAGTTTGGTGGATACGTGCACTATATAAGTCCACATTATTATTATTATTATTATTATTATATAAGACCACAGTCAAATTATTTAGCTATACTTGATAAGTAATAATAATAATAATAATAATAATAGTAATGTGGACTTATATAGCGCACGTATCCACCAAACTGGTGCTCAAGGCGCATTATATTATTACCCCTGCTCACCAGGCTCATAAATCATTCCTGAAACCATCTCAGCTCCCTGGGGAGTATACAGCTCAATTGCTGCCATTACAGCGCATATAGGGCTAATCAAACACCACAACCAACTCTGCCCTCACAGGTACCCATTTACCCCTGGGTGGAGAGAAGCAATTATGGTAAAGTGTCTTGCTCAGGGACACAAGCACCATGGTCGCGGTTGGGATTCGAACCCACATTCTAACGACTCAGCCATCAGAACACAAATCCGATGCACTAAACCGCTCGACCATGGCACTCCACTCGACCATGGTACTCCACAGTGTAGTACAGTGTAGTACACTTGAAAAACAATTTTGTATCCTTAACAAGAAGGAAGAACATTTGTAAAGACCAGATTATCAAATTATCAAATATGTAAAATTGTTACACATAGCAACCATCCTGAGAAAAGGTTTGTCTGAAGTGCTTTCATCTTAGAGAAAAGAGGAATTGTTATGTTGAATTTACAAAACGTTGCCAGGCAGCAACTTTCTGTAAAACATGTCAGAGTTGTTAGTTGTTTTCTCAAAAACGCGAGCACCTATTTTGTTTTTTGATAAATTTCTTGAAAACTAGATGGTTGAAATTAACATAATGTTACCAAGTTCCAATGTTTTACCTTCCCTTTAAATAACCTTTTGGCAATGAACCAACAGTATATTACATATTTTTTTCCAAAAAACATAGATGTTGCTTTCAACAACCAAGAAAAGAGAGCTCTTTTATCTATAAACATAATGAATGATGTCATGTCTTGGGACTTCCAGAACAGAGAATGGTCTTAATTACTTACCACTCATGCTGTTACTTGTAATCCAGATACTACCACCACTTGCACCACTAGTTTGCAGAACATTGGCATGGTTGCCACTAGCAATGATATTTCCATCTACTAGGGTATGATTTTGTGTTTGAAGACGAACCACGCCACCTCCTGAGCACAAGTTCTGCAAAAATAAATGGTATTTTTGTTTAGCATTTCTCTAACAACCGCTAATGCTTCTTATAATCTGCTCAGTGCACATCGTAGTCCTCTAGCGGTGAATTGTGTGAGCATTGTGCATACACTTTATGTGCGTATGTTATGGTACACTCACTGGCCAAAAGTATTGCAACATGCTCAAAACAGCACTTTACAAGTAACAGGTGAGATGATCATTTAATCCGATTTCATCAATCGTGTATTACATAATTTCCGAGCAAGAACAGTAAAAAAGAACATTGACTTCAAAACACAGGCACTTTCAAGAAGTCTTAAGTAGTGTAAATAAAATAAAATAAATTATTGTAACACAGTTCTCCAAACTGAACTTTGGGGATGTTGCAATACTTATGGCCAGTGAGTGTACTAAACACACATGTACTTCTACCAGCCAATGATCGCTAGATATTCCGTGTGTACGCACATCAACTGCAAAATACAAAAAACGCGACACACTATCACTGCCCTTTCACCCACAGTGATCTAACAAAATGTGCCCTCAACGGCTCATGCACAGTGTGAATAATATTATAAACCTGAGACGCTGGTGGCAGCTGACAATAATACTGGTACTTTTCCCATTGTTAACGTAATTCTGAGTATGCACACGATATTGAGAACATTGGAAAAGAACCAGTAAGTCTGCTGCAATCTAGTATCTCAAAAGTCTCCCATTGATCCTCATCATGAAAAGAATAATTCTCCATTGATAAAACTTTGACTAATGCTCAGTATGATCGCATGGGCATGTCTTACTGCCAAGAACTCCCATCAATGTCACATCGGAACTTACTTAATCCTAAAAATCTAATATTACCTTTATTATACAATCCTTACACTTACCCCACTGCCTCCCCCATCACTTCCCCCACTCCCAAACTCCCTGGGTCTCAGCAAGTTGCCATATGCCTTCTTAGCTGAAGATACATAGGCACCCATCCCACCTCTGCCACCATGTGAAGCACCGGACCCTCCATTGGAATGATGGATGCCTGGACTGGTGCCTTTGCCAGGGGAGTGGCCCCGGCCACTGACATCAAGGGTTGCCTCATGGTCAATTGTGACACTGTCCGCTGTGGACAACAGAAGAACGAAATTAAAACAAAGATACATGTGGGAAATTTATATATGGAAGATGATGACAATGCAGTTGAACAGGTAAACAAACTAAGATTGATGTATTTTGTACAAAATAGAATGACAGACAACTCAAATAGGCAGACTATGATGGCCCGAAGCTTTGGGGATCAAGGAGATTAGTGGATTGCCCACCCCCCCTCCCACCCCCAAGATTAAGAGAAAAAAAATAATGGCATTTGCGAAAAATCATGCACACGCATGTGTAGATTCCACCCAAATCATGGTAATATCATACCACTACACAAAACATGGATTAAGTTCATGTAAAGATTTGAGAAATCATGTTTCATACCTGAAATATCAACTTTATTAGCAGTCATTAGAGCCCCTGCTCTCATGTTAAATTCCCCCTCCAGATTAATGCGAAGTTCCTGATCCACTTCAGAATCTCCAGTGTACTCCATCACACCACCACTGAGAATGCTAAGGCTATGCAATGACGCCTCACTTTGGGTGGCAGAGTTGATTCTTGCAGGGGGGTGGTAAGTGACGCGAGCGTTGAGACCAATCTCCAAATCTTCTAAGCCAATCAGGTCACCAGCATGAAGGAGAAAACTTACTGATTGGAGGAAAGTTTCCTCTGGGAGAGCAGCTGTTCCGTTCTGTAGAGAAATACAAAACGTTTTTGAGTGAACAAAGAAATATTTCCTGAAGTGGAATTCGAACCCATGACTCCTGGATTACCACACAAGTACTCTACCAACTGAGCTATCCAGACATTATGGTCTACAGTTTCCCAAGTTGTCAGTATCATTGTTCTGCGTGCACTTGACTGAAGCCTTGAAATCCAATAGAGTGTAGCCAGGGATCACTCCACAAGTTACATTGCTAAATATAATTATTATTTTAAAAGATTAAAACGTAATGTGAGAAAAATATGCTCAGCAGAAAAATTAGCTTAGCATAGTTTGGGGTTTACTGGTTTACTTGTCATACAAAATGTACAGACTCTTGTTTGCTGTTGTTTTACATGGCTTTAATAACAAAAGTTAGCAAGTATTTTCTGATTATGAAATTGGGCCCATATATTATTACCTCATAAAGCACCAAGTTGAATGGCAAATGCCTTGACGCATTGGCAGCAATGTAGAGTTCGTCAGACTCCCCAACATGGATCGTAGCTGTGAAGTCCCCGGTTATCTGTGCCACACGCAGCATTCGTGTGGAGTTGTCCTTAGTGGGATAGCCCTCGTGATCAATGGCTTCTAGTTCCATGTGGGCGTACTGGCCGACGTCCAACAGGTCAATGTCATGATCAGGATCAGTGTCAGGAGGTAGGGTTACCAATGTCCGACGAGTCTACAAGAATTAAAGTTGAAGTAACATACCAACATAAGGCATTAAAAAATATTTTTTTAAAGAAGACTTCTCCTGAAGATGATCAGAGTATACTGATCGAAACATCAAATTGAAACCACTCAGAACTAATTACTAAGAACTAATTCAGAACTAATTACTACCCAAAAGAGATTTTGTTCACATGTTGTCACCGCAAACAGTCTTTACTTATCCTTTTCACCATGCAAAGCTGCAAATCTTACTTAAAGAAGACTTCATACAACCAAATATTTTATTTCTCCATTTGTCGCATAAATAAAGGATTGTACATTATAATCAAAATTGGTGTGAATGTAAGAAGACACCCCAACTAAAGAGGCAGCCGAGATATGAAAGTTTTGAAAAGAACAAAGTGTAGGTCATGTGAGCAGGTCTAAGACTCATTCACTTTATTCACTTCCAGACCTGATTCGCTTCTCAAAAATCGCTGGACCAGTACATGACTCTGCATTTTGTATTAATTTTGTGTGTGTAAGGGGTGTGTAGCGCTTCAAATAATAAAACTACTTTATTCTTTAATCACTTACCTATACCTATGCATATTGTAATCGTATCCCTTTGCTAAAGTCTTTTCACTTATACATTGTAGTTTATGTATGTACTTTCCACTGTCATGAAACAGCAGCGAGGTCAAACTAAGCCATTCATTTGCATATTTCCACTGTCATGAAACAGCAGCAGGGTCAAACTAATTAAGCCATTCATTTGCATATTAAAAGAAGTGATTCCACATGTAGTTCATAAATTTTGTGGTTATTAAAGTAGGGAAATCAAACATTTGTTTAATTACTTATTTTATTCAATATTAAATATTTTGTTGAAGATTTAATTGGCAAGGAAGTTTTAATTAATTATTAGAAAAATAATCAAGCTGACACGAACTACATATTGTTTACTGCTCCTTTGGATCTGCCTAGTAACAGCGGGCTTAAGGTCACTGCCTGCCCTGACTTTACAGGTAAAGTTTGCCATTATTTCTATCCAATTTTGAACTTATTATTTCTAAATTATATACTTAGAGCATGACAAAGGGACTTATTTCACTTTGACAGCAAATTATTATAGGTTTGTTTAGTGGTACTTGTGGAATTTTAGAGGCTATGAAAAAAGTGAATTTTTGAGATAGAAAATTAGTATGAATTCAAAAATGTTGTGTTAAGAGGAGCACAAGTGTGTTTGTACTGCTGGCATATGTAGTATGACCATGTGCAGTATGTGCTGTAGACATGAGTTTCTGATTAATATAATGTAGGCCTCATTTGAAGATATTTAAGTTATGGCCCTTTATGTTTTAGACAAATAACCATAATTTTTATGGATGTAACTTGGCAATTGGGTAGAGATTGCAGGCAGACTTATGTGATGGGGTGGGTTTGCTGCGCGTTGCTTTGGTCGGTGCTTAGGACTGCCTAGCTTGGCGTTTTTCTGCCTTATGTTTTAACACAATTGCTGAGTCATCTAAACAAAAAGAAATGAAAGAAAACTGTAACTAAGCAACTCTTTTTCACTGCCTGCCCTGACTTTACAGGCCATTACTACAATAAAGATCAACCTGAAATCCAGAGAACCTGCGTGCCCTAGCCCTTTTTCCTTGATGTTGATGTTCAACGCCCCCTTCCCCCGTCCCTCTCACATGTGTATTTGTTCATGTTTGTATATCGTCCATTTTGTCTTTGGGAAAGAAGCTGTCAGGTTTGAAACGTAAGGCCAGTAATTACTATTTTGAAGATTTACCTGAGTACGAGCAGTATTGACTTGGTTGTAAACCTTCAGCGTTTTGTGTTCATCTTCCCCAGTGTTCTTCTTCAGATAGATAGTGCCTGATGCTCCATGCTCTGTCACCCCTGACCCACCTCTAGCTTCAAATTCACCATCAAATTTGTTTTCCTCAAAGTAGATGGCCATGCGGCCACCACCTCCTCCCCCTCCGTTGTTTCCATTACCACCATTGACCTGAAGGAACAAATTATTTATCAATTAAGTTTAGGCTTTCTGTCAAAAAGGAGCGTTTGCAGACTGTTTGCAGACTCTGCAGGAAATCCTAAATCCCTCATTAACAAAAGACTTAGCAACATAACAACATAACAATGGTGACAGCTTTTATCAAGGAACCATTCATATAAAAGAATTGTTCTAATTTGTAAGGCCTGGACTCTAAAAATGTACCAGTCCAACAGAAATGTTTCCAGCCCGACACAAGTAACTGACCATCTGGTAGTGCTATAATTAAAGTAATTACCCACTAGCAGGCCAATCATTCCGTAATAATACCTGACTGACATAAAATTTAACCGCTTTGGCATGGGAGTGGGAAGATATAAAGTGTACTACTGTGTGCTTGGTTGCAAAATATCAATTAGAAATACAATTTATTCTGAAGCCGCATCATGTACTGCATTCATTTGGCTTCCACTAGAAAGCAAACATAGTTTTACATTACTACCTTGTAACATCTTTTAATGAACAAACCTGAAAAACTCCAGCGCCTTCAATGAACATCCCGAAGATGTGAACACTTCCGCCGCTTCCTCCACCACTCGAAGAAGCAGCCCCGTCCTCTCCATTTGCACGAACGGTGCCCTCAACCCTCAGCCACTGACTAACATTCATTGACAGAATACCACCGCCAGCACCACCGGACCGCCCCCCGCCACTTCCAAATTCAGTAGGGGTGGTGAAGGACCCATAACCGGGAGGGGACTGTTGGGTGGATGATGCGCAACCCCCTTCCCCACCATGGGTTGCACCGGTGCCGACATTGGAGTATGTGTAGCCTGCGCCTGGACCTCCTAAATATATCATGAATAAATCATATTAGAAAGAGAGAGAAAATGATATTGTACAGTCTGACATTGTCTTTAACCTCTTAGGGAAGGTTCATTGTTGGCAAAACTGCTTCTAGGAGTATATCTTTGAATCAAAATGTACATTAAACAACCCACTGTGAAAATTTCATATTATTCATTATCATTAACGAGAAAATAGTGAAAATGCACTCAGATTTGTTCTATTCATTCCAACATAAAATTTAGGTAGAGTACTCTTTTGGATAATTATTGGCAATTATTCCACTTTTCTTGTAAGTGACATCACCTCAGAGAAAATTATTTCTAGGACAAATTTGGTACACCAAATAAGTTTTACATAACAATTTGGCCACTTTTTTATAACCAATTCTATAGGGTAATTTTTGTAGGAAAAAACAATGAAAAGATTCATTCCATACAGGAGCAACTGACTCCTGAACAGCGGCGTAGCCACGGGGGGTCCTTGGGAGCACGTGCCCCCCCCCACAAATTTCCAGTACCCCCCAAGGTGCCCCCCCACAAAAACTCCTTATAGTGCCCCAAAAAACAGAAAAGAAAAAGAAAAGGGGAAAATCCCATACCCCCTGGCCCCCTCCCCCCCCCCCCCCACTGAAAAAGTCCTGGCTATGCCGCTGCTCCTGAAGAATGCTAAAATTCGGAATATTCAATGCACCTAAAAAGATTTTTTATAATTACTATATGTATAGACCCATAAAAGAATGTTCAACATGGAAAAAATAATACATAAAAGTAACATGAGGTGACAAGCTTCCAAACTGGTATATCCAAACTAGTTGAACAGAATAATCATTAGAACATAAACAACATTTTGAAAAGATCCCAACTCCACTTACGATTTCCAGTGAAGCCTTCTCCATCCACGCTGATCAATCCTTTTGAATCCACAATGACCGTGTCAGCAACAATATTCAGATTGGTGGATTTCAACTCGCCACCACCATACACTTGGATGAACGCACCTTCAAGTGTGCGCCTGTCCCGGCCATTCTTAACGACCATTATGCCGTGATTGCGGATATTGATGGCATTGAAGTTCAAAGTCTCTGTTGCTTGGCCGTCAATGTTGATCATTTCATGCATGAGTAGTGTACCTACATAGAAAATTATTTTAAGTTGACCTGTTGCAAAAACACTGACTGACCTAATTAGTAAGCCTACAGACTGAAAAGGTGGGGCATCATACCATTTGCAAGAGAGTTCCACTTGTCACAAAAAAACAAAAAAAAGAGTTGCCCACTTTTCGTGTGCTCAAATCAATTCATCAACACAGCCTTCCCTCTGTGGACAAATCATACAGCAGTAAGGAAAAACAGTAAGGGAAAAAAATTATGAATAGTGTTGTGATGAATTATTACTAGGATAACATAAAAAAACTAGGTTCTAATATGAAAGAGAAACCTGGCACTCCAACTGTTTTTGTGGAAGACAGACTTGTGGAAGAACAGGATACACAGATGATTTTTGTTTTTATTGGGGGGAACAGGCCTCAAGAGGGAGGGGCACATTCCCCCATTACCCCCTCTCTCTTCTCTCCACTGTCCACTCACCTCCATCTGCGACAGTAACATTCTCGGCATTCTCCAGAACCCCTTCCACATTCACTCTAACACCAGCAACCTTAAGCTCGCCGTGAAGTGTTGCCGATCCACCGCGATACACATCCATATCCATTGGAAAGTGCGCATTTGATACATAGAGTGTCTGGTTGAAACCAATCAGCATCTTGCCTGATCGATCGCCCGATATTGACCCGATGCGGACACTCAGGGAGTGGTTATGGTGATCAGGATCCAAGTAGGCTATTTGCGCCCCGCCGTATATGTGCAACTCATCAAGAATGACGTCCTCGGTGAAATTGTGGCTGGGCTCATTTCTTGCGATATCAATCTCAGCACGCTCTGTAGGGTTCAGCCAGATGATAGTCGACACACTTCCGTAGTCTGCATAACCGTCGGTGATGTTTCGATCCATGTCGCGCGGTAACCGGCCACGGTTGTTGATGTACAGTGTGCGGTTGGTTAGAGGCTCAGTGACATTTGAATCATGGGTGATGCGAGCTTCGTCGCTCGTTGCATCCAAGAGGCGGGTACTATTTAGTGGTTGGAGCTTGTGTAAGTAGATCGTTCCGGGACCACCTGGTTCATAGTTGCTTCTTCCACCCACAGCTTCAAAGTCGCCTAAATACAAATACGTAATTTTGAAATACTTACATAATATTGATTCTTGAAGGAATTTTTGAATGAGTTGTAGTGTTGGTGTCAAAACTATTTTTATTATTTAATAACAGGGTTCGTACACTTTTTTACTTAGATAATTCCATGACTTTCCATGACCTTTACAACAAGTATTCCATGACTTTTCCATGACTTTTCGATTCGCACCCAACATTAACAACGCAAATCTAAGTAGATTCGCATAACACCAGTGTTCTAGCCAGGCATGCCCGATACGCTATAAAAATACCGATACGCTATAAATCGGCCGATACGCTATCGATACGCTATAATTTATTCCACGGTGAAAAAAAAATGAAAAAATTTCCTTTGTTCAGTTCGAGAACTAATTGTGAACAACAATAATTTGTTGCCACTGAGGGATTTATTTCATCTTGTAGGAAGCTTTATTGATACAATTTAATTGGCCGGCAACTTTGTTTCTTTTCAAGAGAATGTGTTCGATGCGCCGCATTTGTAACTATGCGGCCTGCCGCGATCTATTTATAAGCATTCAACGTTGAACGACACTGGTTCCGCTACCACACTGCTTAGGCAAAAACCACATGAGCGGGGTACCCGCGTGCCAGGCAGAGTGGGACACGCGTGTTTAGTTTATAATAGTTTGTAAACCATGCTAAGACCCAGGTCCCAGAGGTTATTGTCTCTTGGTCAGGGAGTGTAAAACCACAACATGTCAGTCATTGTCAAGTGAACAATAGCCACAACTCTTGTATTGGTTCTAATCCTAAATTGATACGTTCAACATTCCAAAGTCAGCAGACATTTCTTTGATGTGAACTTGTGACCCAGAAATTGTGTCTTTTTGGTTGCCGGTTGTATTGTTTCTTTTTCTTTTAAAACCAGTTTGCGTCGGAAATAAAAAAAAGTTTTTCTGGGCCCCTGTGCGGGTTTCTTTTTCACACACAAACACGTTTTTTTGCGTGAATTTTTTTGGGTTACGTCAATGAAACTAAGACGAGACACCCCCATTTAGCTTATTAGCAGATAAATTGGCGAGTTTCCCGTGGGAATTATAGCCAGGAGGGCGTATTTGGTGTTGCGTCTTTAGAAGTCCACCGAGCACTCGAAAGAATTCTTCGTCGTATTTACATGTCAACCGAGCATGGAGGAAGGATTCCTTCCCCATTATCCGAGTGGCATGGTACCGAGTAACAATCAGGGAACGATTTCGTTCAAATAATTTGCATAGCAAAACTGTGATGCAAAAACTGAATTTGCATTGCAAAATAATTTTTTGTATAGCAATCTGTGAATTTTGTGTAGCAAATTTATAAATGCTTAGGTGCCGTCCAAAGTTTTCAACATTTTTAAGGTCGTACAGAGAGTACTACTTTTCAAGACCCCCCCCCTCCCCCCAAAGTAGTACTTTTCAACATTTTTTTTTCAATGTTGATGCGCATGTTTTATATAACATCAACATTTAAAGTCGTACGCGGCCTCCGACCCCCCTCCCCCCCGTCGTACGCTTTGTACGACCATTAAAATGTTTAAAACTTTGGACGGCCCCTTAAAATTACAGTATGTAGTGTGCATAGGTAAAGGTGGTTTTTTTTTACGGCTTTACTGTCGTTTGGTTCATAATATGAATGTCCAAATTTTACCAGAAATAATAATTTTTAGTGTCCAGAAATTGAGCCACAGGTGGTAAAACTCACGTGTAACCGTGTTATTTCGCCAATTGCAATCATTCATGAAAGTTAGTCCTCCGTCCATTTTCTTTTTTTTGTTTACATTATTATCGATCACAAACAGAGGCAATATCACGAAAACAAATTACACTGACGACATGTTCGGGTGTTTTTCAAAGTGAATTTCGCTGAGCGCTTTACTTTGTGGTATGATCAAGCTTGATTTTGATTATTAAAAATTCGTCAGGAAAATGAGTGGTTGAAAGCGCGATCATATTGTGTGCCGAAATGATTCTAAATCTCACCACTACATAATTATATAAATGAATGCTCATTTTGTTAATTTTCAAAAACTGTTATTATAATAACGAAGTTAGTAACGTTTCCAGAGTTTGTTGAACACGGCCAGAGTGATCGTATGAAATATAAAGCGCACGTGAACTGAATACGGTACCATTGCTCAATGTTCCAACCCCCAAACTCAGAAGAAGAAAAAATAAACACGTGCGAAGCTAAACAAAATTGGCGGTTGTTGCGTGTTTTCCATTTCGGGAATTTCGCTCGTAGTTAATTAATCAGCAGAAAAATAATGCATGCACATAGAAATTTAGGCATTGCGGAAAAAAACCTTTTCGGATTGCTGGGAAATAAAGTTGTGTTTACTGTTGCATTAACACCGTCGCGTCCGCGTGAAGCCATCGTTGAACACGTACGTCGCTCGGACACACGGAAACAAACCCAGTCGGGACGGATAGCTCGATATTTTTTGGTCGGAAATATACATGTAAACGTTATTTCGGGAAAGGTTTGTGAATATGATTTCAAAAATGTTTATAAATCTGTCCAAATTTGTATCGCAAAATCTGCGATGCATTGTTTGAAATTCCGTCACAGATTGCCCAATCCGCGGTGCGAAACAAAATTGCGTGTGTACACGGCCTCCGACGCGAACTGGTTTTAATAAGTCTTAAAATTCCATGACTTTCCATGACTTTTAAAGAAGTTTACCCTTTTCCATGACTTTCAAGGCCTGGAAAATGCAAAAGCAAAATTCCCTGACTTTCCAGGTTTTCCATGACCCGTACGAACCCTGTTATACATTTCTGGTAATGAAACCAAGGATATCAAAAGAATACTTAAGCGCTGTAGCGAAGCCTGAGGAAACCTGTAAACAAGGGTACTTGCTATGTGAACCAGATAAAAGAGGGTTCAGTGTTATTTTACCCAAACTGTTTTGTTTTGTTTTTCTGCACAGACTCAATGGCTTTGTAAAAAAGATGAGCTAGCTACATCAGTCATCGTAAAAGGAATTATTTATCCTACATTTGTTATTAGCTTCCAATGTTTTTTTTTTTTTAGTTTTCCTACATTCAATAGATATCTTTATTTTAATTTATTTTGTATTCATACTTTTTATACCATACATATTTTGCATTGGATGTTTGTTCAATTTCCCGGAAAGTCATACTTTAGAGAAAAAAAAAGTCTTTAGAAAAAAAGGTAATCAACTCCCTGAAAAACAAACCTGGAACAGAGTCCAATCTACCTATTGCGATATAATGATTAAAGAAACAATGCCTAATCTGATTACTTCAAACTATATGGAAATTCACTTCAAATAAAACAAACAATTAAAAAACTCCTTGACAACCTTTCATATGGGGTTGTCTTCCATATGGAAGTCACAAATGAAGATACATGTAGATAAACTGTTGATGGAGACACCTTCCATCAAACACTACAAATTGGTTGAGGTAACCTACCAATAAAGTGATTGTTAGTGTAGTACACTGCAATTCTTCCTCCAGCCCCGCCACCACCTGCAGAGATAAGGGTACCAGAGTACCCTGTCCCACCCGAGGCATCTATCACCCCATCACCATCTAAGGTCTCTGTCTCAATCCAGATGCTACCTCCACTGCCGCCTCCTGCTCCTGGTGAGCGGTAAGCACCACCTAAGAAAGAGTTTGAAAGAGAAAGGTGGTATTCAACAACAGAGTATTAAAAGTAGTGGTTTAAGGGAAGATATAGGGGCCAATTTCATTGAGCTGCTAAGCAGAAAGAAATTGGTTGCCAGAAAAATTTGCTTAGTGAATTTCTTTGGTTACCAACCAACCTTTCATAAGTAAGACTAACTGCGGTGACACCATGTGAAATTCTCAATGGAGTAGTAATTAGTTCTGAAAAGAACTGGAGGTTACAACTCGACGTTTCGATCAGTATGCTCTGATCGTCCTCAGGAGAATGCCGGACTCTGGGAAATGCTGCTGCTTAAAGTAGGCTGCTGAAGGACCTTTCATACAAAACATACATGTATGCATTTTTTGCAGGTAGTCTGTTTTATATTGCTTCGCAAAAATATTTGCTTAGCATAATTTTCTGCTTAACAGGTCTATAAAATTGGCTCCAGATTAACAAATTGATTATTATCGAAAACCTGACCTGATATAATTAAACTTGGTACACGTATCAATCATCTTGAGATATTTTAGCAAGAGGCCATTTGGTATGGAGTGCAGCACTCGCAAAGAGCATATGGATTAGAGACAGCACAATTTTTCCTTTCAGATGTAAGGAAGGTTTGAGAAAGGAAGCGAGGGGCTTCACGCCACAAACCCTGCCCCCGGATAGCCACTCAACAGGGGGCCGTTGGTAAGGGGCCAGTTGGACAGGATTCAACAATGTTATCATGTTTCTCGCCCCTCTCAGTCTTTGTTTAGAATAATTTGAATAAGTTATAATGGGAAAGAGCTTCTACCTGTTGCCGCAAGTGTTCCATCAACTGTTAGTATCCCTGTTACATTCATTAACACTCTACCAGCACCAGATCCACCCAGATGGGGATACGTTGAATAACCTCCATCTGAGCCAAATAGGTCAGGGGTCAAAAAGGAGCCATAAGTCATCCCAACACGGGCTTGGTTTTGCCCTTGACCTCCAGTGCTGGCATGACCTGCACCTGATGAACCGGGGGAGCCCTTCAGACCTGAACCATTGCCTGGAAACAAAGATAATGAATATGATAAAAAAGGCAGCATTGATAGTAACTACAGGACAAAAAGAAAATCACAAATTAAGCCACATGAAAAAATTCATAAGGTACACTTTTATCAACTTTTGGAGTGAACTTAAAAACAATGTCAATACTGATGCTCAACCAACACTACCAACTGTTTTCAATTCCTATGGTTGTAAGTCTCCCAGATTTTGCTTTGTGTGACATCAAGTAAAACCTTTCTTTACCTATTGTCTGTTCATGTTGCAGCGATGTCTCAAAGGCAATAGAAAGAGTAGCTGATGGCTCTATGCTCACGTTGACATAACGAAGGCTCAGATCACTTGATTTTAACTATGGAAATGTAAAAATACATTACAAATTATCATTGGCTCTAACTATTCCACTAAACCACAGTGGTGGATCAATTGATCTGGAACTGATAAAGAACATTTAAAATATGCAAAATTATGTTAAAAAGGGTATTTTCAAAATCTATTGTTTAGTTTTCCCTAAGATAAGTTAAAAGCACAATGTTTTTGTCTTCTCTTGCCCTGAGTTGATAATAATGTAAATACCACTGCATTTTGCAATCAATCAACAGGCAACATGGCATGGAATCTGAGTGCTATTTTTCTATATCAATCTTTGAGGTTTTGGTGGCAGAGTTTTGGGGGCTGTGCCTTTGACTTTTCTTCTAGATCCGCCAGTGATTAGTTCTGTACAAAAAGTACTTTGCCCTGTGATTTGACATTTAAATGTTGACATACATGGACCTCTTCGCAAATGCCACAGTGCGCACACACAAGCCAATTTACGTAATGCGTGCTGGTCTTGCTTTATATGACCAAAAAACTGCAAATATTGACCTTACATACCCATATTGTCTATCAATGTTACAACCCACTGGATAATAGTCATCCAAGCTTTTCTTCAATTCTGTTATGTTCAGTTTAATAACGCAACTTCGTAGATGGTTCGATTACAAACTACACAATAACGTAATAACAGTGATCAGCAGCTAGACCGAGATCCAAAGCGCACATACTTTTGCGCAGCGCAGTAGTCTAATTGTCTGCATTTGGAAAAATACTGAAACATACCAGTGCTCCACTTCGAACATTAAGCGTAGTTCCCTCAAGAGTAACAGTGCCTTTCTGATTGTCATTGATGTACATAGAGCCAAAGGTTTTCACGTCAAGATGATCAATGTAGTTTCGCCCACCACCTTCGTACTCAAGAAAGACATTACATCCTGAGCTGACCGTGAATCTCTGCATGCTATGAAGGCTGCCTGTATCACAAAAAACAACAGGCAGAATTTGTTTTTGACATGTTGGCAACTACAAACAATACATCTTGATTACAATCGTGTTACATATAGACCATGATTAGAGCATACCAATCAAAATGTAGAGAAGACCCCAAGAAGACCACATGGTTCTCCTTGAACTACGTTCTCACTTAGTGAGAAATGAGTTGCCCGATATTGGTTCTCCCTGAACCATAATTTCACATAGTGATAGTTGAGATCATGGGCGGATCCAGAACATTTTTTAGGGGGGGACTGAGAATCAAAAACAATTATTTTTCAGTACTACAAAAATTACAATGAAATAATCAAAGGGAGAGAAAAACAAAGCACAGTGAGGGAATGGTGGTGCGTTCTCCCCTCCCCTCCCCCTCTCTCTCTCTCTCTTTTTCTCTCCTTTTTTTTTTTTTTTTAACGATTTTAGGGGGGGGGCTACAGCCCCCTTGGCCCCCCCCCCTGGATCCGCCAATGGAGATACGAGTTGCCTGATAAGGTTCTTTTCAGAACCTGTACGTCATTTAATAGCGATAGTTGAGATACACACAGTGTTACTGCAAACCGAAATGATATATATTAGTTGGATTTCATAAATGAAATACTTGCGCATTCATATGGAGTGCCATGGTCGAGTGGTTTAGTGCATCGGATTTGTGTTCTGATGGCTGAGTCGTCAGAATGTGGGTTCAAATCCCAACCGCGACCATGGTGCTTGTGTCCTTGAGCAAGACACTTTACCATAATTGCTTCTCTCCACCCAGGAGTAAATGGGTACCTGAGGGCAGAGTTGGTTGTTGTTTGATTAGCCCTATATGCGCTGTAATGGCAGCAATTGAGCTGTATACTCCCAAGGGAGCTGAGATGGTTTCAGGAATGATTTATGAGCCTGATGAGCAGGGGTAATAATATCATGCGCCTTGAGCACCAGTTTGGTGGATACGTGCGCTATATAAGTCCACATTATTATTATTATTATTATTATTAATGCCTTCTTGTGTATATACTCCATCACTCTTTCATGTAAATGACTGTGTTAATTTATATGTTGTTCTGTATATTGAAAGGATTATGAAATAAACTATACTATTAAAAATGTAAGGTGCATGATACAGAAATGCAGAATTGATGGGCAGTTTTAAAAAGAAAATGCATAAGCCTTTTCCATTGATAACTTCTTACCATCAATAGCAATTTCCACATTTTTGCAATCCAGAATTGTCGGCAGTGTAACTGTAGTTCCATCCAGAGCCAGGACAGAGAAAGGCATCAAGGCACGAGGCATTGTAGCATTAAGTTCTTGACCGCGGTATAATGTAAGAAGGCCACTGCGATCACCGCCAACTGCGTGGATGATCAGCTTAGGTTTAGAAGGTGGCCATGATAGTTTCGTCGTGATGATGAGTGACCCTTGACCTCTAATGATGACCTGCAGTGTAATCATAAGAAAAAAATAGTTAGTGTAAGCAGGCCACTGTGATCACCACCAATTGCGTGGATGATCAGCTTAGGTTTAAAAGGTGGCCACGATGGTTTGGTTGTCATGATGAATTACCCATACCTCCCAACTGACCTGTGAGTCATGGGTTTGGCCCACAAATCAAGCTCCAAACCCACCGACCCATGAGCATGACTAAAAACCCATGAATCCAAAAAATTCAAAAATTAGTGTAAAAAATATAAAAATTTTAAATTAAAAACATGTACACCCACACACACATACACCAATATTCATCCAAACCCAAAGTCAGCAGCGCAGATCGACTACACATCGCCGATTCCGACCAGGACAGGGGACGGATGTAGCGTGGTCTGTTTTTTCTACTACGGAACGCGTACCCTTCCTGACTGGCGCGTATCGACTGTACAGTGTACACTGCACTGTGTACACGATGTACATATACAATACATTCCATGCAATGTAACGAACATTGTAAATACGAATGCTCTTCTAAGTTGAGAGCTATAGTTACCCTTGACCTCTGATAATGACTTGCAGTGTGAACAGTGTGATAGTTACACCACTATTTGCATGCTGCATATAGTGCTTTTGCATAAACACAGGGGTATGTATTCAAAAATGGTTAGTCAGTAAAGATGGCCGATTTTGCATGATGTTGTAACAAGCGGTTCTACAACTGGCGGTGAGGAACTGCCGGTATGGTTCACCGAACTATTGAGGACTTTGTACTTGCCCTAATTGGACCTTTTGTTAAGTCTGGAAGCAGGAACTATAAATATAACTATAAATAGACTGTTCGCACCAGCGGGAAAAACACCTGGCAGTATAAAGCCAAGATGATTTGTGTATGTATTCATTTGTTTTGAAAAAGAAAAGAGTTGTGTTGTTAGCTTTTGAGGTGAATGGACCAGAGTGGTCCAGTCTGAGTGTTTTAATAAACCGTTTTCCTTCATCAAAATGCCGTCTACCGTTTCCTCTGTTGCGCTGTTCAGCAAGGGGAAACAAGGACCCACTGACAGGCTATTCACTACAATATGATCTCAAGTGAAAACCATCTATACCTCATCAAACTCGTAAATGTCTGTTCTCTCGTCTGCTCCAACAATAAGAGTATCCGGAACCATTGAATGAAATGTTTGCCTCTCAGCACTGTGGACTGGGTCACGCTGTAGCAGAACTTCCACTTTGTTCATGGCGGCAGAGCCGCCGTGTGCTCGTAGCTTGATGAAAATCTACAAACAGAAACAACAAAATAGTTTTTTTTTAAAGAAATATCTGGGGTAAAAACCGAGTGATTAAAACTGTCTGTATGGACAACAGTATATATAGGCAGGTTTTTCAAATAAGACATTCAAATTTATCATTCTTTTTTAAATGCTTGGAAAAAGCAAAACAAAATCTGACTAAAAAAAGAAATGGTACCTCTAGTTAGGCCAAAAAAAAGTCTCCGGGTTCTGGTCTCCGTGCGCGTCAACCTCAGACCACCGGCATAGCCACAGGGTGCCTCAAATAAAGAAAAGGGAAAAAAAAAACATACCCCCTGGGGCCCCCCCCCCACTGAAAAGCAAGGCCCCCCCCCCCCCCCTGTACCCCCCACTGAAAAAGTCCTGGCTACGCCGCTACCTCAGACCCACGCGTCAGCATTTTTAATTTTCTTTTTTTTGCTATGTCCAATTGCAGCCAAAATTGCTGAATCAATTGGAATTCTGCAGTGCTGTGCTTTAAGCGACTTTTTCACAAAGGGGTATGAACGTTTGCTTGATTTGTGAGGCCTCTCTTAGCCACCATACTTTGTATACGGGAAACTTGGTCCCCGCATATACAATGTATCATGTATTTCCCTGCAAAAAAAAGATGGCCGAAAAAAAAAGAAAAAAAAACAACAACAAAAACACGTCACCGCACCGATTTTGAAGCCGACCTATGACCAGAAACCAGAGACTTTTTTTGGCCTGATGTACGTACCTTGTCAACGATGTTACCAATGGGAACCAGTGAATACTGATTTGGTTCCTGTTGGGTTCTGCATCCGGTGACATCCACAAACCCATCCGTGTGGAAAATTGTAGTGCTGCCAGACTGACTCGAGATTTGAAAATCGGTAACATAGCTGACAAGAAAAGTTGGACAAAGTTGGACAAAAGCGCAAGTTATTACTTTTGCCAATTTGTTGGCTTTTGCAGCTGTAAATAAGTCCATGAGTTTTTTCATGAAGTGCATTCTCACATGCATTGCAAGGTACAGTTGTTTACAAAATGTCTGTTACAAAATTAGTTGTACAATGCCTTTTGTTTCCATGGCAGCTTGGGAAAAAATCAGAAAAACCATGTTTCAATAAACCATTTCACCCAGCACATAGTAGTTAACTTCATAAGCCTAATTTGCATATTGATCACATGGCCCACATCTGAAAAGTTTGACAAAAGTGGTAGGCTTAATGGTGGATCGATTTTCGTCTTTGCAGCTGTTTTTGTCAACATGGTAAATGCTAGATTTCAAGCTCATTTGATTGAATCCATCCGGTACGAGCAACTGTAGCCACAATGTTTGAGTTTGCCATAGCAATACTAGCCTTTGGTCAAGACCGACGTTTAATTGTTTCCTTGGAAGCTTCGTACATTACGGAAAAAATTTCTGTTTGAAACACTTTTCTTTTTCTCAAAAATGCAAAGGTAAATAAAAGTGAAACTGAGCACCAACCTGACACACTGAGGATACACACGAACAGCATACGCATAAACTGAAAATGGGAATGAAACTGTAATCACTGGCTGCTGGGTACCGGTCAGGTAGTAATACCCATCCGTGCCCGACCCTGAGAACATCTGGCTGAGCTGGTACCTTGTGTATCCTCCATTATAGTATGGGGCACCTGTTGTATATATGTTGACGCCGCCATACGTATAATAATTTGTTAAGCTACCAGTGTCAACGCTGTCTAAGGGAAGGACAACATGCTCTATGATTCGTGAAGTGCCTGATGAAGCTCGTTCGTTGTCAACAATGACTTTGCGTTTTGGTTGGTCTGGATCCAAGACTCCTTGAAGGTAAACTGTACCCGATGAACCAAATTGGTCGGGTCCATTGCCACCTTTGGTGTGGAAGTTTCCAATGAAGTTGTAATGGGTGTAGTAGACTGCTATGCGACCTCCTGAACCGCCACCACCATAAGTTGATCCTTAAATGTCCAAAAGAGGCAAAAGAATTGGCATAACAAATGAACAATGACCGGTTGAGACTCACTGCATGTTATTCCAAGCAGTGTGTACATTGGATGCAGCATTTATACTACTCATATCAAAACTATAAATTCATATTCATTATTTGGCAAATGTTTAACTATTTTCATATGTTATGCTCATGAATATTCATATTTCCAAAGTACAACCTGCTATATGTGTTCTCGGTACACGATTGCATGATTTAATTCACTGTATAGATAGTTCCTGATAGCTACAGTCATAGTGGGAGACCTTGAGATGGTGGTAGCACACCAGTTCATTCTTTTTCCCATTGTTTACATAATTCTACCACACGCAAAATATTTTGAACAATACAAAAAACTAAATGGTCAAAGCATCTCAAAGATTTCCTACTAAATTTTGCTTTGAGCTGTGTGAAGTGTTCTAACTTATCTGTACAGTCAAGTGCTTTATTGTAAAAAAAAATGCACGTAAAAAAATAGTTAGTCATTGTTCATCAAGTATAACATTGTTAGGACGTCAAGTGAAAACCATCTATTGCAACAAAAGATCATCAATAAGGGAAGACAGGCTGAATAAATACATTTAATACATTAAATACAATTTCTAGAGCCAACATAGAAAAACTGATCACCAAAAACTGTCCAAACAAAAGTTCTAACCTTGTCCACCATTGGCCTCTATCGACCCAGCCCCATCAAGATGATTGACAAAAGCCAATATACTGCCTCCTGCTCCACCTCCCGAAACACCCTGGCTGTCTTCCCCACTGGCATGAAGACGACCTTCCACTCTTAGATCATCACTGACCTCTAGATTAAGGGTTCCTGAAAAGAAGACTCACATTCCTTTAGATTTTGCTTCATTATTTAAATAACTTGCTATAAAACTTCCTACAATAATGTGCAAATCCTGTTGGCACACCCCTTATTCAGTGTTAAGTGTAAACCAGATTTTCAATGGAAACATTTGGCAGCGCGATATCCCAGCCAAATTCAAAGCACTCAAAATTGTACAAGGGGAGAGGGGGAGGGCTATCTCTTAGAGACCAAAAGGTTAAAAAAGATTCTTGACAAGAAAACCATTATGAAAAAATACTCAATTAAAGGGAAGGTACATTGGTATTTGGTAACATATTATTTCAATCCCTAGTTCTCATGAAATATAAAAAGAAAAACTAACCCGTGAAGGTTTCATCACAATAGGTACTGACATTTTTGAAAAACGAAAATTAACAGTTTCCTGTTTTTTCTGCTTTTATGTTTTACAAAAAATATCCATCCAGCAAATTCAACATAACAAATCCTGTAATACTGTAATGATATAAAGATCAAAAGTACTTCAGACAAAATAATTTCTCAGGATGATTAATATGTGTGCCAACTTTATACCAAGTAAGTTTTTAGATACAAATTTGTTAATCTGGTAATGGTGTTCCATCCCTTTTAAAGCCTAGATCTGACGGCCATTTGAAGAATTATAATTATATTAAGTACCTCCTCCTCTTCCTCCTCCATCTCCATCGTTGCCACGTCCACCTCCACTCCCCATCTCTCTAGGGAGGAAAGTGGACCCATATGCAAAGGCCCAGTGGATGCCACGGCTTGAAGGTCCTCCTCGTCCACCATGACCACCACCTGAGCCACCGAGCTGACCGCTGCTTTTACTTTCACCTGAACCAGGGCCGTTACCTATACCATAGCCACTGAAATCAGCATGGAAGTCACCTTAAGCAGAAGGAGGATACAAACAAATACTTTAAGTCTAGAAGATTTGTTTGTAAAAATCACTTTCAAAAGCTTATTCAAATATTCTGACCCACTAATCTTGGCCCAACAAGCAGACCTACATCTGCAAGACTGCTAGCTTCTGTAACATCTTCGTCCTGGGTATAATTTCTGGAAGATGCTTATAGCTGCCAGTTTTTGGCATTTCATAGAGAAATTAACTGTTAAGTACTGAAAGGGAATGACTAATAAAGTCTATTACCTACATGAAGTAATTCCGGCCTACCATGGGGCATCATGGGATAGTCGTTTCCACGCAAAGCTAGTTCCTAGAGAACTAGATGCAATCTTAATCTATACGCAGGCGAACCATCACTTGTGGGGAGAATGCGCTAAACACTAAGGTGCGTGCGCAAGATACAGTTCTCTCATGCACATCAGTTTGTGGAACAAAATGTCACGAATAGGCCAAATCCATTGTTCTTGGAGTACTATGCCGTAGACTAGGTTAGTACATGAGCAGCACACTTCCTGCGGGTAATAGATTTCTGCTAATAGTTATTGGGCCTTTAATACTTCAAACAAAGATTTGTAATAACCACAGTTGTACCTGCAACATCAATGGTCAAATCCTCCACAATGACATGTAGCTGGTTTGTCCTGACATAGCCGCCAGCATTCACAACAAAGAGTTTCAACTCCAGCGTGAATTCACTCTCATCCTTCACCGTCAGCATCTCCAGTTTCCCGTCTGATCGAACCGTCATGTTTATGCATTCGTAGCGACCCGCCGGCTGCTCACGCGAGTTGCCATAGGACCACATTGAGAGGGCGCCCCCACTGTCCACAGTGAAATCACCGACGTCAGCCAGAGTGCCGTTAATCTCCATCCACACATCACGCATGCTGAGGCGTGGAGGTAACTCTAACTGACCGTATCTGGAAGATAATTAAGACAAAGAAGTACTATAGCTGAAAAAGAGGGCTTCCAAAAGTGGTGTGGGCCACATTGCATTTTAGTTTAAGAGTCATATATTTCTAGTTTAAGAGTCATATATGAATGTCCCCCAATACATGTTTCCGTGTAATAGACTTCCGAAGTTCATAAAACGTGCATGACTGCATTATTACATTATCAATTTATCACATCCTAACACAGGAATGAAATGAACCAAAAATGAATGTTTGGCATCATCAGAAAGCCCATTAAATTCTCTTTAAGTTGATATCCATATCTCAAAATGTGAAATTTGGGGGCCATTCCTCATTTCGACGAAGCGGATCACATATATTTCTAGTTTAAGAGTCATATATTTCTATTGTAAGAAAGTCAGTGGTGTAACTTTTAACATCCGAGACCTGTGCCCCTAGGGTGCCCCCGCTCAGAATTCAGATTCCTAATAAAAACAAGTGCCTGTTTGCCTCAAGTGCCCCCTGAAAACCCTTGTGCCTACTCTACTGAACCAACCTGATCTGCCACTGGAACCCCGATCTGCCACTGGAACCAACCCTAAGCCGCTGAAGGGCGTCTACTTACCCAATTCAGTTTTGTTTTTACATAAGGGAAAGTTGGCTATTAATCTTCACATTTTGACAACACATAGCAACATACCTGTACAGCATCACATTGGCTGCAAAGTATATGTCAACCCAGTTAAAACCAAAGGTTTGGTTTCGGCCAATGTGGAACACTGCAGAGCGATCTCCGAACAGTCTGCCTCCACGGACTTGGACTACCTCCATGGTTGTATTACTTAAGATGGCCACATGAGCATTGCCATGGACATGGATCTGTTATTTATAAAAATACACATGTTTAGGACAAATGAGACAGGAATGTTCCAAGCACACTCACTGTCTCTTTGGTTAATTTCATCATCAATCTTTTATAAACTCATCCAGAAAATATACGCCCTATAAAGCCCAAAAATCGGTGCAGTGATACATGGTTATTGGAACCAGACCAAATTTCCCATACACAAAGTATGAGGCTGCACAATTCAGGCAAACATTCATACCCCTATGTGAAAATGTCATTAAAAACACAGTGCGGAAGAATTCCAATCGATCCAGCAATTTTGGCTGCAATTGGGCGTCGTTTCATAGCAAAAAAAATACACCTAAAAATGCAGACATGCAGGTCTGAGGTGACACGCACGGAGACCACAAACGGGAGACTCTTTTTGGGGGGCCTAAAAATCCTACTATAAAAGAACAGTATGAATGCTGATGAGAAACTTTTTTCACCCCTACTACTTACCTCATCAAAATTATAGGAGTTTGTAGAATGCCACAGCCAGGTGATACCTCCAGCTTCAGTGATGTCATCATATTGACCATCTAGAAGGTTTCGTAGATCACCGTGGTTGTAGATTGCTGCGTGAGGGTAGGGAAGGCCGTTGTTGTTGATCTTGAGTGTCTTGTGTAGCGTGGTACGAGTTTTGTTTTCGTTAGTCAAGTTGTGTGCATATTGCTCAATGTACACAGTGCCAGCACCCCCAACTTCATAAGTGCTATAACCTGTTTGATGATAAAATTATAAAATACAGAAACCAGACTAAGGTAAAATGATTAGCCCCCACGTGAGTCACTAAAGCAGCAAGGTCTGGTTTAATTTTAATTGTTTTATTTTACACTTTTGCAAAAACAAAATAATTAAAATTTATATTTCTGGAAGAAGTAATCCATTATTATACCTGTTAAGATAATATGCACATTAAGTTGCACAACCACCCATTTCTTCTGGATGAAAAAATACCGGACAAACTCTTGCACCCGCATTTACAACCACCATGACTGGTCATGTTTGTATTGATTGCTTCCTTGGATTCTGGAAAATATAATGCCTTGCTCACGATGTGAGGTACCTGCTGATATGTGTGCTATGCATTGACAATTAACATACATCATGCATATAGGTTGGTTAATTCTTGCATCGGGTGATAAACAACTGATTTAATTTTGCCCTACTTCAACATGTGTATAGCACTGCATACTCAGTGCTTTCTGAGTGTCTCTGAAAAACTTCACAGGCGACTCGGGCAGGATTCAAAAGCACGACCTCCTGCTTACTAGTGCAGACGTCTTAACCTCTCGACCACCGAGCTTGCCCGATGACGATTGGCTGGCTAGAATCCTATATAGCAGGTGGTTCCGCGATATATATAGTTGGTTACATCATGCATATTTTTGCTTATCAGGCCCATCAAATGTTTACACAATGCCGGACATTGATGCCGCTCTCTCAACATTCTGCCAATATCAGAATAATTCAGAAGTATAGTTTTATGCCTTATCCTCCATTTCCATTTATTAAGGGAAAAGGGCCAAAGTCAAGGTACAGCCAAGCCTTTGATAAGCATCGCCAGGCCCAGGCTTTGCCCAGGCCCAGGCTTTGCCCAGGCCCAGGCTTTGCCCGGGCCTATGGGCCTATATAATCCCCTATCTGAGCACAAAAGACCTTTTACTAATGAATAAATCTCAAACAGCTCTTATTGTTAACACAGACTTGACTGACACCTCAGCTGTCTTTTGTTCACAACTGCAGCCATTATAATGAGCTCTACTTGGCTGGGCTAGGCCCTCCAGAAGCCCAGATTATGTTGATTGACAGGTACTATATTGTTACAGGATTAGGACTCACAAAAGACAGATTAGATGGCCAAGTAGCCTGGGCCTGGCCAGGCTTCCCAAAGGCTTGGCTGTACCAAGACTATGGCCCTCCTCCCTAACATCCCTCTTCCAACCCTTCCCCTTCCCCACCACTTCCTACCCCCCCACCCCGATAATTTAACCTACCTCCCTGAGCATAAATGGTGCCATTGAAGTTCTTAATTGTTTGGTGATAGATGGCCACTCTACCTCCAGACCCACCACCCCCATTGCCTTGACCGTTGCCGCCATTGGCCGACATGTGACCGTAGCCATCAAGCTCCTCACAGTCGATCCAGATACTGCCGCCAGAACCACCGCCTGTTGGTGGAATATTGGGAAAGGTCACAAGATTTAAATAAACTTACCTTTAATAATTACAGGCCTGACTGGCCCAAACATGACCCAAAATGTGTATTTGTAAAAGGTTTTTATTTTTGCGAGAAGTCATTCATTCACGCCAGGGGTTCTGGAGCCTGCTTAAAGGTCCCAAACATTTTTTATTCTAGGTACGCTAGGACCAAGTTTGCAATGTATTCTGGCTCAGTTGTGAGCAACCTAATTTCCCAACCCAACATAAAACAATGTATATATATATACACACTCACTGGCCATAAGTATTGCAACATCCCCAAAGTTCAGTTTGGAGAACTGTGTTACAATAATTTATTTTATTTTATTTACACTATTTAAGACTTCTTGAAAGTGCCTGTGTTTTGAAGTCAATGTTCTTTTTTACTGTTCTTGCTCGGAAATTATGTAATACACGATCGATGAAATCGGATTAAATGATCATCTCACCTGTTACTTGTAAAGTGCTATTTTGCGCATGTTGCAATACTTTTGGCCAGTGAGTGTATATATATATATATATATATATATATATATATATATATATATATATATATATATATATTTTTTTTGGGGGGGGGAGGCAGCAGTTTTTGAATTTGGGGGAAACATAGCCCCCTTTGGGCCCCACCCCCTCCTACACTGAGAGCATGTATGAAACAGCTCACCTGCATATACACTGTGTGTGCCATCGGGAACTTCTCCGTTCACAGAAATAATGCCGTCATTGATCATGTGCCGTGTGGTTATCTTCAATGCTCCTCCGCCACGTCCTCCGATACCACGTCGTATGACGGTGTTCTTTAGCCTTCCGTCTCCAAAATAAAGCTCACCTGTGAAGGTTGAGGGAACAAATTTCATTTTCATTTCTGTTTTTTCCCAAATGTACATACATAAAAAAAATATGACATGAACAATAAAAGATAAGTAGATAATGGGAGCCTTTTGAGACACATGGATGCATCTACAGATATATTGTCCTGTCAGAACAACAAGGTCGTATCTAAAAAATACAAAAGGGTCATATGTGTAATAAATAAAAGTGTATAAATTTGCATATATTAAAACAATTGAGTGCAACAACGTCGTATCTTCTTCAATAGGTTTTGCGTGTTCATCCTGGAACCCTGTAAAATGATACGACCTTGTTGCACTGAGCAAAATCCATGTATGCAACAAGGTCCTAACTATGATACGACCTTGTTGCACTGATTACTACTGGCGTACAATCCCTTACTAATGGTGTTCAAAGAGGAAAAAATGCTGTTTACCATACTGCCGTCCATAGCCACCAGTGCTACCATAGTCATCAGGATTGTAAATAGATCCATAGGCTAGCCCTACGTGAGGCTGACCTGCTCCTCGTCCACCACTGCCACCATGACCGCCACCACTGCTACCACTTGCGCTGCCTGAGATGATACAACAAGATAAAATACATATTACAACCAGGGCCGTTGTGAAGACATTATCTTTGGGGGTGTGTGGAAGCCAATTTGCTGACTGACTTATAAGTGGCGGATACATAACTGAACTGAAATGGGAAGGAGGCTGAAATGTTTTTTAAACACCTTGCTGGACGAGGAGAGGGTGGGGTAAGATGTGAGAAATTTTAAGGGAGGGTAACTGTAGGCATGAGAAATTTCCCCCGAAATGAAATCACTTCAAGCACAAAAACCACAGGCCTGCTTCAATTGTTGTTTTATTTGGTAATTTATTTGCTGACTGAGACTTAATTTGGTGGTTTATTTGCCAACAGAGATTCTAAGTGCCGACCGAAACAAAAAGAAAAAACACTCCCCCATTGTTCAAGTTTGACCTGTTTTGACCTGTACATGGGATGGCATTGTCCAACAAGGCTTTTGAAATAAGAGATCAGATCTTAAACGACAGTATCGTCATGATCAGAGCAGACTTTCAACAGGGCATGGAATCAGTATCCTAGTTTAAGATCAACACAGTGACTGATCGCTACTGGCTCATTTATGCAGCAGCAATGGTAATATGACCTTATCATGTGGGGTATTATTTTAAGACACTGAGCTAATCTAAAACTAGCACTCCAATTCCATGCCCTGTTGATCGTGATAATATTGTCTCTTTAAAGAAAGCCTACTATTCAATTCCATTCAATTTTATATTTATTTCCATAATACATCAAACAAAAAAGTAAGTCAATGTACATGCTTAGTATATTTTGTCTCTTACCATATCCTTGTCCTGGTCAATGTACATGCTCAGTATATTTTGTCTCTTACCATATCCTTGTCCTGGTCAATGTACATGCTCAGTATATTTTGTCTCTTACCATATCCTTGTCCTGGTCAAATGTACATGCTCAGTATATTTTGTCTCTTACCATATCCTTGTCCTGGTCAATGTACATGCTCAGTATATTTTGTCTCTTACCATATCCTTGTCCTGGTCAATGTACATGCTCAGTATATTTTGTCTCTTACCATATCATTGTCCAGGTCAATGTACATGCTCAGTATATTTTGTCTCTTACCATATCCTTGTCCTGGTCAATGTACATGCTCAGTATATTTTGTCTCTTACCATATCCTTGTCCAGGTCAATGTACATGCTCAGTATATTTTGTCTCTTACCATATCCTTGTCCTGGTCAATGTACATGTACATGCTCAGTATATTTTGTCTCTTACCATATCCTTGTCCTGGTCAAATGTACATGCTCAGTATATTTTGTCTCTTACCATATCCTTGTTCAGGTCAATGTACATGCTCAGTATATTTTGTCTCTTACCATATCCTTGTCCTAGTCAATGTACATGCTCAGTATATTTTGTCTCTTACCATATCCTTGTCCTGGTCAATGTACATGCTCAGTATATTTTGTCTCTTACCATATCCTTGTCCTGGTCAAATGTACATGCTCAGTATATTTTGTCTCTTACCATATCCTTGTCCAGGTCAATGTACATGCTCAGTATATTTTGTCTCTTACCATATCCTTGTCCTGGTCAATGTACATGCTCAGTATATTTTGTCTCTTACCATATCCTTGTCCTGGTCAATGTACATGCTCAGTATATTTTGTCTCTTACCATATCCTTGTCCTGGTCAATGTACATGCTCAGTATATTTTGTCTCTTACCATATCCTTGTCCTGGTCAAATGTACATGCTCAGTATATTTTGTCTCTTACCATATCCTTGTCCTGGTCAATGTACATGCTCAGTATATTTTGTCTCTTACCATATCCTTGTCCTGGTCAATGTACATGCTCAGTATATTTTGTCTCTTACCATATCCTTGTCCTAGTCAATGTACATGCTCAGTATATTTTGTCTCTTACCATATCCTTGTCCTGGTCAAATGTACATGCTCAGTATATTTTGTCTCTTACCATATCCTTGTCCTGGTCAATGTACATGCTCAGTATATTTTGTCTCTTACCATATCCTTGTCCTGATCAATGTACATGCTCAGTATATTTTGTCTCTTACCATATCCTTGTCCTGGTCAATGTACATGCTCAGTATATTTTGTCTCTTACCATATCCTTGTCCTGGTCAATGTACATGCTCAGTATATTTTGTCTCTTACCATATCCTTGTCCTGGTCAATGTACATGCTCAGTATATTTTGTCTCTTACCATATCCTTGTCCTGGTCAAATGTACATGCTCAGTATATTTTGTCTCTTACCATATCCTTGTCCTGGTCAATGTACATGTACATGCTCAGTATATTTTGTCTCTTACCATATCCTTGTCCTGGTCAATGTACATGCTCAGTATATTTTGTCTCTTACCATATCCTTGTCCTGGTCAAATGTACATGCTCAGTATATTTTGTCTCTTACCATATCCTTGTCCTGGTCCCTCTGAGGGTTGAAACCCCTGACCTCTGACCTCCTTAGTGATGTAACCACCATGATCTAGGTTTATTTCACCGCCGGAGTACACAGCCACAAGGTGAAGAGCAGTGAGGTCAAAACGATCATTTGATTTGAAGAGCCCTCCGCCATAAACCTACATGGAATTATAACATTCACAAAAAGTTTCACATTTTTTGGATACTCTCATAGCAACACACATACACCCTTATTAATCCTCCTACAATCAGTGCAATTTTTCAAACAACCCATTCAGACCACTCCAAGCCATTAGCTGTTGCCAGTGGCCTCCTATGGTTACCCTTCTGTGTACTGTCACACCACTGAGATTACAGGGTAAAGTGGTCTCCCATTGATACATTGCAGGCCATACTAAAGGGAAGAGACATTAAAGGGGCAGTATCATCACGATCAACAGGGCATGGAATCGGAGTGATTGTTTTTAATAGATTAACTTAGTGACTGAAAATAATTTCCCACGTGATGAGGTTATATTACCGTTGCTGTTGCATAAATGAGCCAGTAATTTGCATTCACTGTGTTCATCTTAAACGAGGACATTGATTCCATGCCCTGTTGAAAGTCTGCTCTGATCGTGATGATATTGCCCCTTTAACCCTCCTACTATTGCTGCACTTTAGTGGGAAGTTGCTACAGAGATCAAAACCAGTCAACTGCCTTGTTTGGCTGTTGACCCAAATGTGCACACAAGGGCATTTTTTGACTGGTTTTTACTGTCATTTTGACCACCCTGAACAATACCAGACAATGCTTTTACCAGTCAAAAACAGTCGACTTATTTTGACCTGTAAATATACTTACTACACGTAAGGTTTGACAGTGTTCAACTTTTAAGTGTACTAGATATACCTTGGCAAGTATATCAACATTTTGACTGATTTTGATCCTTGTAGTAGTAGGAGGGTTAATGGTAATGTTGGCAAAACTGCTTTTTTGGTTATTTTTTGGAATAACCATTACTAGCCTATACCTTTAAAGATCATCACGACCAACAAGGCATGGAATCAGGGTGCTAGTTTTTGATTAACTCAGAGACTGAAAATAATATCAACACGATAAGGTCATGTTACCGTTGCTGCTGCATAAATGAGCCAGTAATTTTCAGTCACTGTGTTCCATCTTAAACCAGGACACCGATTCCATGCCCTGTTGAAAGTCTGCTCTGATCGTAACAATAGTGTCCCTTTAATCAGTGGTGTGGGGGCCAACATTTTTTAGAGTAAATTCACCAATGAACCTACAAATTATGTCAAACAGAAATACCAACAAGTTTGTGAATTTCCTGACAGACACTATTTTACCAACAAGTGGGGGAAG
Organism: Zoroaster sp. YZ-2022; assembly: GCA_029582265.1. NCBI lineage: Eukaryota > Metazoa > Echinodermata > Asteroidea > Forcipulatida > Zoroasteridae > Zoroaster > Zoroaster sp. YZ-2022. Next base: position 25,823,578 of record CM055826.1, on the reverse strand, counting down.
CTATCTGTTTTTGTACCTTAATGATCAATGCCTTTGTCCAAAATTTTAATTTATTAAAATATGAGATGGATGACCAAAGTATGAAACAAAGTATACAGCAAAATCGAAACGTCGAGTTGTACCTCCAGTTCTTTTCAGAACTAATTACTACTCAATTGAGAATTTCACATGGTGTCACCACAATTAGTCTTACTTATCCTCCTCACCATGCAAAGCTACAAGTTTTATACAGCAAACAGATGGATTTTTCATGCATAGGCATCTCCTGTGAGAATGTGAATACTGTTAGAATGTGTGCAGAGAAACTTGGTAATGAAAAGGCCGAAAGGGCAAAAAATAATCAACATACCGTCATGTTGGTCACGTTAATATCCATCCCCATGTGTTTATCATATGAGAATAACTCAAATGTTCCACGGTCCTGCACATGAATAGAGGACAGCTGAATCTCGCCAGAGGTGGTGTTTTCACCCATACTGCCGTTAGTATCGACATAAACATAGCCACCATCAAAGACGTATAGGTCTTCTATACCTGTGACCTGTTAAAAATAAAGAGAAAAAAAATCATAAAAATAAAACCTCAGACAAGTTGATTTTACTTTTGCCATTCACAGAATGTTCTGTAAAATGCTCAGTACTTTCGAGTGTCTGCTGGCCTTGAATGCACAGCCTCCTGCTTACTACTAGTGGAAATGTCTTAATCTCCCTCTAAGAAAAAACGGGTTCCAAAAGAAATAAAGTAAGTCAAAGTTGTCAAACTCAACATACCATGTCATTAATGAAAAGTAGACTTTACTTCCGCTGAAGGGGTTGTTTGTCACCTAGGGGTACTCCTGAATGGTACCCAGGCAATCTCAATCCAGTGTAGGTAAGTGTACTTTTATGATTGCCTGGGTACCATTGGGAGTATCCTAGGTGACAACGACCCCTTCATCTTTCATTGCCACCTCTCCCTGCATTATAGCCTGTAGCTACACCCCATAGGTCACCCCATAGGTCATTATCTATCAATAAAGTCTGCACAAAAAAAGCTTGTATTGCCTAATTATCCATGAAGGATGCATTTCTTGCCTTTCCTGAGGTTTTCATCTGGACACCTTTGAAGAAGGCTCTACTGGGCATGTTCAGCTGTCCCGTCTCATAGATACGACTGCTGAATGGAATATCTGGATGGGTTACATTGACTGAGATGTCTTGGGAATAGCCGACATGAAGGAAGCCTGAATGAAATAAAGAAAAAAAACAGTTATAGTCGTTACTTTAGGTGACTCTATCACTTGAGCATAAGACACTACAATCTAGCAGACTCGCTTGGTTATAGCTTGGTTACGGCTTTTGATCCACTGACTGGCCTGTCATGGGGCATCATGGGATAAGCATTTCCATGTGAAACTAGTTCCTGGAGAACGAGACGCAATCTTAAACAAGACGTAGGTGCAAACCATATGTGTGGCAAGCAATGCAGCGCATTCAATAAATGCTAAGGTGCACGTGCGAGATATACATGTAGTTCTCTCACACGCCGGTTTGATTTGAGACTTTGCACGTCAGTTTGTGGAACAAGACGTCACGAATGGGTCATATCCATTGTTTTTGGAGTACTATGCCGTGGACTTTCTTTAAGAAAGCAAACAAAAACTGTGACATGTTTTTTATGGGATTTATGTTTTACGAAAAAATTTCCGGACAGCAATTTTTCATAAATGTGTCATAACAATTCCTTTTTTCTCTTTGATAATTTCTCAGGATGATTGACACTTGTACCAACATTACACCAAGTTGTTAAATAAGCTGTTAAATAATTATTTGTTAAAATGATAATCTGTTTATTACCAATGTTGATATTAATATGAACCCAATTCAGCCCTGTGGCTGCGGCTGCGATGTTCATCGTCACTAATAAAATCAATTCATATCACAATGCATGTGTGGGATTTGCTGTTATCAAAGAAATATAACATGGACAAAGATGGTCGCAATATTAATTCATGGGCTTTGGCAGGATGGTAACAGCCATTTTGTTCAAACAGTTTAGACAAAATAAACAGCAGTGACAAATAATCGACATATACCCGAGTTATCTCCAAACAGTTCACCCATGTAGACATCAACATCAGCTCTTAGATCTCCCCTTGGCATGATGGCTAGCTGCGCTCCACCAGTGATGTAAAGTTCATCAAAATCGTAGGAGTTGGTTTCCGTTTCTGGCTCAATCCACGTACGTGAGCTGCTTAGTTCTCTATACTTGTACCTGAAATGTTTACAAAAACAGTTGTGAGTCCAATAAAACAATCTAAATAAGGTTTTAGTATAGTTCCAAATCGCACTTCTTTTTTGTTAAGTTTTTTATAAGAGCATGTTTTTTCATTGAATTTTGGTACTCTAATTACATTATGTAATATTTTTATTTTTATTACCTAAACCCTAACTTGTTCTTAATGATTCTCTGAAAATCAAGTCCAGCAGCTGATTTCTCAATGAAGTTATGATAAATGAGGGCTTACTTTCCGAAAAATGCCAAAATTGGGGGAATGTGAAGTGACAATTGTCACACTCCATTGAACGAAATTACATACACACATCATGGAAGGCTTCAAAACAAAAGTAATGCGTAATATACGTATACTGTATTAACACAAATGGTAACACCATAACACATGTGTCAGAAAGTGCCTCACATGTCGATAGTGCAGTTTGTTCTCTGAACAAAACTGAAACAAGTCCGAGTAAATTTGGGCACCGCGAATACACACTATTGCCTTTGATATCTGTCTGACAAAAATCTGCCAGTGATTACAGCAGAATGGATCATTGTCACCTAGGGTACCCAGGCAATGGTACCCAGGCAATCTCATTCCTATGAAGGTTTGTGTATTATTATGATTGCCTGGGTACCACCTGGTTACCCTAGGTGACAACAACCCCTTCAGCGTGTTTACAGTGTAGAACTGTTTACCTGTCATAGACATTTTGGCCGTCCACGTAAATCTCAATTTCTGACATGGCAGCATAAGCGTATTGTCCGCTGCTGGTTGCAGCAAGAAGAAAGATCAATTTTGTGGCATTCCCTCGGACGGAAAGGTCAACAAATGAGCCATAATAGCAAGATGAACTGGGTAGGACATAATTACTTGTCACATCGGAAACAACATTATTCAATGAAGATTGCACCTGCAAATAATTGAAATAAATGTTTTTTGTTTTGTATTTTTTTTGTTTTTTAATAATATACATAAACTCCCCATATGAAACTATCTCCTTTTCACAGTATTACAGCTTTTAGCGCTGTTTGATTCAGTATCAAAATTTCATTTTGGCAACGAGAGTGCATAAAAGTTTGAATCATGCTGACTCACGCGTTTATTAGTAGATGTTTCATTACCAAATACAAAAACCTGAAAAAAAATCTTCTATTTCAATCAAAATTACTCAATAATTAAGTTGACCAAGTTGCTGCTCCGACAGTATATTTAGTAACATTACACAGATAAGCAGTGTGTTTTTCTTACAAGCTAGTGATCTGTGACGTTGGCGCACAAGGTCTGTGACGACAGACCCATTAACAAACAAAACAAACCCTCAAAATGCACTTGGTAGTACTCAAAACAGTCCCAGTGACTTGATTACTGATTTGGATAAAAATGTGTATCAGGACTTGTTGCGTTGACATTAGGCATGAGATATATGTTACTATAATCTAATAAATAATATTATCAGAGTTTCACCAAATATTACCTTGAATCGGGTTGGGAATTTGCACACCGGGTACACCCTGATAGTGTTGACAAAATATTCTGCTTGAAGATTGATCGTGATCGTCGTTGAGGCACTATTACTCAAGAAATGCTGGTGGATGTCGTTATTCAGCGTCTGGTCAAACAGGAAGTGAATCAGGTATGACGTGCCATCATTTGGATTCCCGTACGGGTAATACGGACGGTTATAGACACTTGAACTGGATGTTACCGTGATTCCAGATGCCGAGGTGTAAGAAGATGACTTACTGTAAGTGGCCGGGGTGTTACTTATATCGAGACGACGACCTATATTCTCAATTTCGTTATCAAGGGGACTCCTCCCAGCATTGTCAACTCTCAGAATGTTAAACTCTGTAAAGTGATTCTTGAGATAGAAGGTACCCGAAGCCCCGGACTCGGCTGAAGTGCCTACAGGACCTCCTTGGACGTCATAGGCTCCTTGGAAGAAGTCATGGGTCACATTGCTGGTGTGGTAGATTGCGACACGACCACCTGAACCACTGCCACCTGTGTTATCACCAGAGCCACCCATGGCTTGGATTGCTCCTGTGTGGCCCCCTATAACAAAGACAAGATAGAAAAGATCACTGGTCAAAACTCTCTGCAGCAAATAAAGTCATCAGAATTGCGTTCCAGCGTAACCTTATAAAGGCTTGCCACCAGTGGTATCACCAGAGCGACATATTGCTTGAATTGCTTCTGTGTGGCCCCTATAACAAAGACAAGATAAAGTCATCAGAATTGCATTCTAGCATAACCTTATAAAGGCTTGCCACCAGTGGTATCACCAGAGCGACATATTGCTTGAATTGCTTCTGTGTGGCCCCTACAACAAAGACAAGATAAAGTCATCAGAATTGCATTCTAGCATAACTTTATAAAGGCATGTTTATACAGGAATGTGATGCAATATGTATTGCATATACGTTCGTCAAGTACACAAAAGCAACACGCACTTGTTATTGTCTTCCTCAAAGAAGACAAGCCAGCACATTCATCTACGTGTAAAAAGTTTTCTGAGAAATCTATGAAAAATGTATGCATGCTTTCATGAACATTACGAAAAATACACCTCATGTGTTGTGTGTATAAGTTGTCTTATTAGGGAAGAGCCTAAAATAAATGGAGATAGTTAAATAATAGTAATAATCATAATAATATTAATTTATTTATACTAGTACGATACCACCAGTTTATGTTTGCAATAAACCAGTGTTTGTAATAAAAAGATGTCAGTTAAATTTCAAAACGTAACTATAAATAACAGGGTATGGACAATACAAACCAGTCAAAGCTCCAGTATGGATGAGAATGCTCCCACCGCTGCCACCAGAAGCTCCTGATAGGCTGCTTGCTACACCGATGTCCAGACTGTTGGCTTTGATATAGCCATCTACTCGTAGGATTCCCTTTACGTTGATGTCAAGAATGCCACCACCTATGGACAAAAGCCATTGTATTTAATCCTTTTGTTCACTTTCTAAGCTTTATTAAAAAGAGGATTTCTTTTTTCTTTTTCAGCACTGATCACAAGTTAAATTTGGCACATGATCAATACAGTCAATTTCTCTTAATAGCAAAAGTAGTTTTAAAGTTTTCTTGCATGATTCAGTGTTCAACATTCTTTATGGACAAAACCTCCCTTGTCTGCAAAACAACCTCAATCAAAATGAACACTGATGTAATTGCCTAATAACACCAATGCAGGCCTGTAGGCTAGGGAGCGGGAGGGTGGGGAGTTCTGGATGTGAGTGTGGGTACATATAATGACCTTAATAACAAGAGTGCATTGTGGATTAAATTGCTATACTTTAAAGTACATATAAAACAAGTATACCTATGCCACCACGGAGTCCAGCACCACCACTGCCGAAAGCCTTCGGGTAAAAGAGGTTACCAAAGGGGAGGTTGCGCTTCAGACGGCAGCTCAAGATTCCATTGCAGGCACCTCTTCCTCCCAGACCACCATGAGAGGCACCACTGTTACCAAGACGGTGAGAAACTCCAGGTGCTATCAGAGAAACAATATGAAAAATTTAATAAAATTGTTAATTTTGTGGTGATTTGTGTTTATATTTAAGGCATGTTTTAACCCTAACACAATAGCATGAAGTGTTAGAACTTTAGTTTCACAAAAACGTATACGACTAACATACAGGTATGATTGCACCTATATGTTTGTGGTACTTTCCAACAAAGAGAATAAGCAATTCCAGAATGCTCTTTCATCCTAATACGTCATTTACCACCCAAAATTACTTTTATCAATTGAAACTTGAGATACCCTTATGTAATCAGAAGGCAGTTTGGGGAAAGAAAGACTGTTTAAAATTGTTAAAAAATTTTTTTTTTTCATTTTGCATACTGCTTTGTTTTGACATGTACTTAAACTTTAATAGCATGTGCAATATATAGCTTGGGCACTTAAAGTAGTTTTTGTGTATGTGTTCCAACGACCCATTAAACCCAATACCCATTCCTTGCTTGAAACTATGACTATTAGCTAACCTTGTCCAAGATCTGTGAGGAATCCCCCATCACTGACATCAACACTGCCTCCATCATCAACGGTCATGTTTCCATCACACTCGATCCTGAGATTTTTGGCATACACAAGACCACCTCCTTCAACGAGCAAGTTCCCAGCATGAAGTAAGTACTGCTCTGGGTGAGCAAATGGCGCAGAAAAATTTAAGACGCCATTGGCTTTGACAATGATAGTCCCATTGAATCGATACTCCAAGCGTAGAAAATCATTGGTCGATCCTGTTAAATGGGACCAGACCCTAGCACCATTATACAATGTCAGATTGTGGATGTGATCTAACCTGCCCTCGACACTGATGAAAATGTAGCTGAGAATGGTGTCCGGTGCCAGACCAAGGTATCCACGCTGGTAGATGTAAACACTAAATGGAATGTCGATGAAATCTCGCCGCAGATCCATGACCTGGTTTGGACCGATGTGAACTACACCAGAGCGGTCACCAATCATGTGGCGAAAGTAAAGAGAAGCGCCGTAATCATACGGGTACGTCAAAATGGCTACATGAGCATTGCCGTAAATTTGGAGCTCCTCAAAATGGTAATTGTGATCCCCACCAGCAAAGTGATGCTCACCAGACTGAGGAAGCAGCCATGCCTTGAAACTGTCCTGCGTGATGTCCGAATGATTCTGTATTTTCACAACATACTGACTCTCCAGATTGTCATTCTCAATAAGCAAAGTTCGATGTTGGTGACCCATGTGATACAAGAAGACTGTACCAGGGCCCCCAGACTCAGCTGCGGCCATAGCCCTACCACCGTGAGATTGGAATTGGCCAAGGAAGGTCTGGTTTGAGTAAAAATACAGAGAAGTGCGACCACCTGAGCCAGCACCACCAGCTGTGTTGCTTTGACTGCCACCGTTGACTGCAACAACACCTGTTCCTTTAATAAGGTAGCACTCAATCAATATACTTCCTCCACTACCACTGCCACTGGTGCTGTCGCCTCCAAGAACTCCATCTGCACTGAGAATGCCATCATTCTGAAATGTGTCGCTTATGTTGAGAAAGATAATACCTCCACCACTTCCGCCACTGGACCCTCCGCCTGCACTGCCAAACTCAAAAGGTTCATACAAACTTCCATATGGCTGTCCAGTTTTGAGTGCTCCTGCTCCGCGACCACTTGTTCCACCATGTCCACCACCAGATGAGCCCTGTGTGTCAGTGAAGCCAAGTCCAATGTTCACACCATTTGGAATGTCTTGAGAGTCAGCGATACTGTACCCTTCGCCGTCGACGTTCAAACTACCACCATCATCAATTGTTACATTTGTTGCACTGACGGAGAGTCGGGTTCCATGGAACAAACCACCCCCTTCCACAAACAAGGCAACAACTTTGAAGGATATTCCAGGGTTTCCAACTGGCTCAGTTATTCCAAGTATGCGGGCATCATCTTGAATTCGGACTATTTCAAATTCATAGTGGCTAGGATCTTCGTACCAGGTTCGACCTCCGTGTTCCATGGACAACAAACCTCTGTGATGGAGAGTCATATTCTCAATGTGTGCCACGGTTCCATGTAGCCAGATGCTCACACCATGAATGATGGTATATGGAGCAAGACCTAAGAAGCCGCCTGCATAAACACGTGCACTGAATGGAAGGTCTATCTCAGGCCTAAAGAGATCTAGTTTTTGATTTCTTCCAATGTGGAAAGTTCCTGATCGATCGCCAATCATATACAAGAAAAACAGAGTAGCGTTGGTGTCAACTGGATCTGTGAGAATCGCAACATGGGCAGAACCATATATTTGTACCTCCTCAAAATGGTAGTCAAGCATACCATTAGCGAAATCATGTACACCTGACTGGGGTAGGATCCAGGTACGACACCTATCATAAGTGAGATCAGAATACATGTCGATAACATTTAGAGGATCTAAAGGGTCCAGACCACCATTGTCAATTATCAGTGTACGATGATCATACACCATGTGATACAGAAAGGCTGTTCCTGCACCTCCATTTTCAGCCAAGCTGGGGTGACCTGCTCGTCCACCCATTGCATGGTAGTTGAATCCAGATGCAGTCTCATTGTTTATAAAGTACATTGCAAGCCGTCCACCTGCTCCTCCACTTCCTGGGGATGTGGGATGTGTTGATCCGTCACCCCCATTGAGAGCAAATCGTCCATACCCTTTGATGGTGTGGCAATATACCCAGATGCTTCCACCACTACCACCACCCCCGCCATTTCTATCGGCAGAGCCACCGTTGGACGTCACCTCACCATCTATCTCAATTGTATCAGTGACGTTCATCCAAATCAAACCACCACCTCTTCCTCCTGGGGCACTGTTGATCCCAAGTCCACCTGCACTTCCAAACACATAAGGTTCGTAGAGGTCTCCGTAAGCAAAGCCTGAAGTCCTGGTCGGAGATGTGGCACTGATCCCACCACTTCCACCATGTCCTGCACCAGAGCCAAGGCCTGTGCTCACATCAGGCATTCCAGGGTTGACATCTCCATGAAGGGAAAGATGGTAGTGGGTCTCATTACGATGCATCGAATCATAGCCAAGAGCATCAGCTGCCAGTTTCCCACCGTCATCCACAGTTATGTTCTGAGACAGTATGGTCAGGCGAGTCCCATGCAGTAGGCCTCCACCTTCTATGGCAAATACACGTGTCTGGAATGTAATGCCAGGTTCTGTGATGGGATCAGTGGTAGCTTCAATCTTTGCATCATCCTGAATTCGAACAAACTGAAATTCATAGTGACTGAAAGGATTTCCTGTTGTGCGACCGCCATGTTGGAGCCACATATAACCACCATGATGAAGAGTGAGATTCTGGATGTGTGACAACAGTCCGGCCATATGAATTTCAACACCATGAACAACTGTTTTTGGTGCAAGACCTAGGTGTCCATCATAATAGACATGCACACTGAATGGTAAGTCAATTTCATCTCGCTCCAAGTCCATCTCTTGGCGATCACCGACATGAATTGTGCCTGACCGGTCTCCGATCATGTACCGAAAGAATATTGTTACAAGTCGAGGCTTTGAACTTGCAACAGCCATCCCGTCACTAATTTTGTCAAAGAGGTTCATACCATCCCCTGAGTTATTAGACACTAACACAGCCATGTGTGCCCCATCGTAAATCTGCAGCTCTTCAAAATGGAACATGTTTTTCCCTCCAGCAAAGTCGTGAGTTCCTGAAAAAGGAAGAATCCAAGCCCGGCAACCATCTTCTCTCAGGTTGTCCCAGTCAATTGCTTTGGTTCTCGGCAGAAATCCAGCATTCTCAAGAAACAGAGTTCTGTGGTCTTGCAAAAGGTGATAGAGGAAGATCGTTCCTGGTCCACCACCCTCACATTCATCACAATCACTTCCCGGAGCCCCACCATGGGATTCATACTTAAAGCCATTTGCAGTGTCATTTCGTTTAAAGTACAATGCGAGCCTTCCACCAGCACCCCCGCCTGACTTTGAGGATCCCGAGCCTCCGTTGGTAGCTATTGTCCCATAGCCTTTGATTCTATCACAGTGCATCCATATGCTACCAGCACTCCCACCCCCATTGCGAGGACTATCTTCTTCGCCATCATGTCCATTAGCAGACACAATCCCATCAATGAGGATCGTATCAGTGACATTGAACCAGATTCGTCCACCTCCAGGACCACCTTTTGGTCCGCCACCTGCACTTCCAAACTCCTCTGGCTCATAAAGATCACTGAAGGGTTTACCAGTCGTTGAGACTCCTTAAAAATATATAAATAAAAAAAAACAAGATAAACTTTGAAATCTGTTAAAACATTTAAGGCTGTACAAACCATTTGTTATAAATATCATACAAATTGTATAAAATAATAAAGAATTTTGAAACTGATTTGCAAAAGTGTTTGTGTTTGCTTGTGTTTTGGGGGGAAATTGTGAAAAATTATTTACAATTTTTGAACAGTTAAAAAAATAAACAGCTGATGACAACTAATATTAAAGCACCAGTATATAGTAACCCGCTCTGGTTACTTTCTTTGTTCTCTCTAAAAACTTATTTATGTACCTAGTCAGTTTCCCATCTGGTTTATTTGATGAAATAGCTTATATTAAAGAGAGCTGTTGACAAAAATATCTCTGCATACTTCCATGGAGTTGGTTGTCAGAATTAATTTATTTTAATCAAATGACTGTGGCTATAATGTGGTGCATTAGATAGATGGTAGTCAATTAATAAGATCTCTGGGTTAGTATTATTACCATAGCCATGTCCTCCACTGCCTCCATGCCCAGCGCCAGATGATCCAACACTGCCTGTTATCCCTTGCCCAAAGTTGATGATTCCATGTACGCCTTCTCGGAAACTTCCATCAGGATTTAGACTGCTACCATTCAGGACAGAGTACCCAAGACCATCCGCAATGAGCCTACCTCCAGCATCTATGGTGATGTTTGCGGCATGGACGTACAGATGGGTGCACTCGACAAGTCCACCCCCGTCGACCTGAAGGGTTTGGACGGTGAAGTTCATTCCTGGGTCTAGGACGGGGTCTGATATCATATGTACATAGCCGTCATCCTGGACGTGGACTGTCTGGAATTCATAATGTCCAGAGGGGAGGTCACTGGTGTGGCCATCTCTATTCAGCCAAAAGCGTCCCTCATGGTGCAACGTTAAACTCTCAACGTGGCTCAGTGCACCGTTCAGGAATATGGTGACACCGTGAACGACGGTATCTGGGGCTAATCCAAGATGGCCGCCCACGTAGACATGAACGTTGAATGGTAGGTCAATGGTGGGACGGTACAGGTCAACTGATTGGTTGTTTGCGATGTGCAGAGTGCCTGTACGATCACCAATCATGTTCTCAAAGTAAATGGTAGCATTGGAGTCTGGAGGATCGGTGAGAATCGCAAGATGAGCTCGGCCGTAGAGCTGGAATTCCTCAAAGTAATACTGTTGATCTCCTGTTGATAAAATAAAAAACCATTAGCTTAAAGCTATAATAGGCTTGCACATAAAATACACCTCCTTTTTATGGACGTCAGATGCCTGCTGAAGACTAGCTCAGATAGGTCTGCAATGATGTAAAATAATCTCTCTTGAAAAGAAACTATGGATTAACTTTTCTAGAGAAGAGTATCAGAGCATACTTTTCAAACGGTAGACAAAAAACAGTTGTTACAAGTACACAGAAGGTCAACAGCCAAATACAGCTTCAATCACAAATGTGATAAGCAACTACATGTACTGCACAAATAGTTCTTGTTGCAATATTGTTTACCATGATGGACTGAAAAACATGTTCATGAAAAGGTAAGTCTACTGCTTTTATGAGTTACCTGCAAATTCATGATCTCCAGAGGAGGGCAGGAGCCAAGCTCTGCTTTCATCTTCGGATAGATCGTGATAGTCGGTAATCACATTCTCATCTTCCTTTGGTCCCTTGCCTAAGTTGTTGACGACTAGCGTACGATGGTTGTATACTGAATATTAGGAAAGGAAAACATGGCTATTTTGTTTTGGCATTGACTTTTGACTCATAATCTGGAACAGAAAAAATAAACTAGGGTCTGAGTGTAACTTTATAGATACATACAAAATCAGTTTATATTAAGTAAGCCTCATTTGTAGGTAATTTTTCAGAGAATATGCAGTACATAGCAGTTTGTAACAGTACATTTTGTATGTTGTTGACACAAATTTATTCACTTATCAATTTCCTGCAACTTTGCAGGATAAAGGAGCTTTGAAAATTCCCAAAAAGGAAGACAAATCCTGAGAAAGCATAGGCATGCTGTTCTTAGCAAATCACAAGATGAAAAAATTTCCTGAGACTCTTACCAGTGTGGTAGAAGAACATTGTCCCTGGTCCACCGACACCAGCACCTTGTCCTCCTGAAAGTCCCCCATGGGCCTCAAATGATCCAGAGAAGGTGCGATTGAGGGCAAAGTAGACAGCAATACGGCCAGCCGAGCCACCTCCACCCTCATAGGACCCATAGACATGGCCAGCACCACCGTTGACAGACACTCTTCCATAGCCCTTGGTTTGTACCATTGTCAAAAAAGGTATAATCAGTGATGCAAAATAAATGGCATTGGCAACTTCCCAAAAAGGTCATTAAAAGAATCACTTAAATTTCCCATAGAATTCCTGTAGGATTTTTTGTTTGGGTTTCTCAGCCTCACCTTGATAGTTTGACAATTTCAGATATCTTGTTTATAATATCAGATATCTTTATAAAAAGGGATGTATGTGTCAAACACTGTATACTCAATGCTTTCCGAGTGCCGAAAAAACTCGGGTGGGATATTCTCTCACTGAACTCTCACTGAGCTTGCCCAATTACGATAGGACGACTAGAATCCTATATAGCAGAGGGTAAGCAATTTGTATTAATTGGTGAAATTCTCGCATCGGAATAATAAACAATTGATTTGATTTTTGCCTTACATAATTTTCACTTTAATGTTCACCATCAAACCATGTTGCATTTAATACCTGCATCAAGTTAGTCTTTATCCAGATAGATCCACCACTTCCTCCACCATTCCCATACTGCTTTGATGAGTCACCATCAGCACTGACTTCGCCATCAATCTTCAGTGTGTCAGCAATGTTCAGGATCATTTTCCCACCACCTTGCCCGCCGTTTGGGCCGCCGCCCTTGCATCCCAGATATGAAGGCTCGAAGACGTGGCCAAAGGCAGCTCCAGTTTTACGCTGGTGGGTGCTTCGGCCACCGCGACCTCCATGACCAGCTCCTACAGCAAAACAAATCAGAAAGAATTGGTTTGTTTATATATTTATTTCCATGCAGCACAAACAGACACAACAAATGTTGCAATATGGCACTACAGGTATCAACAATTTCTGCACAGGGTTTTTTATTTTTTATGAAAGGTTGCCAAAACACAAGACTCTTAAATGCCACTCAAAGTGCAGGCTAGAACTAAAGGAGGGGGTGAGAATAAAAAATAAATAAATAAATAAATAAAAATAAAAATACTCTCAAAAGTTGAAATACTGCAGAAATTTGTGATACATGAAGTACTATTTTGCAATGTTCAGGAGTAGACATGCTTTCCTTTCTGATCGCTTACCTGATCCACCATAACTCCCTGTCCCAGCCTTCCCTGCTCCATCAGCATCGTCACACGGTATGTCATGAACATCTGCAACCACTCTCCCCAAGTCATCCACTATCAACGTATCTGCGTTGATCTCCATCCTTGTGGTATGCAGATGACCCCCGCCCTCGACCCTTAACCTTTGAACACTCAGAGTGAAATTTTTCAGCATGTCATCGCCATCGTTGATCGATGTCACCTCACCGTTGGCGGCAACAGTAAGGGCGTCAAAGCGATAGTGACCTGCTAAGTTTCCCTGCGTGAGGTCAAGAGAGGTGTCCAGGGAGTCGTTTAGGAGACGGGAAGTTCCAGTTTGCGAGAGGAGAAGGCGGCATCCCTTGCCTATGGTGAGGTCATGCACACCGATGGTTCCCCTGTCAACGAAAGGATACAACAGGGGTTAATTTTATACAGCTACTCAGTAGACAAATTTGCTGAGTGAAACTTTTTGTTCAAGTTGATTTTTCTTTGAAATCTTGAATTTGCTATTTACATACGACATTCAAAATCATGAATTTTATAAAGAGACATCAAACTTGAAAATCCATGACATACTTCAAATCATACCACTATTTATAAAATTGAAATGAACTTACATAAATTTATTACTGTAATTATGTTTTAACTATTTTGTTAACCAAGTTTAAATGTCAAATTGACTTTACCACAAATTATAAATCTAGTCATTTTCTTTGTGTATTATCTCACTTACCTGACCACTATGGTAATATCATAACAGGTGAACTTTGGAGGCAGAATAAGGAAGCCACCTTCGTACACATGAACATTAATATTAAACTCAAAGTCATCAGCAAAACGGACGACAAATACTTGACCGTTGCCAATATGCATGAAGGAGGAGTGGTCACCGTGGAAGGTATCAACTTTCAGTCTAAGAAATGAGAACAAGAAAGTTTACAAATATTACTGGAAAGAAGAAATCTGACCAGTCGCTTGCTTTTATAACTCTCTGATTTAATACTCCATGTTAATACCAGAAACAAGAAAAGTGGTTACATGTTTTACACAAAAAAGTAAAGATTATGAATTTTAACCAGTCACTCACTTTTTTAGTTCTCTTTAATTTTGTACTCCCTGTTTCTTTTTAAAAGTACTTGATATCATTTCTGCCCTTCACCGACGTATGTGTAAAACAGATGCTGATAAGATACTCAAAAGCACAGTATTCTTGAACTGATAATCAGGGAATCTCATAAGGATGGTTTTAAAAAAGTTACATAATCATCTAAATGACAGCTTACTGAGTTACGTTAGTCTCTGTAGCCAGGTGTGCCTGTCGTATGATCCGCACATTCTCAAACTCCAAAGCGCCATCTCCCTCCTCATCAAGAAGCCATGTGCGGCTGGAATCAAGGCTAGGCTGACTGTACTGTTCCAGTATAATAGCCTCTACAGGAGGGGGATGATTGTTGTTGTCAATGATGAGTGTACGATTGAGGATGGCAGGTGGAAGATTCTGTTGAAAATTTATGTAAAACAATCATTATAATATTGGAAACATTTTATTGGGAAAGTACACCATTGGTAAAATGTCTGTAAACGCATCTATACTTTGTAACAGGGATGGCCAACCTGCAGCCTGTTCTGGAAATGAATATATTTTTGTATAAAATTTAAGCACTTAACAATGAGTAAATGATTATTCCATTACTTTTAAAAATAAGAACTGATTCGGCCCTTTGAAGAATGAAGAGATATATGTGACCCAGCATGACAAAACCCACAAAAACGTCCCAGAAATAAAAAATGAGTTATTGGTATCATATGAAAGGGCAACTCTTTAGCTTTTCAATGGTGAAAAAATTATATCCATCATGCATTCTGTTGGAAAGTTATGGACTTTGAAAGTCGAAAAACAATGAAATTACGATTTCGAGAAATACAGGATGTTTTGAAAAAAAAAACGCACTAACAACCGCAAAATGGTGCTCGGAATTTCGCTTTTTGACACACTTATAAATCGATTTCAGTAATTTTGTTTGCAGGAAATTGTGAAATAAACATCCGGGAACTATAATCAGTAAAAACCCCAAAAGGCCGTATCACACTCCATTGGTCGAAAATTGGCTGTATCTTGGATTGGGGTTCAGCGACTTTTTGCGGGTTTCGCCGTGCGGGGTCACATATAAACTATCATGTGAAAGTTTCAGTTTAAATTGTTTTATTCACAAGAAAATAGTGAAAATGCATTCAGATTTGTTTTTAAGCATTCTAATGTGGCCGGGATCCATTTCAATTTTGTCACAAATTAAAGCATGGCCGACGGAATAATTTCTCAGGATGTTTGGAACCATTATCAACTTCACATCAGGTAAGCTTTTAGATTATAGTTCTGTAATTTTTTAATGTGATAATTACCAAAGGTGCACAACTTTGGTATTCTCAAAAAGCATAAATTTTAATGATGACAGTAAAAATTGCTTGCAAATCCCACCTCATGAATAATCATGAGGTGGGTGGATCATATTTAAATTGACTTCTGCACTTTTTCCTGTAATATTTTTCAGTCAATTTTATTTTTCTACTTTTTGTTCCTATAATAATAATAATAATAATAATAATAATAATAATAATAATAATAATGATAATAATAATAATAATAATAATAATATGTGGTCTTATATAGCGCACGTATCCACCAACTGAGTGGTGCTCAAGGCGCTTACATTATTACCCCTGGTCACTGGGCCAATATCATTCCTATAATCTTTCTCAGCTCCCTGGGGAGTATACAGCCAATGTGCAACCTTTTGGCGCTACAGGGCTAATCAAACACAATAACCATCTCTACCCTCACAGGTACCCATTTATACACCTGGGTGAAGAGAAGCAATTACAGTAAAGTGTCTTGCTCAAGGACACAAGTACCACGGTCGCCGCCAGGTTTCGAACCCACATTCTGATGACACAGCCATCAGAACTTGAGTCCAATGCACCTAACCGCTCGGCCATGGCACCCATCCTGCCATTTGAGTGGTTTGCGTTAGAAATGCACATCATTATTGTCTTAATATTACCTCCAGATAAACTGTGCCAGCGCCACCTGATCCATAGGCACCTGTTCCACCATAAGCCTGTAGACCACCAAACCACCAGTCAACGTTCCGGTAGTACACAGCGATTCGTCCACCCCCTCCTCCTCCACCATTAGATCCACCAGACCCTCCAATGACCTGCAATTGAAATTGCACAATGAGGATTTAATTTCAGACATTAAATGTCTGAAATTGCACATAAGGACTCAATTTCAGACAAGTTTTATGAATGGACTCTGATCAGGTGATGGATTAAATTTCAGATATTTAAATGTCTGAAATTCAGTGTCAGGACTACTTTTCAGACATTTGAGCTACAAGATCTGACCTCCTTATCCCTCTTTGTTAGCAATTGTCTGAAATTTAAGTCCTCCATTATGCAAGCATTAACTGAGGTGTTAAAATAATGGTCTTTTGTTAACCATATCTTTGAAACCAGTGAAAATGTCTCAAAATTAAGTTGATTATTGAGGCACAGTCCTGATAAGCCAAATATGGCCTTCAACTAAAACTGAAACTGTGGTTGTGTAAGAGTCCACTGACCTGTATTGTTCCTGCACCCTCCATTTCCCTCGTTGTTATCCAAATGGATCCGCCACTCCCTCCTCCTTTATTTGAACTCCCAGCCGCTCCATTGGCCTGAATACTGCCCTCAATCTCCAAGGTTGTGTCAACTGTCAGTCGGAGAATGCCTCCTCCTGTAAACCAATGAAAACAGATACCCAAAAATGGTTTAATATATATTATGAACATTTTTTTAAATAACTTTAATGATTTGCAATTTATAAGAGGTGTACGTATATCCATCCTATTAATATTGATGCTTGCATTTTTGGAGTTTGTATGAAATTAAATTAAATAAATACACAAAAAATGCAAGTTCTGTGCTGGATTCATGAGCTAGACCTGGTGCGCTCATTATTAACTCTTTCTAGCCGGAATTATTGCACGTGTATGGACGGAATTGTTTACATTATTGTAATTTGATACTGTAAACAATCAAGGTCAAGTGTGGAAATTATTAATAATTATTTATTTATTTTTCCAATTGAAGAGAGTAAGGTATCAAAATAAAGGTTATGACTTACTGAGTGTGAATATTGAGATGAGGATCATCTTGGGATTACCCAGGATGCATTACGGCCATACAAGTATAAATAATAGTTTATCGCTCCCTAGGGAATAGTCGTTAAATCTACCAAGTTATTGATTGAAAGTCTGTAAATATGCATTGTACCACAAACAAATAAGGTTTGTTTATGTCAGAATACATCAGGGCATAATAATATTACCCATAATGCATATTAACATCCTTTATATTTAAAAAAAATCATAAATTACAACCTTGATACAACATACTGTATGTTGTTTTCTGTTATGCAATAATGTATACAATCAAGGTCAAGTGTGGAAATTATTAATAATATTTTTCATATTTTGCCAATTGAAGAGAGTAAGGTATCAAAATAAAGGTTATGACTTTCTGAGTGTGAATATTGAGATGGGGGTCATGTTGGGAATACCCATAATGCATTGCAGCCATCCAAATGTAAATTTATGTTTATCGTTCCATAGAGTAAATATCAATAAATCAACAAGGTATTGGAAATATGCATTGTATGATAAACAAAGGTGGTTTATTTATGTTAGAATGTGTCAGGGCATAATAATATTACCCATAATGGTTTGAAAACCACTGTTCATGTAACAAAAATCATATTTTACAACATTGATACAACATACCGTATCGCTATATCGCTATTGTACTCAGATTAACAGCTTTTACGGTCGTTTTTTCCCTAAAAATCAAAACTTCCATCACTGTCAGGGTGTTCAAAGTCAACATCATCAGCATAATCACCTCCATCAGTACTTCCCACTTCATAATTCCATGAAAATAGCGTGTGTTTAGCATCTTGTTGCGAGTTCCATGGAGGCCGCCATTTTGTAAATCAACGTGTGTGGTAAACCGCATAGGTTCATGTGTAAGTAACGTAAACAAAAACTTGACACAATCTGAGCTCGGATCGGAATGTTTCGTCAGTTCTCGTAGTCATAAACATCATCAATAATGAATATTTATTAGCTAATTTGCATTGAAGGTACATGACCTCGAATTCTTATGGATTATTTGTATATTCTGTTGTCAAAACAAGTCAAAACACAACGATGTTGTCAGGTGATGACGTCGGGCTTCTAAAGTGGCGCGCTGTCCGTGTACGACGCGCATATGGCTTCTAAAAGGGCGCGCCGTCCAGAAAGAGTTAAAAGAATCACATTAGCACTATAGGTTTTGAGTATCAAGCTGACCAGACTGTGATGATTAACTTCAAGTAACAGGCCAATGATATACAGTTATCTAAGAGAGAAATGCTATTTGTTATTAATGTTTGATTTCATGGGATGTTTTACAGTACAGATTAGTGACGTAATTTCCAAATAAAACAGCGACCAAAAGTTTTTAATCAATTACTTCATCCTGATCAGAGCAGCCACAGATTTCAAAATCTCAGAATTTTCCTTTTTGACAGACTCTTTTTGTCTCAGGTGAGGTCACTTATGTTCCCCCTCCTCCCCTTCTGCCCAACCCCTCCCCCTCCAAATACAAAACCTATACCTTTAGCCCCGTTGTTTCCTCCACCACTTCCGAATGCCGTGGGTTTATGCAGAGAACCGTATACTGCACCAACAGACACATCTGAAAGATTTCAAAAATTTGACAGAATCACAAAAATAGCAAACAGTAATGCCATTTAGGTATGATAAACAATATTTTAAAAACCTAAAAACCAAAAGCAAAGCTAAATTCATGACATCAACAATGATTTCATTGTCAACGCCCAAGTTATTCACTGTGTCTGTGCATTCCTGTATAATATGAACCAGCCTTTTTATGAAGCACTATTCTACCCACCCCCCCCAAATAAAAAGTTAAAATAGAAAAATTGAACATCTCATATTCTTACCAGAAGATAAGCCTTTGCCACCGATTCCGCCATACCCAGCTCCTGACCTGGACCCAACTATAGAGGGAGTCCCAGGCCCATCCACCATCCCCATGGCAGTGGCTGTGATCACACCTCCGCTATCAATGACCACAGAGTGGCCCCTCAGATCCAAGACAGAAAATTTGATAGTGCCGGCTCCTTCAACGGTGACCTTGCCCGACCTTTGACCTTCACCCTCTCCAGGTGAGACCTGTTAGGAGGACCAAGAGAGATGAATGATGAGCTTTGGGGGACTGCTACAAATCTCAATTACATCATAATCAAAAAGAGATGTTAAAGAAAACTGTAACAGTGTACAAGATGGTTTTAGAGTAGGTGGTATGTCTTGAGGTTTGTCAACTTGCAATACCCGAGGGGAAGTAATGTTGCATATCCACCTAAAATAAACCATGATGTATTTGTTTTAAACTATACCTCATACATGTACATATTTAGATTATCTTACATTTTGCTTGCAACACTACTGCATGTCAAAAATCTTCAAAGTTTACAAATAAATAATGTACTTCATTAGGACAGAAGGGATTGTTGTCACCTAGGGTACTCCCAGTGGCGTAGCTATGGGCGGGCCAGGCAGGGCCTAGGCCCGCCCACTTCTTGTCTAGGCCCTGCCATTGCCAAATAAAGAAGCTTTTTGTATAACTTTTTTTTTTTTTTAAACGATTTATGTTGTTTGCATTCCTCTTCTATGTATGTTTGTGTGATATAGGCTACAGTGCATTTTATTTTATACTGTATACTTTAAAAAGGACAGGGGCTATCATGCTTGTAGGCTACTGTTGCGTTCTTTATGAGCATGGCCTAAGGTGTCTCACAGCACATTTTGGCCTATGATTTAACGAATCAATTTAATGAAGTGAACCTTTTTACTAAATGATTTGTGGCATTATGACTTTCCATGCGTTTCATGGTGTGTATCGTGATCTCCAATCCTTGTAAATATTGTGTGTCAGTGTGTGCGTGTGTGCGTCGGTCGCTGTTCCACCGGCACAAACATAAATCGGCGCCCGTGTATGGATGGATTTATGGATGAATTCTATGGCCCGTCCATTTTTACCCAGCCGAATCTTTATTTCTGGCTACGCCACTGGGTACTCCCCCAGGCAATCTCAATCTGATGCAGGTTTGTGTACTTTTATGATTGCTTGGGTACTATTGGGTGACAATGACCCCTTCAGCCCAATGACTTTACGCCAATGACTTTTGAAATTAACTCAGCAGAATGAACTGTCTGGCACATGTACTTTTCAACAAATCAACATCATTGTGTATGTATGTAGGTGCCATACCCATGGGATACCATGGGATAATTACTTTCATTCAGCTTCTGACATATGCCTAGATAGTCAATCCAAATGCCTTAAGCATCATGATGGCTTGACTCCATGGTTGCCTGCATTTGAGGCATGAAAGCACTGCTATTGCTACCCAATGATCTTAACCAACTCCACCTTTTTGACCAATTGGTAAAAATTATGGTACCTTGAACTAAGGTCAATTATTCCTACATGTTCATTTTTGTCACGCCGACAATCTATACTGGAATAATCAGAAACGGATAAACATCATTTTGTACCGAAAATACAAATTGATTTAACAATTAGGTCAACAGATTTGTGTCACTGAATGGGATTGCACCATCAATTTTCTTTACTCAATTTTATGCACTTTTATTCACTTCACTTTACTTCACTTCATTCTGTTCACTCATTTCACTATTCACTCTAATTCACTTTTATTCACTTCACACTACACCCTAGACCCACCCCTTGTCCATACCTCAATAACCCAATGGTCATCTTCTTGCCAGTCGTAGCTCTTGAGCTCAAACAGGCCACCTTCTTGTATGGTCAGTCCAACAAAGTTGAGCCTTCGTGGGCTTGGCAACTCCATTGTCAGTGTCCCACCTTAAAATTAAATAAACAAGTATGTATCATCAGCGTAAAATAATTGTGGTGGGACATTCAAAACAAACTTTCCAATTTGACTCTAATCCATAGCACAACCAGAAAATTGGTGTCACACTTTTGTTTTAAACAAACAATAAATTTCCTAAAAAGTATTTCTTTTGATGTACACAGTGTTGCAGCATTACACAATCCAAGTTTATTAATATTTCCATTGATGCAGGCAAGCACGCATAGCATACATTAAGGAATACAATTGTTGTTGGGCATGTGTAATGCTTTCATATACATGATAAAATGCACACTGCCTGTTGAATTTATGCCCGCTTCCACGTGCTGCGTGCATGCAAACTGCCATACAGCAGCATGGCTAAGTGTTCAACGACGATAGATGCCTTGTTTTTTTATTCTAAGTTTCACAGCTCCACTCAAAAGAATTCAACTCATTTGAAATGAGTTTTGTGCCTGTGTTTATTATCCTTTTAAACAAATTAAAAAATTAGGGGAGGGGCACACACTGGCCACGCCCCCACTCTGTATCTGCCGCTGAACTTACCTGATCCAACAAGCAAATGAGCCCTTGATCCATCTAGCTTTCCCCACAGACTCACTTGCGAGCTAACCACCATGCTGCTCGGGCAGCTAGCAGTCGTTAATTCATTCCAGTCAAAGGACTGGCGGAACTCTATGGTTGCCGTGGGGAGGATGAGGGTTGCATTCTCATAGATGACTGGTGCCCATGTGACATTGAGCCGCTTGTAAGGAGATACCTGTGTTGATTAACATTTTCGGATATTACTGCTGTGAAACATTTGCAAGAATGATTCCAGCAAGTTGCAAGTAAATAATAATAATAATAATAATAATAATAATAAAGATTTGTATCGCGCACATATCCACCCTGCTGGGCGCTCAAGGCGCGGAAACAAAGATAAAACATGAATACAAACAAATTATGAGCATTTGCTTTGCTTTCCTTTATTGCTTAAATCTTTAATCTGGACAAATCACACCCCTGACATTCTTTCCCCTGTTATCGGGCCAGTTATATCATTCTTAGAACCATCTCAACTCCTTGAGGAGTATGTAGTCCATGCTGCCAAATGTGTAGCGCAACGAGCTTAATCAAACACAATCACCATTTCTGCCCTCAAAGGTCCCCAAGTGTCTTGCTCAGGGACACAAGCACCACAGTTGCGGCCAGGATTCGAACCCACATTCTGATGACTCGGCCATCAGAACACAAGTCCGATGCACTAAACAGCTCGGCCATGGCAGAGTGTCATTATCAGTTTGATTTGCAGTGCCATCGTATGGTTAGAATCTCAACTATCGCAATGTGAAATTGTGGTTCTAATAAGAACTGTATTGGTCATCTCTATGCTTCAACAAGCGTGCTCTAGTCATCAGAACCAGGACCCAATTTCATAGAGCTGCTAAGCAGAGAATTTTGCTAAGTAAATATTTTTGCTAAGCAAAAATCAGTCAAAATGTTGATTTACTTGCCAAGGTATATCTACTGCACTTAAAATTCAAACACTGTCAAACCTTACGTGTAGTAAGTACATTTGCAGGTCAAAATGAGTCGACCGTTTTTGACTGGTAAAGGCATTGTCTGGTATTGTTCAGGGTGGTCAAAATGACAGTAAAAACCAGTCAAAAATGCCCAAAAATGCCCAAAAATGTGCACATTTAGGTCAATATTCAAAACAGGCAGTTGACTAATTTTGACCTCTATAGCAACTAAAGTGCAGCTATAGTTGGAGGGTTAAAGCATACATTTCTTTACCTTGTTAATATCTAAAGTGTGGAATGGAGCCACGTGCAGGTATCCGGTGTCATCTCCTACGACCTCCTCAGCACGGACAATTGTACGGTTATGGTCAAAGGTCAACTCTGCCCCACCATGCATCTCAATGAGAGTAAACTCATAGATAAAGTCGTCTGACGGCGGGAGGAGATATGCAATACCACCTGGTAGGACCGAAAAATATAAAATAAAATTGTATAAGACATTTTACAGAATTTCAATCAAATGAACTCTGAAGTTTACAAAAGCAATAGATATTTGAATTTTTCTTATTTAAAGCGAAATCGTATTTTATTTGTATATTACCTGTAGATATGTAGTTGGAATAATCCTCTTCGGTGGCTCTGCTCCCACTGGGTCTTGTGACCTTTGCACTCTGACACCTGTTATCAATGCGTAGGTTCTTATGCACTGGTACCTGGCCATCCATGTAGGCAACCCCTGGACCTCCTGGTTCCGCATTGGAATTAGCCACACTACCACCTGAGGAAACAAAATATAGTTATGCAATAGCCCAATCTGATAATGACATCACACGATACTTGACGCGTATTGCATGGCGTCGAATATATATACTTGCATGACTGAATGCAAGTGATTGGCCATTTCTTTGTTCTTTTGTCTTAAATGTAAATATGTGCTGTAATTGGCCATCGTTTATGAATAATGATAGGTCAATCAGAAACACTTATTATCTAAAGTTGCGCAGTGACTAATTAGTACTGCACCAAGATGGACATTCCTGACATCATATGTCACATCATGCTACATACCCTTTGCAAAGATGTGTCCACTCTTGAAGTCACCATGGTGATATTTGATTGACACTCTTCCTCCAGCCCCGCCACCTCCGTACCCTTTACCCGATCCACCGTTACTGTAGATGTTCCCTCTGCCTTTGAATTCATTGCACTCCACCCACAAAGAGCCTCCACTGCCGCCACCAGCATGTGACCCCTGCTCAAACACAAACAAAATTTTATAAAGCAAACATTCAAACCATATTGACCTCACAAAACCTCACAAAACCTCACAAAACCTCACAAAACCCCACAAAACCCCACAAAACCCCACAAAACCAATTAACTTCACAAACTGAGGGGTGCCCTCTTTCAGAGGCAAAGGAATGTCACTCAATAGTTCATGAATGTGAACGCACCCAAAAGTGTAGACTGGTCCCGTCTTTATCCTAAATCAAGGATACAGACAGGCACCAGGCGTACCATTCAAGGGGTTTCATTGGATACATTGTGCTGAAGATCTGACGTCATGCTTCGAGGTTCACACACTAGCTACCAACCAAGGTCAAAGTTGAGCATCGGGGAAAATATGGCAGCTGCACGGCCAGGATCTGGCATATTCACGCACCTCTAGCTCAAAGCGTGATGTCAGATTTTCAGGCTGCCAAAACGTGCAGCTTAGTACACATACATGAACCAATGAGTGACCTTTGCCTCTGACCTTTAGTGCCCTTCAGGTTGTGACATCATATATGCAAATATGGTCTATTAAGAATATTAAAGTGCTAGAAAAAAAGCTGCTCATAAGAAAATGCTGCTTCCAATGTCTTCTATAAAAAAATAGTACCATATTATTGTTACAAAAATCAGTTCAATAGTACCACTGGTAGTCTATGATAATAAATGGTATTACCATTATCATTACCACAAACTGATTTTATAAGGGTTGTAATAATAACATGCATTTTTGGTATAAATTAGAAACTGTATGTACCTAATTGACGGCGACCACTTACAATCACTGATCAGGTTAAAGTGTCTTGGGTATTAGCTAGAACTGTATAAATAAATAACAAACTGCTTTAAGGGTACTTGGGTTAAATATTTTGATTTTAGCTGCATGGAATTGAAATTTCAGGCATTGAAATTCCAAACATACCTTTGCACCATCTGCATTCAGATCAATCGTTCCGTCCATAACAAATGTGCCATTGACCTTAACAATGACCAAGCCCCCTCCACGGCCGCCCAGACCACTCCCTGTACCCCCGCCGCTTCCCCAACTGCCCAGCTCGTAGATGCTACCATAGGGAAGGTTTTCAGCAATAGTGAGATGGGAGGGGTAACCACCACGCCCACCCCGCCCACCATGACTCGCTCCTGAGGCTCCACTGGCATACTCAATCCCAGCGCCTGATCACAAATGAAAAATAACCAAACTGTTTCTTCAAAACTTTCTCCTGAGGACGATTCTCCTGAGGATGATCAGAGCATACTGATCGAAACGTCGAGTTGTACCTCCAGTTCTTTTCAGAACTAATTACTACTCAATTGAGATTCCACATGGTGTCACCGCAATTAGTCTTACTTATCATCCTCACCATGCAAAGCTACAAGTTTTACCTTTCTTCAAAACTGTTGATTATTCTATTAAAAAGAAAGTAAACAGTCACATACATATATTTCAATGGTTTAAAGGGAAGTTACAACATTGGTGTTTGGTATACGTTCCTTTCAACTCTCTTGGTATCAAGAAAAATGTCATTTAACTGTGAAAATTACGAAAAACTGTTAGATGTTTTTATGTTTTTCTATTTAAGAAAAAGTTGTCTGTTTTCTTTATAAACAGGAAAGTACAAAATAATTTCCTCGGATCATTAACCCTATTAAACCACCCCAAATCCTGCAAAATCCTCCAAGGGGCAATTTTTTGGAAAAATTCAGCACTGTTGGAAATTGTTACTTTCACCTCTTCAAATGGGGCAAAATTACTACCTGGCAAGAAGTACAGGCCATAAGTGCAGAATATGAAAGATCAACGAAAATGCATGGTGCATTTTGAAGATAAGGGCATGTTTCCAATAGTGTACTGATGGATTTTGGAGGATTCAGGAAGGTTCCTAGCCAGAATACCTAGGTGGTTAGGGTTAAGGAAGGTTCCTAGCCAGAATACATATAGGGGGTTAGGGTTCAGGAAGGTTCCTAGCCAGAATACCTAGGTGGTTAGTGTTAATAGGTGAACCAACTTTATACCAAGTAAGTTTTTAGATACTATTTTGTTAATCTGATATTTTAGTAATTAACAATGTTGTACCTTCCCTTTTACAAACTATGAGAATCAATCAATTTAAATCAAAATGTAAAATATTCAGCTCAAAACAATTAATTAACAACTTCTTGCCAAAAGATAAATGTAACCAGATCCTTTGCTTCTGACAAAATTTAGATATGAAACATAAAGATAAAACAAACTTTACCTGGTCCTTCATCAGACAGATATCCACCTCCATCAACAGTCAGAACACCTGTGTTATCAATACTGATTTGATTGGTTTCAATCCAAAGTGAACCGGCTCGCAATGTGCCGCTGTCTATGATACGAATAGTGCCGACAAGTAGGGTGGAGTTGGTTGTGCCATCACTGGGGTCAGCCGGTAGGCCTCTGAAGTCAATATCCAAGAAGGCCGTGGAGTAGATTAGCAAAGAGTTGGATATTAAAGGAGCTGTGGAGGGCATCGGTGTGAAGGATGTTACTTGACCAGCTATTGCGATGTTATCAATGCGATATGTGGCATCTGGTTGGAAAGTAACAGTGCCGTGATCACCGACAGAAAAACTCTGCCAGCCATCTCCAACTGACAGGAAGCCAGCTTCCAAAGCCCCATTGACAATCAAGTGATCCAAGTGGAGCACGGAGCTCACAGTTGATGACCAGGCCCGCTTGCTGTGATCCCCAGCAGCTGTGTCAAGTTTCATGGTTCCATCAATGTGTATGGTGTCTGTGTGATTGGACGATTGACCCATGAAGGTAACCGAGTTTACCACTAGGACCTGTCCGCCAGTGGAGACTGTCAGGAGATCAATTTCTTCATTTGTGCTGGCATAAAAGGAGAACAGGCCACTCACTGTGGTTTCAGTTATGCTGCAAGATAACTTATTTGCATAAATGTTCCCACCAATTGTCAAGAAATTAATGAGGATTGTTGAGAATGTCAAGTTGGTGAGGTTGGTACCTGCATAATTGCCAGCATCCAGCCTAACAGTTGCTCCAGACTCTATCGCCAAATCCGTCACATGGGTGTCTTCTCGCCCATGGATATTCAGTGGGGTCAGTACTTCCATCCGACCTGTAGGAGTACGAACGGTTATATTCTCGACGGGGATGTCAGATGTTTGGAGTGTGAACCATCCCTGTCCACCGACCTCCAGAGTCATCCAGCCCACGCCAAACATCAGAAGTCCAGCATGGAAAGTGCCCTCAACGGTGACAATTTCAGCATGCACCTCGGAGCCGACATTGCGCCAAACATTCTGATCTCCATTGTCTGTGTCCAGCAGCAATTCTCCGGGATACGAGATACTCAGTTGCTGGATTAGGCGGAATGTATTTCCACGCATGATGACTGGTGTGAACACCTCCATGGTAGGACCGCCAACGAAGACGATCGAGTCGCAAGCAAAATCATCTGCTGGCTTGAATCTGAACTCGGCAATGCCATTCAGATGAAGAGTATCCCATCCCAAATTGAACGGGTAGATATTACTAAACAGACCAGCATGGAGAGCTCCAGCAATGGTGACACCATGAATTCCAAAGTAGGAGACGTTAGTCCACTCGCCTCTTGACCGTCCGTCTTCATCCAAATACACCTCCCCTGTTGTGCCTATGAGGAGTGTGCGAGCTCTTTCATACGTCGTGCCTGTTATGGTCATAGGGTTGGAGACACGCATGGTGCCATGTACCTCTACTTTGTGAACCATAAGAGGACCTGAAATGTTGAGAAATATGCAAAATTTAATATTAATATTAGTTAGATGAATCCAAAAGAATCTGAGAAAATTTAGGCACTGATAATTTGCCTCATTTAATCAAAGTTTCAAGGTTTTTGTCTCCACATCACCATCTCAATGGAATATTTCATCCTTTCACATCTAAACTTGTAGTACTCTCAGTTCCTCACATCCTTTAAGACTCACCTTCAAGACCCATCTTATGTTCTTTACCACTGTTAAGAATTGCTCTGACATGACTATGCACTAATTGAACACAAATGTTTAGTTGATTTTGACACTTTACATTACATGTAAGTCTTAATTATTATTATTATTATTATTATTATTATTATTATTATTATTATTATTATTATTATTATTATTATTATTATTATTATTATTATTATTATTATTATTATTATTATTATTATTATTATTATTATTATTATTATTATTATTATTATTATTATTATTATTATTATTATTATTATTATTATTATTATTATTATTATTATTATTATTATTATTATTATTATTATTATTATTATTATTATTATTATAATAATCACCTCCAGACCATATTTAATGTTCTTTGTTATTTTTGCTTTTATTTTTGACAAACTTTTTTTTAACCACACTGAACTTTTTTTTAACTAATTTGTTTTTACATACAGGGTGCACCTGTAAATAATCTTTCTTATATTGATCTATCAATTGAAACTTACCGAAGGCTGTCATCATGAGATTGCCATATTCTCTCACTATGAACTGGTTTATCGCACTTGGAAAGTTCAGTTCATGGGCTTGAAAAGTCCCTCCAACAATGAAATTCTGTACAAGCAGCTGGGTGTGATTTAACTCCCCTGATAGGTTGTAGAATCTTTCAGTGTCAAAGGTCACAGAGCTGCCAGAAGCAGTCTGGAAAACAGTTGTTTCTGGTTGATCCCGGCCTTTGACAACAAGATGTTTGAGACTTTCAACGGTTCCCGAGATATCAACCAAGTTGATGGCGTAATCTTCCATAGGCTCAAATGTGAACCGGCCACTGCTTCCGACACTCAGAGCATGCCAACCAATACCGATGCTGAGCAGTCCTATCTGCAAACTTCCATTGGCAGTGACATGTTCGGCGTGTAACTCAGAAGCCACGTCCTGAAGCTGCCCAGAGTCTGCTGAACTCACAATCAATTCGCCTCCGCTTGCAACAGTGAAACTTGTCACTAACCGATTGATGGTTCCTTGGAACACCACAGGGTGAATAACTTTCATCTGGCCTTTGACTTCAAAGTGGTCTGTTTTGAAAGGGCCATCTGGTTGCAGCAAAACATTCCCGTTTTCTCCGACGGTAAATGTGGACAACCCTTGCCCAGTGCTCACAGAACTCCCTGGTCTTAACAGGCCGTCAATGGTTGTTGTGTTGCATGTTAACACCGATGAGTCATTCCCAGGCCAGGCCAGAGAGCCATCACGAGAAACTGTTAAATCCGTGCAATACACAGCCAGTGGTTTTGTGGAGGTCAGATTACCAGCCACTGAGATGGTATCCACCATGAGCTCTCCAGGATCATCAAGAGTCAAAACCATGTTTCCGTACTGTCCTAAATTCAGGTTCGAGCAATCCAGAAGATTCATTTTCCTTGTAATTACGTTCCCAGTGACTTGCAGAGTTGGTGCGCGAATGCTCGACGTTCCACTGAACAACCCAGTTGCATGGGAACTGGTATCGAAGTTTGCACTGTCTAGAACGATTGACGAAACATCAACAGTGACAGCACAAGCAACATTGAGTGTGCTCGGTCTCGCCATAGTCAGAGATCTGTCCCTACCTGAAATATCCAAGGCATATCCACAAACACCAGCAGTGCTAGACTGCTGCAAGTCTAGCTTGGTATTTTCCCTTAAGGTCAGTGAGCGTAGATGAAGAGTCTGAACAGCCGGAAGATTTGGTACCATTGTAAGAGCCGAGTTAATTCCACTGAGAGACAACTCTGTGTTGTTGTCTGTTTTCAGTGTTCCACGAATTGTGAGAGATTTTGTAACATCGATCAGTCCGCCAGGGAGAGCGAGGGTTGCACCATTACTAACGTGGCTCTCGACAGCCAGATGGGAGCCGAGTTCGCAAGTCACTCCTGAGACCAGGTGCAACATGGTTGTGTCATCGCCATTCACCTGATCAAAACTTGTGTCGCTGGCAATTACAAGATGGCCACCATTGTCAAGGGTGATAGAGTACAGTGAATGTTGGGACACGCCAGATGAAATCCATGCTGCTGCTCCTGAAAAATGAATAAAACAGAAGAAAATTTGTTATCAATTGTTTGATTATTGTGTTATACCTGAAATGTATTCTTTCTTCTCATTTTAGATGGTGTTCTCTTTTGAATGAGAGTCAATCCTCAAAGGGATTTTTTAAATAAAACACTGATATAATGATAACACCGGGAATGGACTACATTGGTATTTTTAACCCTCTAGGTTTCAAGAAATATATCATAAAATTAATCTGTGAAAGTTTCATCATAGTAGGTGCTTATGTTTTTGAGAAAAGCTCAAAAAAATATTACATGGTTTTGATGATTTTAAACAAAAAAGTTGCCGGACTGCAACTTTTTTTGGTAAATTTGACAAAACAATTACTGTTTTTTATCTATTAAGAAGAAAGCATTTCAGACTTCTCAGTGTAATTGATACATGTATCAACATTACACCAAGTAAATTATGTTCATACCATGGTCGAGCGGTTTAGTGCATCGGATTTGTGTTCTGATGGCCGAGTCGTCAGAATGTGGGTTCGAATCCCAACCGCGACCATGGTGCTTGTGTCCTTGAGCAAGACACTCTACCATAATTGCTTCTCTCCACCCAGGGGTAAATGGGTACCTGTGAGGGCAGAGTTGGTTGTTGTGTTTGATTAGCCCTATATGCGCTGTAATGGCAGCAATTGAGCTGTATACTCCCCAGGGAGCTGAGATGGTTTCAGGAATGATTTATGAGCCTGATGAGCAGGGGTAATAATATAATGCGCCCTGAGCACCAGTTTGGTGGATACGTGCGCTATATAAGTCCACATTATTATTATTATTATTATTAAATTGTTAAATTATAATGTTTTAATTTGATGATTTGATAATTACCAATGTTGTACGAATTCCCTTTAATCAATAAAATGGTAAATGCAAGAGATAGATAAACCAATATAACTTCAGATGTTGCTGGTTAGTTTCTATTATGTCTTTATTTATATCTATCTTTCAAGGTCTCTCCCTCATGCCAACCCCTGCCTCTTTAATTACAAATATAAAAAACCTAAATTTGGAAAACTCTGAGACACAAATGGAAAATGACAAACAAATGGATGTACTTACCAGATACATCAAAAAAGAACTCACTGCATTCAGCATTCGTTTTAGCCTGTACAAATCAAACAAAGCAACATTAACCACATGCCTAACAATATTAACCAAATTCATGATAATTAAAAATGCACGGCAAAATACCTAAAATGACCTGATTGGGCTTATTTCATGCAACAAAAATTAATATTAATATTTAACAATAAATGCCCAAAATGGTTTTATAGATAATCTGGTTAGTTAAGCATGCCAAGCTACAGCATTCAGCCAGAGTGCAATGAGCAACTGAACTAGTGTAGAACTTTGTTAACTCGTCACACCGACTCACATAAACACAAGGATTTTTTTTGTTAAAAACATCATATTATTGAAAATCTAAAAACAAAATTGAGATGGGCATTTATCAAAGGGGATAAAAATTTGTCAATATACACGTAATGAAAATTCATTATTACTTAACGTTTTTGTTTTAAATAACTAGCTACACATCCGCTTACATTTGGAATTTTGCCCAAGTTGTCCACCTTAAGTTGTTTTTCAGTATCACTGGTTCCCTGTATGATGGTGCCCGGACCACCAGCCTCAGCCACTAAAATAATTATAATCATAATAATAAACATTTATTACATATCAATCCCATCAGTACACAATTCAAATAATCAAACATACAACTTGGGTGAAGAAGAAATTACGTAAAGATTCAACAAAAACACATATAATCTGAAAATGCGTTCTTTTTTAAATGAAACTATGCTTAAATTACATAAGATTTAAGGTTTTGCATAGTAGAGTATTTAAAACTTGTAGCTTTGCATGGTGAGGAGGATAAGTAAGACTAATTGCGGAGACACCATGTGAAATTCTCAATTGAGTAGTAATTAGTTCAGACAAGCTATCTGTAATAGCGCCACCATGTGTACGGATGTGGCCAATGCCACATGGTGGCGCTATTACAGATAGCTTGTCTAGATTATTACAAGTTGTACCTCCAGTTCTTTTCAGAACTAATTACTACTCAATTGAGAATTTCACATGGTGTCACCGCAATTAGTCTTACTTATAGTAGAGTATTGCTATCATTACAGTTTGCAGTATCACAATGTGTTTATCTCAACTATCGCTAAGTGAGGTATTAACTGACAGGTTCTGAAAAGAACCTTATCGCACAACTCGTATCTCAACTGTCGCTAAGTGAGATTATGGTTCAGGGGAGAACCAATATCGGGCAACTCGTTTCTCAACTATCGCTAAGTGAGAATGTGGTTCAGGGAGAACCGTGGGGACTTCATAGGGTCTTCTCTACATTTCAATTAGCGTGCTCTAATCGTCCTCAGGAGAATGAAGAGGTTTGGAGATGCAGCTCCATTTGAATTTCCTGTATTTTAATTCAAAGAATGTCTTTACCATGGTAACCACAAACTCACCATTTGCTCCACTCCCTGAACAAAGATCATTGGCAGAACCTGCATAAAAATAAGTTCAAAGTAAAAATAATAATAAATAGAGAATTAGCTGTTGCAAACTGCTTACCAATGCAAAATAGTAGTTAATGGCCTGTAAGGGTAAGGCCATTAACCACTATTTTATAAAAATAATAATAACCAGTATCATTCATGTAGGCCTATATTATATGTATATAGCCAGAGGCATCAACTGTTATTTTTCAATTAACAACAATGCTATTTACTTCTTAATAGCATCAAATGTTCCAACAATCATTATCAATTTAAAAGGGCAGTGAAAAAACACCTCTTCTCAGTCTAATTTTTATAAATTGTCTATTTTTTAATCACTATTCTTCGCTTTTCCTGTACATTTTTATTTGCCTTTTTTTGTATTGTATTTGTTTGCCTGTGTGTTTATAAGGACCCCGATGGAAATAAGCCGTGTTATACACAGCTTTTTGGGCTATCCTTGGCTTTGTAATCAGTTTATTTTTATGTATCTCTTTGTATTATTGTTTATATTTCCAAAATAAAAGTAAAGTAAAGTAAAGTAAACCAATTTATAATGTGTCTCTCTCCAGTATTTACCTACTCTTTCCTACATTCCCCATGTGAATGCATATAAAAAATGTGACTAACTCATGACCTTATAAGTTTCATGAACAAATACAAATACTTGAATAAATCTTCTGTTTCAACACAAATTATACATAATTTTTTATTTCTAAAACCAAACCTGATACGGGCATTTAATAATAGGAATAACATTTCACACTCCTCTGGTATAATGATGAAGTTGTTGCTCTGGGCCAAATTTCCTAGAGCTGCAAAGAATTTTGCTAAGCAATATAAAACAGACTACCAGTCAAAATGCATTCATTTTTTATGAAATTTTGGCTGGTAACCAAATAAATCTGTGAAGCAAATTTTTCTTGTAAGCAATTTTGTCTGCTATGCAGCTCTATGACATTGGCCCAGATAGAAATTGGCCCAAATTGAAATTGGCCCAGATTGAAATTGGCCCAGATTGAAATTGGCCCAGATTGAAATTGGCCCAGATTGAAGTAGTAACGATTAACAGCCAAGTAGTGCGCTTTTCTTATGAGAAGGTGAGCACCAAAATGGCCGTGTCGCGAGTGAACACGATCGTAGAATCAGTATTTAGCCAACATAACCAATGGTGTACATTTCCTCTAACTCTTCCACAGTACCTGGTGTGTATCCATAGACTGCAACAGCCAATGCAATTCCACGGTTCCAGGACTTCATTTTGAACCGTACTCTTTTCGCCAGAACTGGAATATCCAAATTGTTGCGGACCACTCCAGATCCGTCTGTGTTACCATTAAACACAAAGTTGGAGGTGCTTTTCAGTTTCTGCAATTAGAAATAAAGGTACTGTACATTGGAAATACTAAAAGTGGTAGTACATAATAGTTTTACTCAAAACTTACTCGTGTCAAGTTTATGATGGTATCAAACATTCCTTGAATATTTTAATGCACTTTCACAGAATATAGTTCTGAAGTGTTACGCCTAGTCTGGTTAAAGGGATACTATCATCATAATAATAATAATAATAATGTGTGGACTTATATAGCGCACGTATCCACCAACTGAGTGGTGCTCAAGGCGCATATTATTACCCCTGCTCATATGGCTCATAAATCATTCCTGAAACCATCTCAGCTCCCTGGGGGAGTATACAGCTCAATTGCTGCCATTACAGCGCATATAGGGCTAATCAACCAACTCTGCCCTCACAGGTACCCATTTAACCCCTGGGTGGAGAGAAGCAATTATGGTTAAGTGTCTTGCTCAAGGACACAAGTGTCACGGCCGGGATTCGAACCCACATTCTGCTGCTAACACCAGAACTTGAGTCCGGTAAGCTAGACCGCTCAGCCACGACACTCCATAGTCATGATCAGAGCAGACTTTCAACAGGGCATGGAATCGGTGTCATATACAGTAGTTTAAGATGAACACAGTGACTGAAAATTACAGGCTCATTTATGCAGCTGCAACAGTAATATGACCTTATCAGGTGGGGTATTATTTTTAGGCTCTGAGTTAATCTAAAACTAGCACTCTTCTGATTCCATGATCATGACGATATTGTCCCTTTAAGAAGTGTGTTCACATTACCTTGTAATACTGAAAGCTTCCTGTGCCCGGATCAATCTGCAGTTGATACTGTTTGACATACTGAGGGCTTCCGTCACGGGAGCAGTTTGAATTGCACCCTTTGGTTGCAATCCCGGAGATGTATGCTGGTTGACTGAACGAAACCTCCAGGTATTGGCTTTGGGAATTAGAAGAGGACTTCCAGAAACCAGAGTTGCTGATGAGCCCATTTTGAGGGTAATAGGAGCCATACGTGGACAAGGCATTCAAGGCGCTGACTGAGAGGGCGGGATCTTGAGGACCACCTGAAAAATAGAATAGACATTTGGAATAAACAAAATATTTTCTGAAGTGGGATTTGAAACTGTGACTTCTGGATTTACCTCTGGATTACCTCTGGAGCTGGATTGCCTCTGGATTACCTCTGGATTACCTCTGGATTACCTCTGGATTACTGGACAAGTGCCCTACCAACTGAGATACAGTATCCAGAACTATGGTAGGTGGTGAGGGGGTGCTAGTGAGATCCCATGAAACCCGATACATGTAGCCAGGGATCATGCCAAAAGTTACAATGAAAAATGATGAAGCAAATGGGAAGCAGCAGACAGGTGATAACCCAAAGAGAAGATGTGTTTTTGTTCAGTGTTAAAACAATATATAAGATGCTGTATGTACAGTTTGACATGGATAAAGAGTACATTTATTTCACATTGTGCATATGATGACATCACATTCATTGTAATTACTGATCTGGATGTCAGACGGTCATAAGGCCAACAAAAAGAAGTCTCCAATTTCTGGTCATAGGTCGGTTTCAAAACCGATGTAGTGACACACATTTTTTTTTTTTTTTTAGGTAATCTTTTTTTCTTTCTTTTTTTGCCAACCAGTGAAATACGTACATGGTTATATTATTGGAACCAAACCAAATTTCCCATACCCAATATATGGTGGCTAAGAGAGGCCTCACAAATTGGGCAAACCTTCATAACCCCTATATGTGAAAAAGTCATTTAAAAAACAGCATGGCAGAATTCCAATCAATCCAGCAATTTTGGCTGCAACTGGACATCATTTGATATTAAAAAAAAGAAAACTAAAAATGCTGACACATGGGTCTGAGGCGACATTTGCGGAGACCAGAAACCAGAGACTTTGGGGGGGGGGGGGGGGGGGGCCTAAAGGCATACAAGACAAACAGCAAAATGAAAAGACAATAAATCAAATTGTGTCAAAAAAGACAACCTGATAAATGAAAAGATAAGTGCCAAATTTTGTTTGGGGGATTTTTTTTTTTTTTTTTTAATTCGACCTCACATTTGGCAGAAATAAATTGTCCTACAAGAAAATCATGTCATGGCAAAGTTTCCAAAAAATAAAATTTAACAAACAGTTGCGGGTAGTTGTTAATTGACCTCAATCAAAATACTTCTGGATGAACATTTTCCGCCGCCTCCCCCCATGACAAATTTCTGGCTACGCGCATAGTTCAAGTGGTCCACCTGCCAAAAAAAACAAAGAGGAACTTGGCCAATCCCCATCCCTCACCCCCTTCAATTTGCTTAGCAATATAAAAGAAACTACCAACCAATTTTCACACATTTTATATGACATTCTGGTTGGTAACCAACAAATTCTGCAAAGCAAATTTTTCTGGTAAGCAAGTTTATCTGCTTAGAAGCTCTATGAAATTGGCCCCTGGCGTGTGATTCCCCCAATGCTTTCAGTACAGGTCTATATCGTCGTGTGCCCAGAAGAAGGTCGTAAGGCCCTACGACCTTCTTCCGGGCAAACAAAGTACAACTTTTTGTCCCAACATAAGGTCATAAGCAATAAAATGGCTCCTTTGAAAAAAAGTAGGGCATAACTGTTACATATTTGTTGCTAGAATTACTCCCAAGACATGTTTTTCCATTTCCATGCAGAATTTAACTTTTCTACAATGACTTACAAATGGCAGAAAAACTACCAAACTTTCACACTCAGTTTTCTTGAAACACAATTTTGCACATTAATTGCTTACGACCTTTTGCCGGTCACAATTTCGTTGCGTCCTTCTTCCGGGCACACGACGATATAATAATTGTGCATAATAGTCTCACCTGTTCTTCCGCCATATGCAAATGTCTCTCCAGTGAAAGAGCCAGTGTCATAGGTAAGGACTACTCGTCCCCCGCTGCCACCACCACCACTACTACCCGCGCCACGTCCTGTAACATTAAACCATTCCAATTTATATCAACAATAGTTACATCTTGGGTTTCATAAGATCCAGGGGAGCCCCAGAAACTTTGTTTTAAGAAAATGCAAAGTGAACCTTTGCACTTTTTTCATCAAAATGTGTGGATCAATTGAGTTGATCGATTTTCAGTTTGGTTTCTAATTACTTCATCTTTGCATTATTTATGAGCAAAATTCAATTACCTGTTTATACCAAAAGTGTCAATAGGTGGAATTAAGCAGCCACACATGTCGCATGGGCAACCCACTCGCCCATTTGTACCCCCCCCCCCCAATCCTTCCTGGATCCACCAATGGTACAAACAGTAAAATGGTCTCTTTATGCAACAAGAGAACGGGTCAGCAGCTTTTCCAGACTATGCAAAAGGTTACTCACAACTGCATTATGAGCTAAAATGCTTTGCATAATAATAATAATAATAATATAATAATAATAATAATAATAATAATAATAATGTGGACTTATATAGCGCACGTATCCACCAAACTGGTGCGCAAGGCGCATTCTATTATTACTAATCGAGCTCATCAGGCTCATAAATCATTCCTGAAACCATCTCAGCTCCCTGGGGAGTATACAGCTCAATTGCTGCCATTACAGCGCATATAGGGCTAATCAAACACAACAACCAACTCTGCCCTCACAGGTACCCATTTACCCCTGGGTGGAGAGAAGCAATTATGGTAAAGTGTCTTGCTCAAGGACACAAGCACCATGGTTGCGGTTGGGATTCGAACCCACATTCTGATGACTCAGCCATCAGAACACAAATCTGATGCACTAAACCGCTCAACCATGGCACTCCATGGCCTAGATTCAAAACTTTTTCAAAATTAATTTATTACCTGGCAAATGTGATATTGCTGCCATTCAATATTAAATATCCGCTCAGTGCACATCGTAGCCCTATAGCGGTGAATTTGCACCCAGTGTCTTGATGATAGCCACTTTTGCATCGTGTGAGCATTGTACGTACACTTTATGTGCGTATGTTATGGTACTAAGCGCGCGTGTACTTCTGCCAGCCAATGATCGCTGGAGATATTCCGCACATATGCACATCAACTGCAAAATACGCCAAACGTGACGCACTGTCGCTGCCCTTTCGCCCACAGTGATCTATAAACAACATGTGCCCTCAACAGCTCATGCACGGTGCGAATACTCTTTAGTACATTTAATGACTGAAATTGAAAGGATTGATAAATTTGTGTAATATCAGAATCCTGAAATTCTATACAAACCTCCATTAGCTGAGATTCTCCCATTGCCAGACACCTGCACAGTCTTAATGATGATAATCCCACCGCTGCCACCACCTCCACTGGTGCCTGTAGCATCGCCTCCATTGGCAGATATTACACCATTGATCTGAGCACTCCCACTGGCGATTATCTCAATGATACCTCCACCTGTGCCACCTCCTGAGCCCCCTCCCCCACTTCCCTGCTGGAAAGTGGAGCTCCCCATGACATCACCATAAGACTGAGATTCATCTGCTGTAAGATAACGACTCGATGATTTTCCACCACGACCTCCATAGCCACCTAATAAAATAAAACAGGGGTGTTGGTACATTCAAAATTAAAATTGTTCTCAGTCGACAATTAAAACCTCAGTCGGAGCAGGCTTCTGGTTTTTGTCAGGGGTAAATTTCTCATGCCTACCCTGCTCGTTTGCCAATTTTTTAGGGAAAAATTTATTCACCCTCTGCCTCCCCTCCAAAAAACAAATATCACTCCTACCCCCCCCCCCCCCCCACTCGAATTTATAAAACAATGCCATGGCCCACGGATGTCCAATTTTTGTACAGTGTGCGCATATGAATTTTCAAGGTCTAGTTTTATGATACTTGAAAACTAGCGGGTTGAAATGAACATGCGTTACCAGAAGTCTATGATCTACATGAAGTGTGCCACTCATGTACAAACCTAGTCCATGGCAAAGTACTCCAAGAACAATAGATTTGGCCCATCGGTGACGTTTTGTTCCGCAAACTGACGCGCAAGGTCTCAAAAAGAAGCAGCGCACTCTGGGAGACTTACCCAGCATGCAAAACTGCATCTCGCACGTGCACCTTAGCGTTTGCGCGTTATCCCCACAGCTGATGGTTCGTCTGCATCTATAGAGTTTAAGATTGAGTCTAGTTCTCTAGGAACTAGCTTCGCGTGGAAACGCCTGTCCGATGATGCCACACGGCAAGCCGGGCAGGGGAGCAAACTTGTAACCATGCTTGTTGTGCGTGCATGCAGGATAGCCCAGTTTATGTAGGTAATAGCTTTCCAAATACCAAATACCTTCACTTTTAATTAGTATGGATGCATAAACACATACATTTTACCAACGATGTACAATTCCTTTGCATGATATAACGACTAGTACGATTGCCTCTCAGTCTCCTATTTTTAGAATAATGATATAAATTGTTGCTGTCATGTCACAATTTATCATTATTCTAAAAATAGGAGACTGTAAAGGGAAGAGGCAATCGGACTAGTCTTTATCATGCAAAGAAGGAATTATCCGTTCCCTATGTCCATGTAATTGAATAAAACAAGGTCAAATTAGTTTATATAATTTTTAAATTAAAATTACATGATCAGTAATTTTCAGAATTGTATTTATATTTAAATTATTGAGGACCCAACAGAGTTCACACGGTAAGAAGCTCTGCTTCTTACAACAGTAATTAATTACATATAATATGTGCATCCATAATTTGCACCATGTTTTACACACACACAGCAAATCAAAATGTAACCAGAAATTAGAATGGGGAGGGGGGGTAAGTTCATCAAATTCTTTTGACTTGTTGGAACATATGCTTTGCAGCTTCTGTCAACTTTACTTACATATAATGCTTGTAGTACCTTATCATGAAAATGATACTGATAGACATGATTATGATACTTGATAGATGGATCGTAATTTTACGAAGCCATTTCTAGTTATTGACATCCGTACACTGCTACACACGTGCGTTTGTTTATGTTGTGCGTTCTGAGTATATCGCCCTCTATGTCAATAATCAATCATGATAGGACGCCCTCTACAATCATGATAGGTCTATCAACAAACTACATGTAAGGCCAAAAAGAAAAGTCTCCGGTTTCTGATCATAGGTCGGCTTCAAAAAATTACTATTATTTATTTATTTATTTATTTTTATTTATTAT
Organism: Zoroaster sp. YZ-2022; assembly: GCA_029582265.1. Taxonomy (NCBI): domain Eukaryota; kingdom Metazoa; phylum Echinodermata; class Asteroidea; order Forcipulatida; family Zoroasteridae; genus Zoroaster; species Zoroaster sp. YZ-2022. The sequence continues at coordinate 25,783,320 of CM055826.1, read as the reverse complement.
TTATTATTATTATTATTATTATTTTATTTGTTATATACCGCACAACTCGGGTAAACATTCATAACAGGCAGAATTCCAATCGATCCGTACAATTTTTGCTGCAATTGGACATTGTTTCATAGCAAAAAGAAAGAAAAAGACAACTAAAAAATGCCGATGTGCGGCCGGGTGAGAGGATGAGGCAACGCGCCTGTGATATATTTTAAAGACCACTTTAATTTAATACCGTTTGTGTGGTTCGTTCAAAGTCTTCGTAGAAAAGATTTTTCCTCTCCTAAAATAATAACTCATCACCTCTCATCATTATATCATTTCCTATTATATAAACTAACTCAGGGCCAGAGCGAAGACACAATTAAGGGAATACAGTAGGCGTGACTTGATTTGGTGGTTTATTTGCAAACTAATTAAGGATTGATTTTGCCCCCCCCCCCCCGCCCGCGATACACACACCCATACACACATCTTCCCCCTCCATTTGACTATAATTATTCTACGGTCCTGAAATAATTTCACTGTACCTTTCTGTTTGTCTAATGTCTGTGTGTGTCCGTTCTTTGTATTTATTTTATGTCGACTGTTTCCAGGGATCGAAATTAACTTGAATGTTATGGTAGCCCACGGGACTAGTTATTGTAAAAAAAATTACGAGTCCTTTTCATTTTTTAGTAGTCCTGAAAAAAAGGTGAATATAAATACAAGAAAAAGAAATGATCCATGAGCTAGTTAGCAATAAGTTCTTGCTGAGATCATACTGAATGGTTTTGAGTATTTTATTTCATTTTTTTCACTAGCCCATCAGACTACCCAAACCCCAGCAGTCTATACATATTTTCTCAAAGATAGACCTCATATGGAAACGTGTCGACAGTGAGCTAAATTGACGATGCGTTTAAATATAAATAAGAGAATAACAATAGAACACTGTAAAACCGTGAAGCGATTTTTCACTGTCAGGATCATGTTTGAATGGTTCTTTTGGTGAACACAATGATAGACCCATTTTCACACGCTGGATGAGTTGCATTGGTTGATTACTTGTTTGGTTTTTGTTTGTTTGTTGGGGTGTTTGTTGGGTTGTTGGGGTGTTTGTTTGTTTGTTTGTTGGGGCGTTTGTCTGTTTATTTTGAGAAGCTATTATTGTCTTTGTATGTGGTTTTACTGTTGACTTATTAATGAAAGGAAGGTACAACATTGGTAATTATCAGATTATCAAAGTGTTATCTGAAATCTACTAGGGCTGTGCCGGGTATCCGGGTATCCGGATACCCGACCGAAACTGTCATTACCCGGTTCCGTTTTTCGGTTCCGAGTACCCGTAAACGACTTTTTAAAATTGGGACTTAAGCCCCTTTCCCACTTACACGATTTTTGCTACGGTAGAGCACGATTTTTCAAAGTTGAAAAATCGTGCTCAGTCGTGCTGTACCGTAGCAATTCACACTCAAAAAGTTCAAGGTCTATCGAATTCTACGTCTTGTCAAGACGCTATCAAGACGCCGTCAAGATGTGGTACGGCAGTAGTGCGATAGTGCCACGACAGTGTTACGGTAGAGTTACGACATCGTCAAGATTTGTCACGGCGTACCAAGAAATGCCAAGATTGTACTACGACGTCACTACGGCGTCAGTACGATTTCACAAGACGCCATTGCGACGCCAGTATGATTTCACAAGACGCCTGTACGATTTAATTAATCACATGACGGAAAAGGCGCAATTGGTGAATTTATAATTATTTGGATGTTGTCGTTGTCGTCATAATTTTTTTAACAAGAGACATGTGATAAAAAACACACACTATCAGCAGAGACACGTGATAAAAAAATCATGTTCTTGCTGGCGTCTTGTTGGCGTCTTGTTTAAGTCTTGCTAGGTCGCAGCACCATCGTAGCGGCATCGTATCAGCATCGTAGCGAAGTCTTGGCCTACCGTAGGTGTTGCGGCCACCACGAATGAGTACGAATGAACAAGACGCCGTCACGACATACCACGACAACGTAAAGACAACGTTACGACTCTAATACGATGCTGCTGCGGTGGACCAAGATTTTTTCCACCGCTACGGTAGAGCAAGATTTGTTTGAACATTCCAAAAAAATCGTGCTACTCCACGGTGCCATCAAGATCTACTACGGTGCGCTACGGTGGACCACGATTGACCACGAACATGGCCACGACGCCGTTGCGATTGTAAATAATTGAAAAATCGTGCTCTACCGTAGCAAAAATCGTGTAAGTGGGAAAGGGGCATTACCATTTCAGCGGTGTGAACAGAAATGTTTGACTATTGAACAATGTACTGTTTACACTTTTAGGAGCAATTTTATTCAAGATACGCCTTTGTAGTATTTTACGGACCATACACTTTTGTCCAACCGATACATTGTATCCAATCATTAAGACTCAAATAGCCTGGCTGCGGCATGCTACAAACAAGTATCAAACTAGCTGCTCAGGATGGAATGTTTGCCAATATTGTTCACAGTAATTGGATTAGTGGGACAATAACTGCTGGTTTATGTCTGCACTGGAGTGTGCACCATGATGTGATTAATGGAGGGGATTTAATTATAGGGGACGTCCACATTAATTGTTGTCTAATAAAAAAGTAGTGTTGAAATTGGTTTTGTTGTGTAATTATTTTGATGTGCCACTGACCATCCCTCAGCATATCACCAACATTTACATTTATTTACCCGCCGATACCGAGCTCTCTCGTGTATTACATTTGCCGACAAGGTGACAGTTTGTTTCAAAAGAAAGACATAAAAACTGGAGGTGTTAAGTCGGTCATTGTCTTTGAAACCAACAGTAGGATCCATAATCAGTCGGATTTGAAAGGTATTATTGGTTGCGGGTTTGATCCTTTCAATTGGGCAGCATATTTTTACAATCACCTAATCTCCTATCAGTTGAAAAGGCGTTTATGAGGAACGAAATGCGGTTGCTTATGATGAGCTGCGAATTATGGATCGTCAAACATTGATGGAGGCGACAAATTGGCTGAATACTAATTAAAAAGTAGACAAAACTTACACCGATACGTTTTGTTAAGTTATTTTTTGATGAGTGCGCATCCTAAATTTTAGACTCATTTCTGACCGATCAACACGATGCCACGTTCAACAGGGAATAGTCAAGTTTGGTCCCATTTTGAGAAAAAGGGGCCCAAATTGGTAAAAATTCATTCTTTCAAGAAACAATGTTTATTGACAGGTTTATTGACATTTAACTAAAGTTCATTGTGATAGAAACATATTAATATTCAAGTTCTGATTTTAGATTCGTTAATTTTTTGCAGTTTGTTAGTTTAATAATATCTAATATTATTTTAGTACGCAAAATCATGTCCTTATCCAAAGCCAACATGGCGTACGGGATATCATTATTTAGAAGGCAGGGGCGCGGCAAGGCGCAAGCACATGAATCGTTTTCCCACAACGGGTTAGTTCCGCCCACATCGCGCCTCTGACCAATGACATTATTCAACACGTGTTTTGTGACATGAACATTAAAGTCAACTTGCTATACGCATGCGCTCTGATCACGCACACACCAGTGATTATTGTCTTCTGATATGATATGGTAGTCACTCCCTGACACAGTCACGTGCCAGGCCGCTGTAGCTGCGTGATGCACCGGCCATGCGTGCGCGCGTGTGATCAATTTTTACGGTTTTATTTCAGAAATAACTTTCCGTAAATTAATACAATATTTTGTCACCAAGATGTTATACTTTAATAAAGATCGAATTAAATATGGTATCCTCTGTATTATTCTACCTCCATGGTATTATAAAGGTCAATTTTGTTAACGTTTACATGTATTTGTACACCAAAGGAGGCATGTTTTCAACAAGAATGAAAACGGGTATACGGGTATCCGGGTATCCGAACTTTCCTGATTTCGGGTATCCGGTTCCAAAAATATCCGAAAACGCACAGCCCCAAAATCTACATCATCCGGCTGAGATTGTTGTCTTTCATCTTAGAGAATACAGGAATTGTTATGTTACATAAACGCAGCGGCGTAGCCACGGGGGGGGGGGGGCTGGGGGCCTGGGGGCACGTGCCCCCACAAATTTCCAGTGCCCCCTGGTGCCCCCACGAAAAATCCCGATAGTGCCTCCCAAAAAGAAAAGAAAAAGAAAAGGGAAAACCCATACCCCCTGGCCCCCCACTGAAAAGCAATTCCCCTGTGTCCCCCCTACCCCCACTGAAATGTCCTGGCTACGCCACTGCATAAACGGTAACGTTTTGTAAAATACAAAAACAGAAAAAATATGCAAAAGTTTTTCGTCGTTATTCTCAAAAACATTAGTACATTTTTTGTGGTGAAACTCAATTTCAAAAGGGTTACTTTTATGACATATATTTATTGAAAACTAGTTCGAACAACAAAGCCTTCAGAGTCTAGCAAAGCGACTCTGACAAAAAAAAAGGATTAACTACACAACAGCCTATTTGGAAAGTTTGGGACGAACGCCAAGATTTAGTGCAGCACTTCAAAAGAATCACAACCATGTTATGTTGCTCTTTGGGGGTACTGTTCAAATTGTGTATTATCATTCAAAATGGAAAGTGTTTGCTTTCACCGGTTGCCATGGAATTGTAAACAGTAGGCCTATTTGTGACCTGAGGGCCGCGTTTTGATTTTTTCCGAACCTATAGACCTATTCGTTTCATATCAGGTTATGGTTTTGTAGTTTAGCCATCTTTGTGTGAATTCATTTCATTTTTTTTAAATTGTGAGTTTGTGTGTGGAAGAATTATTTTATCTCAATAGATCCGACGTAGGCCCTGATACATTTTTAAAACTAAAAGGATTGCATATTATTTTGGAAATGAGAACTCAAAAAGTTTTGAACGAGATGATGATACTCAGGCCGAGATTTGAGATTGCCTTTAATGGCCTTGGTTTAAATCAGTATAACCTAACCACCCCCAAATCCTGCAAAATCCTCCAAGGGGCATTTTTGGGGTAAAAAAACACATTTTTGCAAATTGTTACTTTCACCTCTTCAAAATAATGGGACAAAATTAGTACCTGGCAAGAAGTACATGCCATAAGTGCTGAATATTAAAGATCAACGAAAATATGCATGGTGAATTTTGAAGATAAGGGCATGTTTCCAAAAGTGCACCGATGGATTTTGCAGGATTCAGGAAGGTTCCTAGCCAGAATACCTCGGGGTTAGGATTAATGAACCTAAATAATGTTCGCAGACTTCTTATCAAACTAATTATATGACTGTTTTTGTATGCAATAAAATGGTGTTTCGGTGTCTTATTGATTTGGATCAGATTGTGGTTATGTATTTTATAATCTCTGTATACATTTCTTTCAATATTGACCCAAAAAAAAAAAAAACAGTTTTTGTAACAAATGACTGTATATTTTGGAAATGAGAACTTGAAAGTTTAAAATGACATGCTACTAATACTGACTGAGATTTGGGATAGGCCTACAATGGCCTTCCACTAATAAACCTAAAGAAATGTTTGCAGATCGACTCACCATTAATTGCAACTATAATTATAGATCACATCGTAATATTATAGTGAAATAAATAGGCCTAATAAGTTCAGATTTTATCTCATAATGTATTCTATACCCATTTTACTAGCTACTCTGAGGCAGATACTCCACGAATATACGCCTTTGACTTTGTGCAAAATGTGCGGTAATGCGTCCCTGGCAGTGGCGACTTATCAGAGAGAGCGCACGTGCGGTTTATTATTACACACACACCATTGAACCGGATATCCAGCTACCGAAATAACCTTGAAACATTGTCTTCCCGGACAGGAATGTGACTTACTTTGGCACGTTTCCTGAAAATCCCAACAAATTGGAGCTTTTCACTCTAAATGAAAAAACAGGGTTCATTATTAACTCGTCTTTATGTCAATTAATTAATATATTTTTGAAATAAAAGTGTTGGAATATTGATCATTTCGTTTGAATGACATATTTCACGAAATGGCTGCCGGTCAGAAGCTTGGTTTAACAATAGAGCAAGGAAGGACCTTGCTCTCTGGTCATTGCTCTGTGGTTTAACAGTAAAAACATTGACGGACCAGGCACAATAAATTAATGTCTGTATATTTACTGAAAACCATGATTCTCACGATTTTTTTAAAGAAATGTGCCATTAGTTTTCACTTCCTCAAGTAAAATGTTGTGTTGAAAAAGATTTCTTCGAATTTATGTAAAACGTAAAAACACAATTGACCTGAAACCCAGTAACCATATGGCCTATGGACCCGTTGTCCTTCTAATGACCATTATTAAGATCCTCATAATGACCACTTTTTGTTGCCGATGGACCATTGATCTGACTTTTGGGACAATGGATTGTTGGACTTCGCCTTTTTGGAAGTTCGCCTCCCAAGCTAGACATTCTGTTATATATATATATATATATATATATATATATATATATATATATATATATATATATATATATATATATATATATATATATATATATATATATATATATATATATATATATATATATATATATATATATATATATCTCTCTCTCTCTCTCTCTCTCTCTCTCTCTCTCTCTCTCTCTCTCTCTCTCTCTCTGATCTATAATAAATTCTACAAGTATATCTATAACGGCCAGCTCAAGTAATACGTCCAAATCCAGAGATGGGTCAAACATTTTATATTATTTGGATTATTTATTTCATTTGTTTTTAATTGCATTTGTTATTTATTGGAATAAAAATTGGGGATGGGGTACAGACACTGGGAAAAAACATATTAAATTACAAGCGGAAAAGCCCAAAAGTTATCGACAACTTTCCCTCCACCGTTTTGTTCTTGTTGTTGTTTTTGTTTGTTTGTGTTTGTTTGTTTGTATGTTTGTTTGTTTAACTTTTGATATTGGAATGAAGAATTTGTAAACTAAATAACCGGTGTTTATTGAAAAAGTCTGTGCACATTACCTCCTGATCCTTGTGAGTTTCCCGCACCGGGGCCAGCGCCGGCTACATATCCCTCACTATCCGCCGATATCCGGCCGGTCGAAGTCACCGTCACGCTACTGGCTCTCAAGGTAACTTGTGACGCGGCAGTAGACTGGATAAGTAAGGTACCGCGCACGTCCAGGCTTCGCAGTTCTCCCGAGAGACCCGGCGGGGCAATGGAGCAAGCTGAACCCGCATCGACTATCAGATCGTTGCCGACACCCGGGTCGGTACACGGGGTTGACACAACTGGTGATACACCAAAGTAGAGAATCAGTAAGAGCAGTCCTAACACTGATCTTGCATTAACAGTTTGAAGCCTTGCTCCTAATTGCTGCCGAGACAAAATTACCTTTCTCCTGCGCATTTTGCATCCAAACATTATTGAAGTTTGGCATACAACATCTAGAAACCTTCAACTGGACGTGGCTTAAACAATAAACAAGTTTTACAGCACGTGCATCAGATTATTTTGAAAAATATGCATCAATCGTTGACTCGTCCTTCAGTTATAATATTGTATACTGCGTGGCTTCCCGAATGCAGCTGATTAGTTATCATACAAAATGTACACGATGCCAAGTTACCATGTTCATTTGTTGAAGTGTTCGCATTAACCTGTAGTACGGATGCTATTTGATAAACCACCTAATACAGTGTGAACAACTCACTATATAAACAGTCACCTACAGTGTAATTTGGGGACCTATTATCTGCGCAACAGATCAACAACATTTTTCATCAGTACAAAAAAAGGTCGTGCTGGACAAAGGAAACTGTTTGCAAACCTTTAGAGCAAGGACCTGTCACACGGTGCGTACGTGTTTGGCAGCACACACTGCCAGAGGTGCATTATCATGGTTCCTATATCCTACCATCAGGATGACTGATGGAAGCTTCCTTGAAATTCTACCTGGTTTGAAATTGTAGCTGTAGGCCTACAGGAAGTTCCGGTATTCACTCACTCTCGAAAAAAATAATTAAAGTATTGAATTAATATTGTAAGAGTTCGTTCAGTGACAACTGACATAAAGCTGGATTTATCTTTTTAAAAGAGTGTTGATTTAACATTTAGTTAATTTAACTTTATAAAGAATTGTCACTGACCGACCGACCAAATTGTTGAACAATTGTTTTAGGAGTTCGGTCAGTGACAACTGTTCGGACAACAACTGTATAGTAGAAATACTATACAGTGTTAAGAATTTGAATTATAGTTCATGTAACATTACGTAACTTTTATAAGTACAATAGTACATGGTGATCGCGACAGGGATACGCTACGGTCCCCTTTGTGCGTCATTGTCCCTAATCGCAGGTGCTACAGGAACACTGAAATTCCCTCGAGTGACTACTGCTTAAAAGAACTGATCAACCCCGCGATCACCAGATTCTAAGCTTCGGTTTTCCCCGGAAACGGGTGGTGGAGGTTCCTGTGGCTGCCGGGCCATACAGCCGTGAGGCGTGGCCTTATGGACTGTGCCGAGTTCCCGCTGGCACCACATCTTCCATCACGGTCACCATCAGTGCTACTCCGTCGCCCCGTCATCTTCAACTCAATAAACGCATTCCTCTCCCTACACTGTAAACAATTTCCCGTAAAATTTACGGTAAATCGTAGTGCAGCGGGTTTCCAGTGTTTTACCGTTATTTTTACGGTTTAAACCATAAATGGAGTAATATCGTCTTACCGTTATTTTTACGGTAAAAGGCTGTAAATAATTCCATATTTTTACGGGTACCATATTTTCATAACTGGAAATGAATCTGCGGTTAACGTATTATTTACGGTATTTAAGCAGTTAAAACGTCCATGGGATGCTGCATGGGATGGATCTGCAGATATTGGGGTTAATCAATGGAACTGTTTATTTTACACAATGTCTTTTACACTTACCTATCGTACGTGTAGTCTGGTTCCTTTTTTAACCACCTCTTTCCAGGTACTTATGCATAGAACATGTATACTTTATATATACTGTCTTTTCAAATATCTTTTTAGTCATGGTGGCATGCAATTTTAATCTATTTCAATAGGCTTATTTTAAATTTTGCATGTACTTTTTACATAAATATAGAAGAAAACATCAAAATTTCACCTTTTTTATCATAAAATTAAAAGTAAATAATATGAAAATGCCCTAAAATCACACACTTTCACATGTTTAAACCTTGGAAATGATTCGAGCACAAAGCTAGGTCAAATTACCGTAAAATTACCGTAATTTTTTAGAGTGTAGCGCTGGTTCCGGTCCCTGAGTCGTCGACGTTGGCACTCGGCAATACAAGATCCCCGTGGCTCCGCCCAATGACTGAACAAGAAAACGCCGCAATCTAAACCCCAGCCTGGTTTCTCAACTCAGTGGAGACATTCTTCTCCGTATCGCTGGTTCCGGTCACCGAGTCGTCCATGTCGGCAATAGAAGATAATCGTGACTAGACTCCACCCAAGGACTGGACCAGCAGTCCAGCATACGCTGGTCTCTAAGACCCCAGCCTAGTTTCTTATTTTAGGTACCTCCCCTCAAAACCATGAACATTTCGATACTTATCACAACTATTTTCATTGTATCTGATTACTGTATTTCTCCTATTTGTTTGTATATTTAAATTGTTTATTATTTATTATATTAAATGACATATTTTGCTGCTCTAAATCTTAACTCACATTAATTCCTTTCAGTTGTGGTATTTCCCTTTATTCTGTTAAGTTGATCCATTCGGTTTGTGACTTCGTAACAACAGCTCTTTACAAAATTGGATGTATCATCTAAAATAAGCCGTTGAATCAAATTGATTTAATAGTCTTTGTGAAGTGCTCATAAATCGCTTGATTGGAACAAATATTGTTTCCAGGAAAAATGGATATCAGTGGTAATTTTGTTGAGGGAGGGGGGTACGTACGCTCCCTTCGTACCCTACCACCGGGTACAGACTAGTAACATCATTCTCTTAAAAGTGTTGAATCAACCTTTTTAGAGTTCGGTGAGTGACAACACTTTATGGAGTTAAATTCAACTCGAAGAAAGTGTTGAATTAACAGTTAAGTCTAACTTTATCGATGTTAAATTCAACACTTTTTAAAGTTTAGTTTTAAGAGTGTATAGTTCTGTAATAATAATAATAATAATAATAATAATAATAATAATAATAATAATAATAATAATAATAATAATAATAATAATAATAATAATAATAATAATAATAATAATAATAATAATAATAATAATAATAATAATAATAATAATAATAATAATAATAATAATAATAATAATAATAATAATAATAATAATAATAATAATAATAATAATAATAATAATAACTTATATAGCGCACGTATCCACCAAACTGGTGCTCAAGGCGCATTATATTATTACCCCTGCTCATCAGGCTCATAAATCATTCCTGAAACCATCTCAGCTCCCTGGGGAGTATACAGCTCAATTGCTGCCATTACAGCGCATATAGGGCTAATCAAACACAACAACCAACTCTGCCCTCACAGGTACCCATTTACCCCTGGGCGGAGAGAAGCAATTATGGTAAAGTGTTTGCTCAAGGACACAAACACCATGGTCGCAGTTGGGATTCGAACCCACATTCTGACGACTCGGCCATCAGAACACAAATCCGATGAACTAAACCGCTCGACCATGGCACTCCATGGTTACATTATTAACCATGTAGGCATTAACCATTTCCTTCCTCCATGCATTAACCCACAGCGGCCAATTTCATATAAGCTATACCGCGCATACAAATTTGCAAAGCACAGAAACATGCTTGGCAAAAATAGGTTACCAGCCCGTTTTCACTGACGTAATATAGCCTATATTGCTGCTGGCAGGTTCACAGCTATTGTTTTCTTAGTATATTCAATTTGCTAAGCAATAATAGCAGCTGTATGAATTTGGGCCCAGGTCGGACTTCCACGTCCGTTTATACTACAAAAAAACTATTCTGGATCTGTATACTGCCCAACACCCCCTAAAAGCTAGGGGCAACACGGGCAGGGTATATAATATGTGGTTGATGGTTTGATTTGGTTGGTTGCTTATTTCTTGTCGGCTTTTGTGACGTACTTCCTTGCTTCTGCTTTGAATTTCTGTTTATCTTCAATTTGTGTGATATGATGTGGTAAGAGATTCCAATCTTTCAGAGTCCGGGGTATAAATGAATACTTGAGACAGTTTTTTACTGGATGAGATTTGGGTAAATTTACAGTGACGAGATGAGCGTGGGACCGGGCGTAATTAGATCGTTTGAAGCGGTATGGCGAGGCGACCCAGAAGGGCTTCATGGAAGATGGTGACTCTTGCCACTAATCTCCAAAGACTCCCAACCCAGTTAATCTTTCATTGCCGTTACGCTGCTGTATCTCCCGTAGTCCCCAATGACGAAGCGGGCACTTCTATTTTGTACCGCTTCCAACTTCAGTATGAGTTCTTTTGTATGAGGATCCCATATGGACCCACAAACTACCCCACAGTTGTAAGTGACCAGATCCCATTATACATGTTCTGTTAGATTAGAAAACGTCACTTCGTCTCTCTCTCTCTCTCTCTCTCTCTCTCTCTCTCTCTCTCTCTCGCTCTCGCTCAAAATAACTTTGACCCTACAGTCAGTATTGAGTATAAGAATAGATTTTGTACTTCTTGTTATAGCCACGGAGAAATAAATAAAATATTCGTTCGGCCGAAGAAGCTTCTCTTATAAGTGTGTTTTCTTCATCGGGTAGCACCCCTCTCTTACAAGTGTTACACTAGTGTTTAATTGGTATGCTAAGTTTTTTACAAACTTTGAACAGGAGTGAAGGTTCCGTCGTACAAACCCCAGAGTTTTGTTTGCTTTACTTATAATATTGTGTATGTGTGAGTTCCAAGTTAGTTCGTTTACAGAGAGGGAGTTCAACATCGGCTTATGTGGGCCATGTCACATGATAATTGAAAATTGTTATACAATTATATTTAGGCTATTATGATACGCACTTCAGTTCGCTGATAAAAAGCTTATTCAGAGTTGGTTCATTGTGCACAGTGGCATGTTTGTGAATCAAAGTTCAATAAGTGTTCTTTGAGGCATTTTGAGTCATTTATATTTATTTTGATGGGGGCGTACCAGTGTCCCACAAATAATTGTAAATCCAGGGGCCTATTGTGTAAACACTAAACCCATGACAACAACATTTATAATTATTTACATTAGTAGGCTTTTGTACAAGATTGGTAACTACCAGCTAAAATTAGCACACATGAAAAACCATTCTGAGAAATAATTTCGACTGAAGTGCGTCACTGCACCGATTTTGAAGCTGACCTATGACCAGAAACGTTTTTGGCGTACGGTAGGCCTAATGGTAATTTTGCCAAAACTGATTTTAAAGGATCCTTACTTTTTATGAATCTAGATATACATTTAAAAACCAATGTGTAAATTTCAGCTTAATCGGTCGGCAGGTTTGGAAGAAAAATTTAAGCTTTAATTTGTCAAAATTTCCACAGCACCAGTCAACAGATGGCGGTTTTCATTCCTGTAGAGAACATTACCGATCTTGGGAGAAAAAGTACCCTTTCCTAAATAAAAACTGAAAATCCCTGGGAAAATTACAGGGGTTTCAATGGGAAGATTGATACTACCATTAGTTTTATACCGAGTAAGTTTACAATTTGTCAAAAGTTGATTTAATTTTGCCCTATCAAAAGTTGCCAGTTATTTCGTGAGCTCTCAAACATTAATTTTGTACACGTCTCTATTCGCGCCTACCGTGCATGATGAGCTCTTGTTGGTATTTACTGGGCCCGACCTCTATACATGGCCTTTTACCAACGTATTGCACACTTACGAAAATGGATAAAATAGTGTAGGTAGGGCTATAATTAATTTAAAATCACATTTGATTAAAATCACCGCCTGAATTGAAGTTGTTCCAATGGTCGGTAATTCCAGGTAATGGGGGCGGGAGAACATATCCCCTTCAATTTTTATGATGGGGATAGGGATGGGGATAGGGTAGGCGAGGTCATAGCAAATTTTCTTTGGGGGTGTGAAAGCCAATTTGCCGACTGACGTAGCTAGGATTTTCTGAGCGGGTAAATTTAACGACACAACACTAACAAACTACTCGGTAATTATTCAGTGCTTAAAAACACGCTCACAATTTTATTGGTACTCATTTATACTCCAGATATTGTATAAGCATAAAACTTGAAACAAGAATTACCTTTGAATTTCACGTAAATTGGTTATTGAATTTAACAAGAATTAAAACAAATATTCAAACTGATTCAAAGGGGCAGTATCGTCACGATCAACAGGGCATGGAATCGGAGTGCTATTTTGGGATTAACTGAGTGACATTAAGGTCATATTGCTGCTACATAAAATGAGCCAGTCATTTTCAGCCACTGTGTTCATCTTAGACTACTAGGACACCGATTCCGTGCCCTGTTGAAAGTATGCTTTGATCGTGACGATACTGCCCCTTTAATTATAAAATATTCTGGCACTTATTGGTCGTGGCCTGGGGTGAGATAGGGTTGTCAGTCGTGTGGGGGTAGGGTTGGTCATGAGTCATGTTACTCTGTCATACGGACCCACGACACAGAGCAATAGTTTCTTCGTATATTATTATTGCAAATGTATCGATGAGCTCTATATGAAAAATAGTATCTGCAGATGAAAACCACATAGCACAGCTGTACAAACAAGTTTGAAATTCTTATAATACAACCGTCAGGACCAGAGATCATGCTTTGCATCTGAACATAATTATAAGAAATAATTGTTGATCTGTGTCGTATGAGGGCGCTGCTCAAGACTTCGTGTATTACTTTGTTATACAACATTTATAACAGTAACCAAAAATTGGGATCCGTATAAGCCATTTTGGAAAGAGGCCCTACGGTTGGAAGCAAATTAGGACCACTTTTCAGGGCCAAGTGTTGTCACAAATACTCAAAGTTGGAAGTCAAGGACCACAGGTCATGATATTGGACCATTTTTACACAATCCCTCAAATGTATGAACCTCAAGTCTTTGTTTTCGAGGGCATACAAAATGAATTTGTCGCTATTTATAGTGGGGTGCACCCTAGTACTAGTAGGACCGACATTAAACCAACGTATTGCCGACTTACCACTGATGGTGGCCCGACCTTTATACATATCCCTTTTGCCAACAGATTGCCAACTTCAGAAAATGGGTAAAATATGTACATAATATTTCTACAAACTACAATTTACAGTATAAAGAGAAAAAACAATTAACTGTTTTTTGCGTATTTTGTAAGTAACCAATCAGTGTTGTGGAAAGCACATGTTCCCGCCAGGGTCTAGTCATGAGAACGAGGTTGACCCTGGGGACGTGGGTGCCCAGGGTAAAATGTCTGCAAATGCATCCATACAAATTAAGAATCAAGAGCTAGCTTGAAAGTATTGTTTCTAAGGCAAAATAAGCTCATCATTCATTGGTCATGTATGAGGGCCGCGCGTACACACGCGCGTAGCGCGTATACATAAACCAATGAGTAACCTTCTCTAGCCTCTGAACAAGGCGCCCTTCAGTTTGGGACATCATATGCATATAAGGCCTTTTAGAATCAGGGCAGTAATTTGGCAAAAGTTAAACATCCTGAAATTTGGGGAGTGGGCCTGGGTCTTCCTTTGGTCTAGAGGACAAAGCCCCTGAACCTCCTGGATGTTTAATTTTGGAGGAATTACAGACTCTCCAACATCCCCACAAACAAGAAACTAGAGGTTTGGACACAATATGGGCTACTTCTTTCTTTTCTTGGTGGCTACTTCTTCGTCCAAGAAACATTTGAAGCAAAGGGAGATTTGTAACAATCTAATACGTTAACACAGAATGATTTTGAAAGAAAGATTTTGTAAGCTTTTATTTTGTATGACAACCCCCCATCAAGATTCCAGATCAGGTATACATCCACGCATCCCATAATTATTTCGATACATATTTCTAAGTAATTATCAAATATGTAAGTTTTTTAAATACACTGTATACACTGTCCAACTTAAAACATATTTTGGATATTTTCTGAGCATATCAAACAAACTGTGTCAAAAAGAAACTTTCAACTTCAATTATCGCGTATTTTCAAATCACAGGTAAAAACAAGAAAAGGTGTTACATCAATACAAACGCTCCGCTACTATAACCGTTCCTATGACTTGACTCCACCTTTTTAACATCAAATTCCATGGGAGCTATGTGGTTCTAAGGGGCCATTCATATACATCCCTATTGCTTTGTTTGGGTAATTTTCAACAGGCTTCTTTGAGGTTCCACCAGCAAGCTACCTGTCAAGTTTTATGACAATACATAAACTCCAACTCGAATTATCACAATGACACCACTTATTTTGTTTTAGTCATACTGACCTTTGACCTTTTGACCTGCATCCCCTTCTTCAGGGTTCCACTAGCAAGCTACCTATCAGGTTTCATGACATGAAGTCTTACTCAAATTATCGCGATGACACCATTTAAAAAAATCTTTAAAGCCATATTGACCTCAACACTTTTCATTTTTCTTAAAATCAAAATGCATAAAAAAACATATTGCATTAGTTTGCTCTAATGTGGAGTTTAAAAACTCTTTCCTATATTTGAGCTGTAAATTATTTCACAGCACCACAGACAAAATCATTTATAGGAAAGATTGATAGATTATCACCTTTACACAACGTTAGTTTTACATAAAACTTTGACTATTTGGTTATACACATCAAAGCAGTTTTGCCAACATTACCAATGTTAAATCTTCCCTTTATTACCATTCAAAATTTCCACTTACCAAAATGCCCATTGGTTTTGTACACACATGGTGATACCATTTGAACAGTGTTGGTAGCAAGCTTTACTACCATTCAAATCCATTCAAATGCATAGAGGGTCCATTGATTCACCACTTAGAAGTATCCAATCAAGGTTTTGTATTAGCTGTACTACCATTTGGAAAGATCCAAGCAAGGTTTTGTATTAGCTGACCTACCATTCAAAACCATTTGGGGGAATCAATACTGTACAGTTATTTCACCATTCAAAACCACAAAAGCGAATGTTTCAAATGGTGAATCAACTTGTATGAAAAAGGTACCAGAAGTAGGAGGGTTAATATTGTTTTGATGTGATTACTAACAAGAGACTTTCAAATCCATCCAACAATGCAAAAAGAGTCACATGCAAGTACTCAAGAAAATGAAAATATTTCACTGGTTGATAGTAAAGTACAAACATAGGAACACTTGATACATTTTGCCAGCTAATATTTGTGGTAAGAGCAGCTCTCTTTAGACAAGGGTTTTGGCAGGTGGATTTTGTATCTTGTATGGGTGGAAGAAGTCTGTGATTTTGCGTTGTTGGCTGTCCTTACGACACTGCACCAAGCTTGCCTCCAACCCTGCAATGCGAAGAAAATCTTCATCACTAGTGTCTGGCCTGCTGTTAAAGTAATCCTGAAGACGAGCAAGACAGTGAAATGCCTCGGTCGTTGATGGCGGAGGGATTGGAGAAGGAAGCTCAACATGATAATCATTGTCATCTTCAGCAAAACCTTCTTGTTCCTCATCCGCACCCTGAAGAGGGCTTTGATCTTCCTTGAGGTTTAGTACCCCTTTCAGTCCTCCACTGGTCTTTTCGCCTAAAAGATGTTTAGATAGAAGGCTATTATGACGCCTCCTGAAGCGGAACAACCAACCGGAACTGGCTTTAAAGCCTATGTGTCCCAAGTTCACAGCGAGCTGTTCTGCTTTTGCTCGGATTACAGGGCCCGTCACATAATGTTTTTTGGCTAGCATCATGCGCAACCAGCACAGTACAGCCTCTTCAATATCTTCATGGGTTGCGTTACGCATGCGCTTCCGTGATAGTTCATACGAGTCACAGGTGGAAATGATTCCCTGCCGATTCTTCAGGATAGTCCATAAAGTACTGGAGGCGATGCCATACTGACGGGCAAGCTCCGCTTTCTTTTGATATGGTCTCTCCTCCACAGCCTTAATGATCTCTCTCTTGGTTTCAATGCTCAATGATAGGCGCTTGACCTTGCTTGCCATAGTTTCTAAAGAGAAAAAAATATGTTGACTGTTAGGAATACAATAACGGATATTGCCACAGTAAAAGGGAAACAAAGTCTCAACTGTGAAACCCAAACCACGGATCTTTTAAGCCAGTGTGACACTGTGTGAAAGAAAATTATGTATTAAACCTCCTGTTCAGTATCATTCAAATGGTTCTGAATGATAAAGGTAATATACCAGCATTTGTAATGCTTGCCAAATGGTGCTGTTATCTACACAGCTTATCCACCATTCATAAATAGACATTCTTGTCTATTTCATATTCATAAATAGACAGTTGTCTTGTTTTGTATGGTCAGTCAACTCGCTGGAAAATTGTACCGAAAGTACATGTAGGAGGGTTAACTAACATTAATGCCACAGATAGGCCTAATGGTGTTTGCCCAAACCTGCATAACCAAATGTAATAATTTGTTTTGATATTTTGTGGCAAAATTCCTATATATATATATTAATAATTAATGTTTTTGTTATAACAACAGGTGCCTAACTAGATGGGCAAAAATCTTACCTGAGACAGGGCGCACCAAAGGCCCCATTTTCGCACACTTTAGTGGGTCGAAGACAACCCAAAATTACCCAAAATTCGGAGACACCCAGCTGTGGGCAAGGTCTAGCTCTGACTGTATAAAATAGCATATCAGTCTATATTGGATTAATGCCAAACATAACGTTAGTACTAGTAACTTATAGTGTATAGCACTAATATACTAGACTCCCTCTCATGTAGGAGGGAGTCCAGCGTTACTGATTGGCCCCAGAAACAAAAATAGAAGCATGAAAGGAAGGAAAGTATAATTATAGTTTGCCGAGTTTCAGGTGCCGAGTTAGCCCCATTCTAGGGCCATTGCACTGGACTCCCTCCGTATCCTTGGCCCTAGCACCACATGTACAAAAATGGAGCGATTTTTTTTCTTTAACTTTTGATCTGCTAATTTTTACAACATAAAACTTAGTAATTAGGTAACCTTGCCCAAGCTTACATGTACCTAACGTTAATTACAAATTTTTAGATCATAATAATTAGCAGGGGTAGAATGTCGTATCCGATCGCCACTTTTTCTCATTAAATATAACCAATAATGTAATCTTACCTACCTAGTAATGTGGAGAACATATGGATGATGATGGACATATACTTCAAATTATTCCAGGATATTTATTTCATGAAAAATCAGGCATTTTTGGTATACAATGACTTCCTCATTCATGTCAGTTTGATCTTGTCAACTCCCCTGTTAGTGACCAACACGGTCATTGTACATGCGCAGTGGCAGCTATAATACTTTTTATAGGATCCTTCTATTTTTTGAAGGGGGGGATTTTTTAGAAGGGAAATCAAGTCCGAAAACCATCATAAAAGTGGATTTAAAGATAGTTTTCGCTTTCTGTACCCCCAAAAATCGATGGAATCATTTTTTAACTGGTTAGTAATAATATAGTGGTTGCAACATTTTTTCCAAAAAACCCTTAAAAAGTGGCGGTCGGACACGACATTCTTTCCATTAGCAGATCAAAGTTGAAAAATCGCTCCCTTTTCGTACACACGTCATGAGTCATGACGTGGGCTAGGGCCTAGGCCTAGCCCTAGGGCCAAGGCCAAGGCTACGGAGGGAGTCCATTGTATTGGCCCGAGAATGGGGCTAGTGCTGGGATTGTACCACCCCCACAAGTACTACTACTAGTACTACCAGGGGTTTTATTTGCATTTACCGTTAACTGTTGTGTTAGACCCCACCCCATGATCTCACGTACACAATGTGTCACGCTCGTATGTACGTTAATAATTAATATCAGTAACGTTAACCATGGAGGTAGAAATGACGGGCATGTAACGCTACAATATAAAAACAACTCACCATATGTACTCATTTACACAGTGTTATTTATCTTAAAAGTATGGAACATTTCGTCGAACCAAGCTCCAGAAAACAGTCATGTATTAGTTTACTCGGACAACAAAGTCAAGGCAGGCGACATTTTCCCCCTTTTTTTTTTTTTTTTTTTTTAATATTCGATTCCGATACACCGAGCTGACCGTACATCTCGAAATCGGTTACTAAATTTTCGCTCGGTTAACCGATTTGTTTACGTCCTGGTTTCTGCCGTTGAGAAAATTGTTGAAAAGACTTTAATTTTTAACATCAATAGGGAGGTAAAATGTTGGAAAAACTGATAATAATTGAAATGTAGTGCAAATAAAAACATCATTAGCTCAGCTGGGGAGGATCCAGTAACTGAAATGGGGGTGAAATTGTACAAATGAACATTACACTGTAAAAATGGCGTTTAGAATTTAAACACATTTCTAAACACATAGCTTGTACCCACCTTTTTCACATATTTAGCCTAAAACACGTTTAGAATGTGATTTTCTGTGATGTGTGTTGAATTCTAAATTCTAAACACCATTTTTACAGTGTATGTAAATTATTGAAGCATTTTACATGATACCGGGGGTACTGAAAATCGCTCAGTGGGGCGTATAATCCCCACCCGTTTTTTGCCCAAAAATGCTCCACAAGGGTACTTTGATCAGTTGGGTAATTGCTTCATGTGGCTGGAGGGCGGTAGCTAGGTTTGGTGGAGGGCTCGAAATAGGGCATGGACTTAGGCCTACGCCAAGTTCCCGCTACATCCGCATCTGATGTAACTACTGAGAAATTAGGAAATACTAAATGCCTAAAGGTGACAAACTGGCACAGATCACTAATGGGGGAAATTTGCATAAATTGCCACTTCTAACAATTCTATTGACTGGTGTTGTGAAAACTTCATATTTGAAAATTAATGAAGATAATGTTTAATATTTTCTCTCAATTCCTTTCACATGTTGTTTTTTAAATATTTTTTTTTGGGTACTTTTAGAAGCAGTTTTGCACAGAGTTCTCTCCTCCATACCTATGTACAGTATCGTGTGTGTGTGTGTGTGGGGGGGGGGGGCGCTATTTTTCATTGTTAGATATATCTTATTTTGTAATAAAGAAAAAGCTGCGGTGATAACAGCTCACCAACCCAAATGACTTCTTACATTTTTTTGTTTTGCTTTCCAGACCAGTGTGTTTAATAAGGTTTGAACGAAGAAGTCTACACGCCAGTGTTGCCAGTGTTGGTGATTTTTTTGTTGCGTTTTCTCTTAAATGAGAGCACTTTATAGGTGTCATGGCCGAGCAGATTAGCGCATCGGATTTGTGTTTTGATGGCCGAGTCATCAGAATGTGAGTTCAAATTCTGGCTGCGACCATGGTGCTTTCAGCAAGACACTTTACCATCGTTGCTTCTCTCCACCTAGGAGTAAACGGTTCACCTCTGAGGTCAGATTTGGTTGTGTTTGATTTGCCCTCCCTATATGCGTCGAAATGGCAGCAATTGAGCTGTATACTCCCCAGGGAGCTGAGATGGGGCCCGAATGATTTATGCGCCTGATGAGCAAGGGTAATAATGTAATGCGCCTCGAGCACCAGTTTTAGTGGATAGGCGCTATATACATATAAGTTCATAGTATTATATTGTTATTGGTACCATAACAAACTTTAAATCAATAGAGAATTAGCTGTTGCAAACTGCTTACCAACCTAAAGGACCTGTAGTATAAATGCAGAATAGTAGTTATTGGCCTTACGTTTCGAACCTAGCTGGCAAAATGGACGAAATACATACATACATCTACGAAAAACAACCAATAACAGCAACTACAATTCATGTTTGGCCACATGGCAGAGACACACTTCAGGACTTTCTACAACACCTTAACGAGCAACATCCTAGCATCAAGTTCACCATGGAAGTAGAAGGCAAGATCTCGTCATGGTTCCTCGATGTTGGCATTTCCAGGAACCCAGATGGCTCCCTACACCACAACGTTTACAGGAAGCCCACCCACACAGACCGTTACCTCAACCAGCGCTCCTTCCATCACCCTAGCATCAAGTCATCGGTCAACCGTACCCTCGTGGAACGCGCCTACAACCTATGCGACAAGGACAGTCTACCCAAGGAACTACGGCACATCAGGACTACCCTCCAGCGCAACGGCTACAAACCCAGTAAGATCAACACATCGAAGCCTGTTCCAAACCCCGACCGCAAGGTCTCCCCCAATCTAACCATTTCTACTTGTCTTCCCTGTCTAGGTTCGACTTCACATAAACTTCAACGCATCCTCCGTCAAGCAGGCATTCAAGCAGGCATCCAAGTCTACCACTCAGCCCCCAGCAAACTCCAATGACTTCTCCACACCCACAAGGATAAACTGGAACCCAGCAACAGAGCGGGAGTCTACCGGATCCCCTGTGAGTGTGGTAAGGTCTACATCGGCGAAACAGAGCGGAATCTCCCCTCACTGAAAGAACACCGAGCACACGGCCGCAGAGGAGATTTTGAGAAGTCAGCCATCGTCAAGCACTCCCACATCAAGGACCACCAAATCGACTGGCAGGCAGCTCAACTAAACACACCCATCGAGTGGCATCGACACATGGCACCCCAGACGCATTAGAGAGGCCATCGAGATCGTTAAAAATGATACTGTTCCACAGGGCATCAGCTTCTACATCAGCGATTTTTGGCGACCACTACTACGGACCGAAGGATCTTCTATATCCAAAGTCCAAAACCCACCCAAGACTGAGGGATCTCCTATATCCCAAGTCAACCACCCGTCCTTGTCATGCTGATTCAGTTCAGTGAGCACACACTCCTCTCCCCCAACCCCTCGGATCTTAGTCTCAACAGTTCCCGCCTGCACGCCTCAACGAACTAATCCTCCATCATCCTATCATCGCGTAATCCTTCAGCAGCCTACTTAAGCTGCAGCATTTCCCAGAGTCCGATCAGAGCATACTGATCGAAACGTCGAGTTGTAACCTCCAGTTCTTTTCAGAACTAATTACTACTCAATTGAGAATTTCACAATTGTCACCGCAATTAGTCTTACTCACAATTCATCAGTTGTCTTCCTAATGAACAAAGAGGAACCAGCCAGGGCATACTGCCTATTTACACCATCTCACGGCAAAAACCATCGAGGTCGCCAAGCGCAGTCAGGTTCTGGGACCAGACAAAAAAGAGATTACCAAGAATATATACTACTCAAAACAATTTAGGGAACACCGGAATAATCTCAGCAAGATCATTTATTTCAGATAAACACAATGTTTCACAGAATTGATGAGAAACAACTGCACAATGAAACGGGTGATAAAGGATGCATGTAGTGATTACACATTTCATGACATGACTACTGAGAGAGAGAGGGGGTTGCAAATGAAAATCCCGGTTCATGGAACATTTCAAACCTATTTGATGTTAAATTGTTCCGAGTAGTATATATAGAGGTACAAGGTTTTGGCTGGAAGAAGAGGTTATGAGATTAGTGAAAAGCAATGAGTCTGACAGGGACAGTAAAAACAAAACAGACAAACAGACTAACAAGCAAAACAAATGTAAATCAATTTGCTTTCGGATAACTGGTATTTACCAATGTTGTACCTTCCTTTAATTAACGTAGGGACCAAGGGAATAATTCAAGCATGCTTAACGAGCCTGAAATAAAACGTAAAAATAATATATTTTAAGTCTTCGCAAATAAAAGTTTACAGTAGTCTAATTTTATTTGTATACATGATTGATGATTTTCCAGTACGGGGGGTGGGCACGTTTGGGACCCCTTTGCCACTTCCCATACTTCACACACAAAATAATGTTAATCACTGAGATTAATTTATTGTAAATCATTTTGTTAGAAGAGACACGCATATATACATTAGTATTTTAGACACCTGTTTTGCAATTTTTTAAAATTTGTATCAGCATTCATACTTTCCCATGGTTGCAAACCATAAAAAAAACTAGCCAGTTTAAGACGCCAAACCATATAAGTTAATACTTAGCCTGATGTATAATTTTCTTGGACCATTTAAAGTTGCTAATAAGATAAATTACAACAATACATAAGGCCAAAAAATTCTCCGGTTTCTGGTCATCGGTCGGCTTCAAAATCATTGCGGTGACGCGTTTTTTCAGCCATCTTTTTTTTTGCCAACAGGGTAATACGTGACACATTATATACGCGGGGACCAAATTTCCAACATACAAAGTATGGTGGCTAAGAGCGGCCTCACAAATCGGGCAAATGTTCATAACTCTATGTGGGAAAAGTCGTTTAAAACACAGCACGGTAGAATTCAAATTGATCCAGCAATTTTGGCTGCAATTGGACATCGTTTCATAGCAAACAAATAAATAAATAAATAAAAATAAATAAAAATAAATAAAATAATGAAAACAACAAACAACGGAAATACCGTGTTTATTTAACAGGAGTGCAGAGAAAAGGTACAAAGTAAAACACAACAAATTTAAATTCATTATCTTAAAGTTTAAATATATATATATATTTTTAGATAGATCCTATAACTTGTGAAAATACACTTTTACTAGATACATAATTAGTAACAATATTTGAGCTGATGATACCCAATTATTGGGCACTACATTTTAGTACAATTGAATATTTGTTTGAAAGACACTGGCCAAGTGTTGTGAAATACAAACCATATAATATTCACTATATTTAATTATCTTTAAATATGCATCTTCTGTGTGAATCCTTATATATTTGAAATTTTGGTTTTTCCTGGTAGAAAGGAAGAAAATTAACGTCAATTTAATGATGTATTACTTACAAGTGACCTGAGCCATATTTCATAGAACTGCTAAGCTTAGGAATTTTCTGAGGAATAGTAAACAGACTACCAGATAAAATGAATATATTTTGTATGACAGTTAGACTGGTAACCAAACAAATCTGCTATGCAAATGTTTATGGTAAGCAATTTGTTTGCTTAGTATGAATTTGGCCCCAAGTGTGGCATGATGGAGGGCTTAGCATGATAAATCCCTTTCAATTAATGCATCCAAGCTTTAAAAGAATCAAGATCCATGTACTTGGTATAAAAAACAACCTTTCAGCTTATTTCATTGTGTTGACAATGTGAAAATAATGAAAATGCATTCAGATTGTTTGCATTCATTCCAATAATAATAATAATAATGTGTGGACTTATATAGCGCACGTATTCACCAACTAAGTGGTGCTCAAGGCGCATTATATTATTACCCCTGCTCATAAGGCTCATAAATCATTCATGAAACCATCTCAGCTCCCTGGGGAGTATACAGCTCAATTGCTGCCATTACAGCGCATATAGAGCTAATCAACCAACTCTGCCCTCACAGGTACCCATTTAACCCCTGGGTGGAGAGAAGCAATTATGGTTAAGTGTCTTGCTCAAGGACACAAGTGTCACGGCCGGGATTCGAACCCACATTCTGCTGCTAACACCAGAACTTGAGTCCGGTAAGCTAGACCGCTCGGCCACGACACTCCACGTTATGTGTTCAAACATTATTTGAGTTATGGGCCCGCGGACATAATGGGTCGGACATAATGGGTCCGCGGACGTAATGGGTCGGACATAATGGGTCCGCGGACGTAATGGGTCGGACATAATGGACCCGCGGACGTAATGGGTCGGACGTAATGGTTCCGTGGACGTAATGGGTCGGACATAATGGGCCCACGGACGTAATGGGTCGGACATAATGGACCTGCGGACGTAATGGGTCGGACGTAATGCTTCCGCGGACGTAATGGGCCCAAATCGGTTCGCGGACATAATGGTACTTGCGGACATTATGGTCCGGAACAGACGTGTACAAAATTAATGTTTGAGAGCTTATTTCCCCTTTTTAAAAATTAAAACAGGAGCACCTGAGAGGATATTCAAGGGATGTTTGATAGCATCATCAATTTTATACCAAGTTTATGTAAAACGGTGGTCATATGCTTTTCAAGATTACCAATAATGGCTTTAACAATGGATTCAATTGATTCAATTTAACAATGCTTTAACAATGGATTCAATTGATTCAATTTAACAATGCTTTAACAATGGATTCAATTGATTCAATTTAACAATGCTTTGGTAAATTATTTTGGGAAATACGTCACTTGAAAATAACCTCCTTCCCTTAAAAAACCAACACCACTAAAATAGTGAAACACATGGAATATGCATTTAGTACTAAAAATAAACATTAATGCCATTTCTTCACTATCATTTCCACCCCCATTCTTAATTAATTAAATAGATCTTTAACAAAATAAAATACATGCGACTTTTGTAAAAACAAACAAAAAACTAGCATAAAAATATGCACAAATTTAAATAAATTCAACATTTTCAATACTTTGGGTGAGCATGTATAGCTGCTGCTCGAACATAACCTCTGCATCTTTGTGTAGTATCAGACATATTAACCCTAACCCCCTAGGTATTCTGGCTTGGAACCTTCCTGAATCCACCAAAATCCTCCAGTGCACTTTTGGAAACATGCCCTTATCTTCAAAATGCACCATGCATTTTCGTTGATCTTTCATATTCAGCACTTATGGCCTGTACTTCTTGTCAGATAGTAATTTTGTCCCATTTGAAGAGGTGAAAGTACCAGTTTCCAACAGTGCTGAATTTTCCCCAAAAAGTGCCCCTTGGAGGATTTTGATGGATTTGGGGTGGTTAGGGTTAAAGTGATTTTGGCATTAAAAAAAAAGAATGGTTATAAAAAGAGATGTTATAATTAAAACAGCTTATGCATACTGTAGCTTCTAAATTTTGATTGGTTAAAATATTATGACAGGCAAAAGGTCACTCATTGGTTTGTGCGTGTATGTGCGCTGCACATACATTGTATGTGCCGTCAATGGTGTGGAACCAATAAGTCACCAATACGCGACCTTTTTTTGCCTCTGCATGAGGGCGCCCTTTAGTTTGTGACATCAACAACATGCTCTTTGTTCCCCGGACTCGCTTAGCCAGTTACGGGGACAAGGCATTTTCCTGTATCGCACCTAGGCTGTGGAACTCCCTACCAGAAGACCTCAGGGAAATACAAAATATCTCTCTCTTTCAGCAGCGACTCAAAACATATCTGTTTACACTTGCTTTTACATCTATTTGAGAATTTTCTTTTCCATTTAGACCGGCGCCTTTGAATGTTTTACAGAGTAAGTGCGCCTTACAAATGCTGTGATATTATTATTATTATCATCAGCATAAGGTCTATTGTGTTGATTAATAGTACACGTAACTTGGGCACAATATACAAATATTGACCAAAATGTGCAATAATGATATATGCAATATTATGGTGTTATCTGTCACTAAATCTTTGTTTCGTTTTTGTGGCACTTTTACCTTTAAGTAACTCTTATATATATATATTTTTATTTCTCAATGTTTAATTTTTATTATTAATTTTAAGTCCTGTTAATTGCCTTTTAAGTGTTATTATAATGCTTTGGTTTTTATAGCTCTTATTGTGAGGCGCTTTGAGGTTTTTACATAAAGCGCCATATAAATGTGTTTTATTATTATTATTATTATCTTAAGATAGTGCTTAGCATAAATACATGTAGGGCATATTCTATGCAAAATCCTGTCTTTATCCCACTAGTATACAAATATTGACTGCTACGAGTGGTACAATAAAACTAGTCTCCCAAGGTGATCCTTTTTTATTTTTTTAAAACGATTTTAGGGGGGCTACTGCCCCCTTAGCCCCCCCCCCTGGATCCGCCAATGCTTTTATAGGGCTATCTCAAGAGTGAGCTGTAATAAACCAAAACATTACAAGTAGTGAAATTTGTACGAGCTCCAAAAAAATGGTTAAAGGGTTAAACAAATACAACATGAAAAATAATAATAAAAATACAAAAGTGTACCATGTTTAAAACTTTCCAGCAAGCTGATTGGTCAGTGTCAAACCTTTGTGAGGTGTGATGAATCTTGATTGCTTGTCTGAGGGTCATGTGACTCTTCAACATAAGCTAAGTTGTCAACCGCTTGCATTTCTTCATCAGTTTCCTTTAGTTTGAAACAAAATATAATGATGGAAACGAAAGGTAAAATAATCTCTGTTCAGTTGTATTATTACAGTTCATTATTATTATTATTATTATTATACATTTCTGGTAATGAAACCAAGGATGCCTCAAAAGCACACTTAAGCACTGTAGCTCGGAAGCCTGAGGAAACCTGTAAACAAGGGCGCTTGCTATGTGAACCAGAAACACCGGGGTAAACCCCTACTCTTCCACAATAAGTGTTCTAGGTTCTTTTACGTGCATTACTTAATCTAGTACACGGGACCTACAGCTTAACGTCCCATCCGAAGGACGAAGCAATTATGGTTAAGTATCTTGCTTAGGGACACAAGCGCCGTGACTGGCCAGGCCGGGATTCGAACCCACATTCTGACAACACCAGAACTTGAGTCCGATGCACTAGACCGCTCGGCCACAACATCCCTTATCACAAATCAAAGAAATGTTTAAAATTATATTCCTTTAAAGATGTATTGCCCATGTGTTTTGCAATTTAACCGGTCATTTCCGGAAATGTTTGTTTTTAACAGAATATTGCCATTTTACTTGAGGAAAGAAAAACTAATAATTTAAAATGACTAATTTCTCAATATATTTCTCAAAGTATATGCCAAATTTAATTTAAGGTACAGGTGTCATCATAAATTCATTAATCCTAAGCATGGTCAAGATGCAACAAGATGCAACAAATGTAAAATGTTGTTGCATCTTGTTGCCCTCAGCAGAGAACAAAAGAACCATTGTTCTAGCTGAGTGGATCTTGTTGCATTGAGCAGCCTGCACACTTTTTTGTTGTTGCATTTTGTTGCATTCACCAGCTGGGTACCTGTGAAATGCCTGCAGGGGTTAGGGTTAAGGCACTTATTTCCCGTTTAAGTGAGATTATGACAATTCCTTTAACCCTAACTCCCTAGGCATTGTACTAAAACAATAAAAATCCTTCAAAATCCTCCAACTGGCTTTGTTGTCTAGGGAGTTAGGGTTTTGTCCTAGTTTTATATGGAGTGCCATGGTCGAGCGGTTTAGTGCATCGGATTTGTGTTCTGATGGCTGAGTCGTCAGAATGTGGGTTCGAATCCCTTAAAGAAATATTTCATTCAACAGTACGTTTCCTTTTTGTAAAGGAAATTATGAATATTCCAATGAGAACAATGTGAATTTGTACGTACGATGCCGTATTTAAGACATGCTCTATGTCTAGAGTTTCAGATAATCTGTGCTGCTCTCAATCAATATCCCCTCTGGGCACATCATGTGTGTATGTTATGGTATGGTACTATGCACCCCTGTGCTTAAGGCTGTTCCGGGTATCCGGATACCCGACCGAAACTGTCATTACCCGGTTCCTTTTTTCGGTTCCAATTACCCGTAAACGACTTGAAAATTTCGACTGAACATTTAAGCCACACAAATGGAAGTCTCCGATTTTTGGGGATGCTACAAAAAGTACAAGTCATGCAGAGGCATTTTTTATACAGTCCACATTTATTATTACTAATAAAACAAGAGAATCTTGTCATATTGGTTATTTTATACATTCAGGAGTATTTCTGTTTTTACAAAATTGTTTACGGGTACCCGAAGATTTTAAATTTTGGGTATCCGCTTCCCGAAATAACCGACAACGCACAGCCATACTTGTACTTCTGCCAGCCAATAATAATAATAATAATAATAATGTGTGGACTTATATAGCGCACGTATCCACCAACTGAGTGCTGCTCAAGGCGCATTATATTACCCCTGCTCATAAGGCTCATAAATCATTCCTGAAACCATCTCAGCTCCCTGGGGAGTATACAACTCAATTGCTGCCATTACAGCGCATATAGGGCTAATCAACCAACTCTGCCCTCACAGGTACCCATTTAACCCCTGGGTGGAGAGAAGCAATTATGGTTAAGTGTCTTGCTCAAGGACACAAGTGCCACGGCCGGGATTCAAACCCACATTCTGCTGCTAACACCAGAACTTGAGTCCGGTAAGCTAGACCGCTCGGCCACGACACACTAACACTATCGCTGCCCTATCGATCAACAGTGATCAAACAATATGTTCCGCCTTCAACAGCTCATGCAAGGCACGAATGCGTTATTTTTGTCTGTGGTGTACTCCTCCCTTTCCAGCTACACTGGATCCGCCCCCCCTTCTTGTAACCCACCTTTGGCAGTTCTATGTGTGTATTCATTGATTGCAGAGCCATGGTTAAGCTCTTACGCCATTGTGGATCCTTCCTCTCTAGTGTATTGCTCTGTGAATAAGCCTCTCTGGTGACTGTTATGGTAGGTTTCTTGTTGAGTAGGTTGTGTCTAGTTCGTGCCCAGGTCAGCAATAAACATGCGATACCTGCAGAGTAATTATTGTAATTTATGTAATTAAACAAATCTGGGAGGTTACTGTGATTATAAATAAGCATGTAGTACCATGTTGTACTGTTGTAAAGGTTGTATCTTATGTAATTACTGATTTTTATTTTTATTAAAAAAATACGATATACCCTTTATCGAAGAGGATGGTGAAAATTATCTCCGTTGCCCTGGTCTTGGTGCTCCTTAAACATTCGTCGTGTCAGTGCAAAAACATCGTATCTCCGAGTTACGACATTTTTGCACAAAACCAGTTTGTGTCAGTGCAAAAAGGTCGTATGTAACAAGTTCCCGGATGAATGCACAAAAGCAATGGCTGAGATACGACGTTGTTGCACAAACATTTTTTAATGTATGTAAATTTATGCAGATTGACGACGTGCTGTACATACGACCTTATTGCATTGTGAACATACAATGTTTTTGCACTGACACGACAATATGTGACCTGCTCTACAAAAAAGGGTATTATGTCGCACAAATAAAAAAAATTGTTATATATATAGTTGAATTGGTCACATTACAAGCTTTAATTTGGTACAGGTTTGACCCCTGTGGCATTTTGCATTCTGGAGATATATTAATAATTTGCATATTCATATTTTACAATGTAACGAAAGTGCTTTCAGAGATACAGCCATTTAAACATACTAAGTGGAAAAAGAAATGAGCTAAAAATAAACTCTCTTGAATGCCCATAGCAACAGTTACATGTACATTATTGATAGCGGGTGTTAAAACCGTATCACTACGAAAGCATAACATTGCTGGTTTTTTCCCTCTAAAACGGACAAAGAGTAAAACAAAAGACGAAAACAATGCACACAAAAACGTTTGTTTTTTCATCTTTATTCATCAATATTAATATTTCTGAAAA
Source organism: Zoroaster sp. YZ-2022 (assembly GCA_029582265.1). Lineage (NCBI taxonomy): Eukaryota > Metazoa > Echinodermata > Asteroidea > Forcipulatida > Zoroasteridae > Zoroaster > Zoroaster sp. YZ-2022. Next base: position 25,753,049 of record CM055826.1, on the reverse strand, counting down.
TAAATTATGAAAATATTGATATTATAGAAGCCAACAAACCAAAAAAAAAAAAATCAGTTTGTGAAGATTTGTTCACCCGTCTCCACATAGAACAGCCCTTTACATGTAATAGCATAGCGCGACTTAATACCCTTTTTCGTAGAGCGGGTCACATATTCCCAGATCTCCCAACATTCAGTTTTCAAAAATAGTACTTTCTTCAAGCCGGTAGTCATTGTGTCGCATGTCGCGTGTCGCAATGCACACAGAGAAAGGTATGGTCAAATCTTGTCAGAGTAAAACCTATTTCATTCTTGGATTTTTGGTCTATTCATAAACTAGTTGACAGTCCCTCCTTTACCCTTCAGAGATCGAACGTATTACAGTGAATGCGATTATGCGGACCGCATGACCGGGAACAACAGACCACACAGGAATAGACTGTGTTAAGTCTCGCCCATGAGACTTGCACGGCCTATGGCGCGCCAAATAAAAAAATAACAAATTAAAAAAGATAAAAAAAAAAAAAACGTTAAAAACGGCATTGTCAAAAATCGTACAAACGAAGAATAAAATCGTAAAAGCGTAAAATGGGTGAAAAATCGTAAAAAGTACGCCAAAATCGTACATGTTGGGAGGTATTCCCAGAGCAATTTTTATATTCTAATGAAAGCATCCTTTACTCAGGAAAAGTGACCTTGCCCCTACAATAATGAAATCGTAGGCCTGGCAACATGGTATTAGCCAGCAATACCTTTGGGTGTCTTTTGGACGCCCAGTTTAATAAATAGACACCCTGTTTTATTTGTAATACACATATTCAATAGTATTGTAAGGTAAATATTTGGACACCTTGTTGTAGAATAACAAATTTGGACGCCCTATTTCCAAATCCTTGCTTATACTCTACATGGCAATGCTGCATGAAATTTAGCCTGAAGATCTGACGTCGCAGCCGCCATATTTTTCCCGATGCTGAACTTTCACCTTGGTTGGTAGCTAGCGCGCAAACCTCAAAGCGTGACGTCAGATCTTCAGCACAACGCGTTAACGTATCCAATAAAATCCTTTGAGTGGTACGCCTGGAGCCTGGTCCCCTGTCTATATCCTATCAAGGATATAGACAGGGGACCAGTTTACATGAAATTATCCAACTGGTCAGGTCAAACTGTGCCCTGACATCCATAAAGTACATGTATCTTCAGCACACAATTCCACACATAATTGATATACTCACCTAACATCACCAGAACCGCAGCAATGGCGATGCCTATCCCTATCCACTGTTGTGTTGTAAGTAGCAAACCACTTTTGCTCATGTCTGTTGTCATGGCAATGGTTCCTGTGGATGGACTCTTGGTGAGTACCTTATTTGGAGTTGTTAATGCTGATTTTTGAGTTGAAGAGTGTTGTGTGGTGGCAACATTGGTACTAGCAGACTGAGTTGCTGTTGAGTCAACAGCTTGTGTTGGTTGAATGGTTCTGATGACATTAGGAGTAACAGATGGAGAGATAAATGGGGTGACAGACAGAGAAGGGGAAACACTGTCCAAATCTGTTGAGGATGGTTGGTCTGATGGAATGGGAGTTGTACTGTGAGCAATAACTAAACTTGTTGTTCCATCTGTTGATGTGTAGGATGTTGATACTTGTGGAGTTGTGGGTTGAGAAGTATGGGGTGTTGATGTGGGTAGCAAAGACTGAGATGGCAATGGACTTGTCATTGAAGTGACTAGTACTGTGTGGTTAACTGAATCTGGTTCTTTGGTTGAACTTAAACCTGGGACAGTAATGGTTGACTCCACTCTTGGAGTTGATATTTCAGATTGTTTAACACTTGTGATGGTATGCTCTGTTGTTACACCTCCAGAATATGAAGGTGTTGTGCAGTTACTGAAGCACTCAGTCGTCTCAAATGCAGTTGTTGAAGTTGAGTTGTCTTCAGGTAAACCTTGAGATGAGTTGATTCCAATAGTTGATATTAATTCACTACTTTCTGTTGTGATGTTGGGAATTAATCTGGGTGCAATAGGTTGTGCTGTTTGGACTGAGCTATCTGAGGGTGGGAGCACAGATGTTGCAAGTGCAGAAGGAGCAAGCACTATTTGGAGCACAAGGAGATTCAACACTAGAGAAAAAGCAAAAAATCTAAACATTAACAAATTTAAGAAAATGTATTATTATTATTTGTTTTTTTACTTGGGTCTTCCTTCTTTTTTTTTTGTCATTAAAAAAAACACATCCCCAAAACAGTTTATAGCAACTAATGATCAAAAATGTTATCTTATTCATTCATGTACTTTGGCATTCACGTAAAAATGATAATAAATAAAAATCCAACAGCCCTCCCTTCCCCCTAAGCATGTTTCATATGCCTCAAAATCCTCTAAATGTACAGTACCTGTAATGTATGTAGATTGACCATTTTTTGCATGGTGAGGAGGATAAGTAAGACTAATTGCGGTGACACCATGTGAAATTCTCAATTGAGTAGTAATTAGTTCTGAAAAGAACTGGAGGTACAACTCAGCGTTTCGATCAGTGTGCTCTGATCGTCCTCAGGAGAATGCCGGACTCTGGGGGAATGCTGCTGCTGCTTAAGTAGGCTGCTGGAGGATTACGCGATGACAGGATGCTGGAAGATTAGTTCATTGAGGCGTGCAGGCGGGAACTGTTGAGATTGGGATCCTAGGAGTTGGGGTAAGGAGTGTGTGCTCACTGAACCGAATCAGTTGTTGACAAGCACGGGGGGATGGAGGATGGTTAACTTAGGATATAGGAGATCCCTCAGTCTGGGTAGGGTTGTGGACTTTGGATATAGAAGATCCTTCAGTCCGTAGTAGTAGTCGCCAAATATCGCTGATGTAGAAGCCGATGTCCTGTGGCACAGTGTCGTGTTTAACAATCTCGATGGCCTCTCTGATGCGTCTGGGGTGCCATGTGTCGATGGGTGTGATGAGTTGGGCTGCCTGCCAGTCGATTTGGTGGTCCTTGATGTAAGAGTGCTTGATGATGGCTGACTTCTCAAAATCTCCTCTGTGGCCGTGTGCTCGGTGTTCTTTCAGTCTGATGCGGAGGTTCCGCCCCGTTTCGCCGATGTAGACCTTACCACATTCACAGGGGATGCGGTAGACTCCCGCTCTGTTGTTGGGATCCGGTTTATCCTTGTGAGTGTGTAGAAGTCCTTGGAGTTTGCTGGGGGCTGAGTGGTACCACTCACAAATCAAGGACCACCAAATCGACTGGCAGGCAGCCCAACTCATCACACCCATCGACACATGGCACCCCAGATGCATCAGAGAGGCCATCAAGATTGTTAAACACGACACTGTGCCACAGTACATCGGCTTCTACATCAGCGATATTTGGCAACCACTACTACTACGGACTGAAGGATCTTCTATATCCAAAGTCCACAACCCTACCCAGACTGAGGGATCTCCTATATCCTAAGTTAACCATCCTCCATCCCCCCGTACTTGTCAACAACTGATTCGGTTCAGTGAGCACACACTCCTTTCGGATCCCAATCTCAACAGTTCCCGCCTGCACGCCTCAACGAACTAATCCTCCAGCATCCTGTCATCGCGTAATCCTCTAGCAGCCTACTTAAGCAGCAGCATTCCCCAGAGTCCGGCATTCTCCTGAGAACGATCAGAGCACACTGATCGAAACGTCGAGTTGTACCTCCAGTTCTTTTCAGAACTAATTACTACTCAATTGAGAATTTCACATGGTGTCACCGCAATTAGTCTTACTGATTGACCATTTTCACTGAGAAGAATTTTGTCCATGCTTCAAGGCTGTGGATGAAGCACTACATAATTATGCATCAAATGATCAGTAATAATGACTTCAGCTTTGAAGTCTACATACCTAAGATAATGAGCCCTGAGCTTCCACACTGCTTGCGATCAACAGTTTGATAACCTTCACTGCCTTTCTTAGGGGTCCTCATTTTCTTGCATTTTAGTCTGTCTAAATAAAACCATTCCAGTCACCAAGATAGGTTAAACAAATTTTCTCAATCAGCATGTTATTATAAATTATTAAATACTAGGAAAGAATGTCGTATCCGACCACCACTTTTTAAGGTTTTTTTTGGAATTATTTTGCAACCACTAACCAGTTAAAAAATGATTCTATCGATTGTTGGTGGTACAGAAAGCGAAAACTATCATTAAAATCCACTTTTATGATGGTTTTCGGACTTTATTTCCCTTCTAAAAAAATCCTCCCCTTCAGAAAATAGAAGGATCCTATTATAGTTGCCACTGCGCATGTACAATGACTGTGTTGGTCACTAATTGGGGAGTTTACAAGATCAGACTGACATGACTGAGGAAGTCATCGTATACCAAAAATGCCTGATTTTTCATGAAATAAATATCCTGGAATAATTTGAAGATTTGAAGTACATGTCCATCACCATCCATATGTTCTCCACCTTACTACATAGGTAAGATTAATTTATTGTTATATTGAACGAGAAAAAGTGCCGGTCGGATACGACATTCTACCCAAATACTATAAAATCAGACTACAAAAATCAGCAAAAATGCCTCTTAAGGAATCTATCAGTCCGGATTGATGTGTGCGTCAAAGAGTGTTCTCCATTTCTTTCTGTTGAACACTATGATTCTCAGATTGATGAAGTCATCAGTATTGTTGAGTTTCATATTGCGAGATTCAAGATCTGCTCTGATGATGTTGAGTAGATTGGCACAGGGTCGTCCCACATGACCTCTGAAGTTGTTGGCTTGGGTCAGTGCAAAATGAAGGGCTAGGTTAGGAATAATTTTTATATTACAAAAATGATAACTCATAGCCTTGGTAACATCTAGGGCTCAGCAACAGGATCCATATGACAGAGAAGGGGCCCTGCAAAGAAGTCAAATATCTCAATTGTGTTTTAATTGTTTTTTCCAGTTAGTGTCAATGCTGAGTATTCACATTATTTTAACTGTAGTAAAGAGTGCATTAGGGAAGTTCGGGTAGAATGTCGTATCTGGCCGCCACTATTTTTCATTAAATATAACCAATAATGTAATCTTACCTACCTGGTAAGGTGGAGAACATATGGATGATGATGGACATATACTTCAAATTATTCCAGGATATTTATTTCATGAAAAATCAGGCATTTTTGGTATAACGATGACTTCCTCAGTCATGTCAGTCTGATCTTGTCAACTCCACAATTAGTGACCAACACAGTCATTGTACATGCGCAGTGGCAACTATAATAGGATCCTTCTATTTTCTGAAGGGGAGGATTTTTTTAGAAGGGAAATCAAGTCCGAAAACCATCATAAAAGTGGATTTTAAAGATAGTTTTCGCTTTCTGTAGCACCAAAAATCGATAGAATGATTTTTTAACTGGTTAGTGGTTGCAAAAAATATATATAAAAAAAAGCCCTTAAAAAGTGGCGGCCAGATACGACATTCTTTCCGGGAAGTTCCAGGTAGTTAGGTACTCATCCACCATCTTCAATATTCTGGTTTATTTGAACTAGTTCCATAATCCAAAACTTCCTTTGTAAAATTTGGTGTAACATTTCAGAAAAAAAGCCTTTGATGAATATTTCCAATTTTGCAAATTCTGTTTTCCTCTCTTTTTTGTGAAGGGGAGGGTGGTGGAGGTAGACTTGTTTGCACCCTGTTGAATCCACAACTGGGGCCAGTATAATTTTATGTGGCAACATTTATTAATTATATCAATGCCTATGGACAAAACATTTTTGAAAAAGTTTAACAACATGTTTTCAAATATTTTCAACAGCACATCAAACCCATTTTAAAACTGCAGAAAAATAAAAATACAATTTTTTGTTAAAATGTATGGGACAAAATATTCCAAACAATAATTTTGGTAAATAATTTTTTTTTAAACATTTCCTTGTAAAACTTTTTTATGCCTTTTTATAGTACAATTTTTAAACTATGCAAATGTAAATAATGTATAACTTACATAAGAAGAGTAAGACACTTCACGTTAGTCAGAAATATTTGGCACACTGTTTTACAAAAACAGTGCGCCAAGTACGGCAGCAATCATGGCAGTGCCAGTGAGTACCATGGAGGAAGGAATGGTACTAGTAGTAGTACGTACTAAAAAAACTACATAAAAGCATGGACGAAGGAATTCCTCCATGATAAAAGTAGGCAAAAATTTTCCGTGAGCGGGTACACTAGTTTGGCGGTGAGTGACAGACGCTAACACAAATAACAGTTGAATGAACGCATCAGAATAGTAAATATAACTACTTGACGATTGAATGTCACCTCCTTTTAATTGCCTACCTTAATTGTTTGCAAATTCCTCTATAAGTTTTATATAATTTTCGAAATTTGACAGGTGAGAGTGAACCCGATCCATTGACCTCACTGCTGTAGCCTACATAATTATAATAATACCGCGATATATCTGGCCGGCCAGCTAGCTAGCTAGTGTGCACATCCCGGCCCTCTATCTAGATCTAGCGCGCGGTGAAAACGCACCCAACCACTTAACTGGTCCCCTGTCTATCCTTCAAGGATAATTCACGCGCCTCTAGCTCAAAGCGTGACGTCAGATCTTCAGGCAGTAAACCACTTCCATTCGTATCCCTCTAGCGTTGAAATGCACCCAGTGTCATAATGATAGGGGGACTGCTGATCTTTTGTCAGCAGCGAACCTCGGGCCTCCCCCCCCCACACACATACTCTTTTTGTTTTATAGTGATGAGGAAACACCATCAATTGCTCCCCACCTTACTTTTTGACGGTATAGTACAAATAACTAAATAATTATGAGTAGGACTACATACCCCAACAACTGATGAGGATTATTTTATAGTTTTTCTTGCGACCCCGGAAATGCGCTCAGAATGCACCCTGGATAGATTCATACATTTCCCGGGACCCTAGCCCTGTAACTGTAAGGCGGGCCGACCACTGAAGTGGGGGAGGGGGGGGGGGCAGTATATCAAAATATTGTACTACCACTCCTTCGAATCCCCCCCCCCCGCCCCCCGCTACGCGCTTGGTGAATGTGGCGGTTACAAATGGTGTATGCCCTTAAATATTTGGTGACTTTTTGGCCAATTCGAGATTTGGAGAAATTTGGGGAAATGTCGAACTTGATATTTTTTTAAATGTTGGATTATTCGATCAAAATCATTGGTCCTTAATCGATCATCTTCAAGTGTAAGTAAGTTGGACCATCCCCCAGCCGGCCATGGAGAGAGAGAGAAAAAGGGATATAGGGCATACAATAATTATAAACCATGCTTATATAGTGCAGTTCACACAGCTACAGAGTTCCAATGCGCTTTACCGGACATAGTTAAAACACATTAATCAAATAACAGGAGTTTTAAGAGGAACCTCAACAAGTTTTAGGGTAAACTTTTCGAGTCCTTGAGTTGATATGAGGCAGTAGTCTTCATGATTCTAGAGGGTGGGTGAATCAGTTGAAAAGGCAAGTTGAGTCGCTGACCACGACCTTGTCAATGAAGATGATCAGATAAGTAGAGACTTTCAGCTCAGTAGACCCAAGATTTTGGTGAAGTTCGTATTTCTCAGTGAAGACATCCCATGGTGATGAGAATGCATGGCGAGTGATATGAGAATGTGTTGGGAATCGCCGCGCATTCGCTCCCCGACCCACTCACTGGAATTCTGTGTTGGTAAACTAGTATTTCGATATCAATATAAATGGTCGGGACCGGGTACCAGTGAGTGCTGGTTTGTTTTTAACCCCAATGGTAGTATTCGAATAATAGACTCGATATTGGTATCTGTCCCATTTTCATCCAAACTTTTGCAAAATAGTTTATTTGCACATTATTTGTTTAGAAATTTAAAATCTAATCGCCCATTCAACCTAATGTTACACTTTCTGTTTGGTTTGGCTGAAGTAACTAATTACGCCTGATCTTATAACCGATTCTTTGAGACTGATTTTTATTTAACCTTCACATACGGAGATAGAGGTATCGAAATGTGTAAACGAAACCGGCGGCCATTTTAGACAAATTGGAACATAATGAACTGGACGCAAATAGCCTTAAAAATACGCTATAATTAGACAACTTTCTATTTGTCTGAACAGGAACATCCCTTCTCCAGTTAAGATGTTCCAACCACATCAACAGTTAGATTTTGGTGAGTATAAACTTACAAAATCGAACAATAAAGTTATAAAAAAAAATTACCGTTGATGATTCTGTTTTGGCCCAATTTTCGGACAAATCCTTTATGGCCGCAGACTGCATGTAGCGTTAGCGTTATGCCTTAGTTGCGATAATCGCAATTCACATTTATGTAAAAAAAGAAAGAAAAAAGAACAAGTACCAATGGGCTACGATTGCCTCGGTTAATAATAACGTTAGGTCTAACGTTATGCAGTGACCTGATGATCTACTGACTCAGTGACTGATTCATCATGTTCGTATCTGTTCATTGTTATTTATGTTAAATAAAAATGTAAGATTAGAAGATCATCATTAATCCTTCGGCCTCAGCATGCTCAGGCTCAGCCGAGATGGACTCAACGACACTTTTCCAGAACTTTCTGTCCCACGTTAGTTTTTAAGGAAAAAATGTCGTATCCAACCGCCACTTTTTAAGGGTTTTTTGGAATTTTTTGCAACCACTAAACACGAACCAGGGCTCGATTTCACAAAGCACTAAGATTCATCTTAAGATGAGTTGTTAGTATTACCATAGTGATTTGTATTGTGACATCACACTTTGCTAAGCAATTAAGATTGATACACAGTTAAGATCAATCTTAGCTCTTTGTGAAATCGGCCCCAGTTGTACAGAAAGCGAAAACTATCTTTAAAAACCACTTTTATCATGTTTATGATGGTTTCGGACTTTATTTCCCTTCTAAAAAATCCTCCCCTTCAGAAAATAGAAGGATCCTATTATAGTTGCTACTGCACATGTACAATGACTGTGTTGGTCACTAACGGGGGAGTTGACAAGATCAAACTGACATGACTGAGGAAGTCATCGTATACTAAAAATGCCCTATTTTTTATGAAATAAATATCTTGGAATAATTTGAAGTATATGTCCATCATCATCCATATGTTCTCCACCTTACTGGGTAGGTACGATTACATTATTGGTTATATTGAATGAGAAAAAGTGGTGGTCGGATATGACATTCTACCCGTTTTTAACGTTAGTCTTGATTCTTGTTAGAAATAGAAGGAACTACATCGTTAATGTTACCCCCCATTGCATTTTATAATTTTTTTAACTGTCACCTTCTTGTGAATCTACCAGGATAGGTCATTCTGCCTGGGCTGAGGTAAGATAACAAAATAAAAATGAATGATTCCTATTGTGGTTCAATGCGGGTAGAATGTCGTATCCGACCACCACTTTTTATCATTAACCCTAACCCCTTGGGTATTTTTACTAGAAAGTATCCTGAATCCACCAAAATCCACCATTTTTGTCACACACAAAATGCTGGTGTCCTGAATCCATCAGAATCCGCCAGTGTAGATATTGGACATATCCTGAATCCGCCAAAATCCATCACTAAATTTCTGGCGGATTTTGGTGGATTCAGGATACCAAGCTCACATGAAAATTTGTATAGTATGTCATGTGTATGTTGCTGCATAGAATCCATCAAAATCTAACACATACAAGTGTTGGCTGTACATGTACAGTACATGTAAATACATCAACCAACATGACCAAGCAGTTAAAAACTATTGAAATCCTGAATCCATCAACGTCCGCCATATGCTCAATGTGGAGATACTGTACATGTATCCTGAATCCGCCAAAATCCTCCAAAACAGGGAGATGGATTTTGATGGATTCAGGGTGGTTAGGGTTAAATATAACCAATAATGTAATCTTACCTACCTAGTAAGGTGGAGAACATATGGATGATGATGGACATACATGTATAGTCAAATTATTCCAGGATACTTACTTCATGAAAAATCAGGCATTTTTGGTATACGATGACTTCCTCAGTCATGTCAGTTCAGAGTTTGATCTTGTCAACTCCCCCATTAGTGACCAATACGGTCATTGTACATGCGCAGTGCAGTGACAACTATAATAGGATCCTTCTATTTTCTGAAGGGGAGGATTTTTTTAGAAGGGAAATGAAGTCCGAAAACCATCATAAAAGTGTATTTTAACCCTAACCCTCCTAAATCCTCTCCTCCGGAGGATTTGGAGGAATGCGGCACGTTCGAAAATCACCAATTGGAGGATTATGGAGGATTGAGGAGGGTCGTGCATTTGATAGTGGAGGATTGTGGAGGGTTGAGGAAGCATGGTTCAAAGAGATCCTGGAGGAATGTGGAGGATTGAGGGCATAATGGAAATTTACTTTGGATGAATGTGGAGGATTATGGAGGATTATGGAGGATTGTGAAGGATTGACAGAAACATAATCTTGTATCGTCCGGAGGAGGGTCGTGCATTTGATAGTGGAGGATTATGAAGGATTGAGGCAGTGAGCTTCATGCATAAACTCAAGTTGGAGGATTATGAAGGATTGAGGCAGTGAGTTTCATGCACAAACACATTTCGGAGGATTATGAAGGATTGAGGAAGGTACCGGTACCTGGTAATTAAGGCTAGGGAGTTAGGGTTAAAGATAATTTTCACTTTCTGTACCCCCAAAAATCGATTTTTTAACTGGTTAATGGTTTCAACAAAATTCCAAGGAAACCATTAAAAAGTGGTGGTCGGATACGACATTCTTTCCGTAACGTTAGTCTGAATGCCTCTTCTGTTCACAGTCTCCTACATGTACGTTTAGAATAATTACGTAATTGTTGCTGCGAACGTCAGAGCGTGGTTGATACCCCACACGCTAAATAATGTGTTGAGCAAATGTATGATTTCTCCCTTACAGAAAATTCCTGTGCATTAACCTTAACAGTCATCTTCAGTTATCGGCCATTACTATAACTGTTCACTTACTTTGAAAAAAATATTTTATCGGGTCCTTTATGCTCGCAAAATTTTAGCATCTTTGACATGTTTTCATACACACCTTCATCAACAACGCCATTTTCAAATGGCTTGCCAAGTTCTCACGAGTGACATCATAATACATGCATTTATGCAATGACAATACAATGAATATGCAATTCACATGAACCATGCACTTGCGTGCTAAATTATTTGTGTAAAATTTGTTTATCAATAGCGTTCGCGCAAGCACGACATCATTGCATAAATGCATGTATTATGTCACTCAAGAGAATTCATGAGAACTTGTGAGAACTCGGCAACAGATTTGAAAATGGCATTATTGCAGAGAGACTTGTATGAAAACATGTCAAAGACGCTAACAGACATCTGGTGAGCAAAAAGTACCTAATAAAATTTTGTTTTTAAAGTAAGTGAACAATTATAGTAATAGCTGATAATTGAAGATGACTCTTATGTAAAGATTAACCCTCCTACTCTAGCTGCACTTTAGTGGCAAGTAGCTATAGAGGTCAAAATCAGTCAACTGCCCGTTCTGACTGTTGGCCCAAATGTGCACACAGGGGCATTTTTGACTGGTTTTTACTGTCATTTTGACCACCCTCAACAATACCAGACAATGTTCATTTTGACCTGTAAATGTAGTTAATGCACTTACATGTACTACACGTAAGGTTTGACAGTGTTTGACTTTTAAGTGCACTAGATGTACCTTGGCACGTATATCAACATTTTGACTGATCGTGACCCTTGTAGTAGTAGGAGGGTTAAAGCAGGGGAATTTTCTGGAAGGGAGAAATCATAGGTTTATGAGTTAGAGAATTTGCTCAATATATTATTTAGCATGTTGGGTATCAACCCTGCTCTGAAGTTCACAATGACAGTTATGTAATTATTCTAAAAATAGGAGACTGTGAATGGAAGAGGCATTCGGACTAGTTAATAAGATAAAGAAACTGATCCCAGAGCAGTAGACACAGTAGGGAAGTATATTCAAAACAGTTTTACTTGGTCTAAGAAAGATTTTGTTCTTATTTTTCCTTAGCCGCTATGGGAATTCCACCTGGCCAGCCACCTATTCGCCCTCCTGGGCACATGGTCCCCTTGGGGATGCCCCCTATTCTGCCTGGCATCCCAGGGATGCCTCCCATACAGCCCAAACCTGAGGGCTCCAAAATGCCCAGCAGGCCTGGCTTCGGGAAGGACGGACGACCGATCATGCTACGCGCTAACCATTTCAAGATAACCATCCCACACGACACTATCAATCATTATGATGTGACTATCCTTCCAGAGAAGTGTCCTCGTAGGGTGAACAGGTAAGGGATAAAGATCAACTCTATAAAGGAAGTGATTTCTGATTACTAACAAATAATTGCTTAGCAAATACAGACATCCAGCCAAAGCCGATATAAACATTTTCTTATAGCAAAGTTTTAACATTGGCCGACAATCCCTACCCACCTATAAAAATCTAAGTCATGCTTTGATTCTCGACCAACTGTAAATGCCACATATCTACAAAATTAGGATACCATTAAATATTATTATAGTAGGCCTACACCAAATCATGTGAACATTAATTACAAATTTTATTTATTCTGGGTGTGCTTTTTAAAATGTTTTAGTTGTTTATCTATTGTGTGTGGTTTTTATACAAAATAATTTTAAAAGTAATTTTTCATTTTATGTTATAAACTGTGACAAATCAATGAATTTAATTGAATACAACATTGGTATTTAGTCAAATTCTTTCCAACCCTCTAGTTTTCAACAAATATTTCATAAATAAACTTGTAAAAGTTTTATTTTTGAGAAAACAATGCATATTTTTTACAAGTTATTATGTATTTATTTTATTTCTTCAAAGAGTCACTGTTTGACATCTTTTTGAAATTCGACATAATTCGTTTTTACTCTAAGATGAAAGCACATGAGAAGGAATAATTCTCAACATTATTGATACTTGTAATAACTACAAACCATCTTAACACAAATTAAGCCTTTACTTAATAAGTCCTTTATTTTATAATCTGGTAGTTACCGATGTTTTTCCATCTTAAAAATTGATATTGAGCAAATTTTAAATCTCATCTCATATTTTGATAAAGTGGATCACATTCTTGGACCTGATTACAATTTGTGAAAATTTTTCAGAGAAGTGATGGACACGCTAGTGAATCACACCAACAGAATTTTCCAGAATTGTAAACCCGTCTTTGACGGACGTAAGAACCTGTACTGTCGCCTGGAATTGCCTATTGGTAAAGAGCGGGTGAGTACATACAAGGAGTTGTACATAGAGTGACTGGCACACGGCAATGGATCAAAGAACCAGAGTATCAGCCAGGATATGGAAATAGGGCGTCCAAATTTGTCATTCTTGTGTCCTTGAGCAAGACACTTAATCATAATTGCTTCTCTCCACCCAGGGGTTAAATGGGTACCTGTGAAGGCAGAGTTGGTTTGCTCTATATGCGCTAGAAATGGCAGCAATTGAGCTGTATACTCCCCAGGGAGCTGAGATGGTTTCAGGAATGATTTATGAGCCTTATGAGCAGGGATAATAATATAATGCGCCTTGAGCACCACTTAGTTTGTGGATACGTGCGCTATATAAATCCACACATTATTATTATTATTATTATTCTTTGAAAAACAGGGTGTCCAAATGTTCAACTTATAATACTTCTAGGTAAAACTTGTAGCTTTGCATGGTGAAGAGGATAAGTAAGACTAATTGCGGTGACACCATGTGAAATTCTTTATTGAGTAGTAATTCGTTCTGAAAAGAACTGGAGGTTACAACTCGACTTTTCGATCAGTATGCTCTGATTCCCCTGAGGACGATCAGAACATACTGATCGAAACGTTGAGTTGTAACCTCCAGTTCTTTTCAGAACTAATTACTACTCAATAGAGAATTTCACATGGTGTCACTGCAATTCGTCTTACTTATAATACTTCTGTATGTGTATTAAAAATAAAACAGGGTGTCCATTTAGCAAACTGGGCATCCACAAGACACCCAAAGGTATTGCTGGCTAATACTATGCAAAGAACACCTTGGATTATTTGAAGCCTCTCTGCACCATTCATAATTTTCAAAATACATCGCAAGCAATCCATCTACGCGTAGCTGCCGTGACAAAACTTGCCCAAAATTACTTGCGGACAAATCTGTTTTTAGCATATAGGCCTATGCTTACTGCAATCAATGTTTTTGAGCTTGAGGTCAAATAACATACTGTGTGTTCCACCTTTGACCTCAGGTTGACCTGGAGGTGACCTTACCAGGAGAAGGAAAGGAGCGATCATTTAAAGTGTCCATTAAGTGGGTTGCCTTAGTGAGCCTGCAGGCTCTAGCTGATGCATTGGAGGGAAGGGTTAGCGTCATCCCCTATGATTCTGTGCAAGCATTGGACGTCGTCATGAGGCACCTACCTTCAATGACGTGAGTTAAAAAAAAACTTTGACATTTGCCAATAGAAATTTGGACAACTTAACCCTCCTACTGTTTGACCATTTGAAACCATTCAAAATTTCCACTTACAATGTACCAAAATGCCCATTGGTTTTGTACACACATGGTGATACCATTTGAACAGTGTTGGTAGCAAGCTTTACTACCATTCAAATCCATTAACCCTCCTACTGTTTGACCATTTGAAACCATTCAAAATTTCCACTTACCAAAATGCCCATTGGTTTTGTACACACATGGTGATACCATTTGAACAGTGTTGGTAGCAAGTTTTACTACCATTCAAATCCATTCAATTGCATATAGGGTCCATTGATTCACCACTTAGAAATATCCAAACAAGGCTTTGTATTAGCTGACCTACCATTCAAAACCATTTGGGGGAATCAATACTGTACACAGTTATTTCACCATTCAAAACCACAAAAGCAAATGGTTTCAAATGGTGGATCAACTTGTATGAAAAAGGTACCAGAAGTAGGAGGGTTAAATAAGTATTTTTGTCTTCATATGTATGTCAAGTTTTGTGAAGGACACTTTATGCAGTTTGAAAGATACTTTGGCGATGAATATGAAAAAAATTAACAATGTGTACATTTACCAAGCAGAGATATCCAAAAGATGTTCAGATGTATTACTGGTTATTACTGTTAGCATCTGTTCTGATGTATCACAGCTGTGGTGTATCCAAAGATTAATGATTTCTCTATCTGAATTTTTTGAATGATTCTGTTGCAGTTATACCCCAGTGGGACGGTCGTTTTTCTCGCCCCCTGAGGACTACTTCCACCCCTTGGGAGGGGGTCGGGAGGTGTGGTTTGGGTTTCACCAGAGTGTGCGACCGTCCAAGTGGAAAATGATGCTGAACATTGATGGTTAGGTCCATTTCATTTTTGGCATAAAACATTCTTGTTTGAAGTGGGATAGGGTGCCATGTTGAATTGGATCTGTTTAAGGTCTTGTCATAAGACCAAATAGTTCTTCAGTGGTGAGCTGTCCCATCCAATTGTTGTACATGGCATTAACCCTAACTCCCTTGGCCCACTTGCTTACGCATAGCCTGAATCCTCCAAAATCCTTCAGTAGTAAAGCAAGCACATCACATGTATGCACACATGTGTTTCTAATCTGTGATACATGTACACGGCCAGGGACCCTCCCTGCATGCATGGAGCAATAAACAGTGTCCACTGACCCAAGCACTGACCTTGCAATCACTACAACAAACATGGATGTACATGTACCATAGAAAGGCAAGTATGCCTAATAACCTCAATCCTCCAAAATCCTTCACGTTAGCAAAGAGCATGTACCATGCTACCTCAATCCTTCAGAATCCTTCACGTTAGCAAAGAGCATGTACCGTGTTACCTCAATCCTTCAAAATCCTTCACGTTAGCAAAGAGCATGTACCATGTTACCTCAATCCTTCAAAATCCTTCACGTTAGCAAAGAGCATGTACCATGTTACCTCAATCCTCCAAAATCCTTCACTTTAGCAAAGAGCATGTACCGTGTTACCTCAATCCTCCAAAATCCCTCACGTTAGCAAAGAGCATGTACCATGTTACCTCAATCCTTCAAAATCCTTCACGTTAGCAAAGAGCATGTACCATGTTACCTCAATCCTCCAAAATCCTTCACGTTAGCAAAGAGCATGTACCATGTTACCTCAATCCTCCAAAATCCTTCACGTTAGCAAAGAGCATGTACCATGTTACCTCAATCCTTCAAAATCCTTCACGTTAGCAAAGAGCATGTACCATGCTACCTCAATCCTTCAAAATCCTTCACGTTAGCAAAGAGCATGTACCATGCTACCTCAATCCTTCAAAATCCTTCACGTTAGCAAAGAGCATGTACCATGTTACCTCAATCCTTCAAAATCCTTCACGTTAGCAAAGAGCATGTACCATGTTACCTCAATCCTCCAAAATCCTTCACGTTAGCAAAGAGCATGTACCGTGTTACCTCAATCCTTCAAAATCCTTCACGTTAGCAAAGAGCATGTACCGTGTTACCTCAATCCTTCAAAATCCTTCACGTTAGCAAAGAGCATGTACCATGTTAACTCAATCCTGGAGGATTTGGGAAGGTTAGGGTTAATGCATGATTTTATTAAAGTCATTATACACTTTTGGTAATGTTGGAAAACTGCTTCTTCTTTGAATCAAGATTAAACAGCCAACCTGTGAAAGTTTCAACTTAATATATTGTTTGGATATCAAGAAAGTAATATAAAAACAAATGCAATGTTTGTCTTAATTCAAAGAGATTAAGCCTACTCTTAAGATTCAGTATTGCCTTCCCTTTAACTTCTAAGATTCTAGAAAAAGAATTTATAATGAAGTTTATAATGGAAAATAAATCCAGCAAGAGGTTAAACTATTCTTCTGTTATTATGGTAAGCTGATCATGCTGTCAAACTGATTTAATTTCCATGGTATTTTTTTTGGTAATGTTTTAGTGTCGGCCACTGCCTTCTACAAAGCCCAGCCCGTCATAGATTTCATGTGTGAGGTCTTGGATATTGGCAACAGCAGCGATCAGCGGCGACCACTCACAGATTCACAGAGAGTCAAATTCACCAAAGAAATCAAGGGTATGGTTTATTGATTTTACAGATAGAGATTTGTCGGACATTACAAGAACTTGATGATTCTATTTTATTTTACATGTTTTTCCAGTTTTATATTTGATAACGTTGGTGCTCACCAACAATAACATTGTCATGAGTTTGTCATACTTTTTATTCCTATGTATACTATGTTTATTCAGATTGAAGAGGAAAAAAACCTTAACTTTAACTCCCTTGGTACTCATCACTGGTAACGGCCTCAATCCTTCAAAATTAACCAGCATAAGTTTGTGGAGGATTCCTGCTGCCTCAATCCTTCAAAATCAACCCATATGATTTTATGCAGGATCCGTACAAGTTCCAATCCTTTAAAATCAACTGATGTACATCAATGATTTTTGGTAGGCTAAGTCAATGGAATTTCAAATCCTACCTCATTCCTACAAAAATCATTCAAATCCTCCGGTTGATTTTGAAGGATTTAGGATGGTCAGGATTTAGGATTGACCAAGATGAGTTGTTTTTGTAAAGAAGAACGCAATCTTTATTTTTTCATGGATATTTTATAAAAATACATGTACCTCCACTTCATCTGTAATACAGTAAGGATACTTTCAGATATTATGTGTATTATAGGTAAACTAAAAAAAATTTTCATACAAAATTGAATCATTAATTGATTTTTGTAATGCAGGACTCAAGATTGAGATTACACATTGTGGCAACATGCGTCGCAAATACAGGGTGTGCAATGTAACCAGAAGGGTCGCCCAAGCACAGACGTAAGTACATTATACTTGGTATGCAAAAAGTGAAACACCTCTGTGGATGTTTATGTGGATTTTCAGTCATCTGGCAAGTTTGGTAGTGAAATGGGGCATAATTGATTGTGGTGGTATGATCTTATCTGTATGGTCTTTTCTCCACGATCTCTCTAGCTTCGATTTGAAGTAAGCATGATTACATGGATTTCGGCACTATATAAATGTTTTTTAAAATTATTATTTTGATTATTACTATGATGTTATGTTATTTTATTTATAAGTTAACCCCTGAATTCTACCTGCATCATTAATTATCGTATTGCTTTTTTTTTTTTTAAGATATGAGGCTTTGCAAGGTGGAGTAATATTTTCAGTTAGGTTTACGGTAACACCATTTGGTTTATTTTCTTATAAAAATCGAAAAACGTATGATAGTTCAGGTAACCCACTTGGTGTTACCTCAAATAGACTTTTCATTTTTGGCTGTTGAAGAATAGACCAGGGGTCGCCCAAGCACAGACGTAAGTACATTATACTTGGTATGCAAAAAGTGAAACACCTCTGTGGATGTTTATGTGGATTTTCAGTCATCTGGCAAGTTTGGTAGTGAAATGGGGCATAATTGATTGTGGTGGTATGATCTTATCTGTATGGTCTTTTCTCCACGATCTCTCTAGCTTCGATTTGAAGTAAGCATGATTACATGGATTTCGGCGCTATATAAATGTTTTTTAAAATTATTATTTTGATTATTACTATGATGTTATGTTATTTTATTTATAAGTTAACCCCTGAATTCTACCTGCATCATTAATTATCGTATTGCTTTTTTTTTTTTAAAGATATGAGGCTTTGCAAGGTGGAGTAATATTTTCAGTTAGGTTTACGGTAACACCATTTGGTTTATTTTCTTATAAAAATCGAAAAACGTATGATAGTTCAGGTAACCCACTTGGTGTTACCTCAAATAGACTTTTCATTTTTGGCTGTTGAAGAATAGCCCAGGGGTGTGATTTGTCCGGATTTTTCCAGATATTCGGATTTTTACAAATCGCAATGTTGTGATCCTCCGGATTTTAAAGATTTAAGCAATAAAAGAAACCAAAGCAAATTCTCAGTACTGTAGATTTCACAACAGCGCCCCCAGTACCCCTAGCAAAATTTACGTGGATTTTTCAAAAGTGCCCAATCACACCCCCGATGGCCCTTTTTTTTGTACGGAAATTCAAATTTTGTTTCATGCAGAAATGCAACAGGAGTTTAAACAAATTTGTTTGCTGTACAGATTCCCTCTGGAGCTGGAGAATGGTCAGACGGTAGAATGCACAGTGGCCAAGTATTTCAAGGATAGACACAGACGTATCTTACAGTAAGTGTAATGACCTATCACTGCAGAGTCCTGTGAACACAGTAAATAAAACAATGTGGCAATCCAATCACTTATCCTATTCGTAAGTCGATACGTAATACGTGGACGCATTGGTAGTACTCGTGCACATTGGTAGTACGTGCATTCTTTTCGCTACTTCCGGCTGGCATACCATTGTAATAATAATAATAATATAATGTCGGGCATTTTAAAGCGCTTTTAAACAAGGTATCAAAGCGCTGTACATTATTACCCCTGCGTTGTGTGTTATTTAACCTAAATTCTTTGATTTTAACGTTCAAAAGTGATTCTTGAGGCAGAAATTTACTTTGTTAATAAGATTTTGAGTCTTTACAACACAGACGTTAAATGTAAGTCCCAAGCTTTCTAATTTATTGCATAAATCCTTAAAGAAAAGGGTAGTCAATGCATTTCCAGTGGGCTTCTGATGGTCGTTGGACAAAGCGCAAAGTGGGCGTGGTTTATGTTGGAATTACGTCACACTTACCAACAAGGATACTCAAAGGCCCAGCGCGCAAACATTCTGTTAAGTAGAACATTTGCATATCCATTTGCTAAGCAAATTGAAACGGATATTCAGTCAAAGCGTACATAGTAGTTTGCCTGGTAACCAACAGAACCTACTTTACAGTAGAATGTTTTGCTAAACATTTTCTTCTGCAAAATCAAGTGATTCAAATTGTAAATTTTTACTTTTTGCCACACATTCTCTGCCACGTTATATTTAATGCATCATTCTTGTCTTTCTCCCACTCCAGGTACCCATTTTTGCCATGCCTTCAAGTCGGCCAGGAACAGCGCCACACTTACTTGCCTCTAGAGGTGAATTGAACATTTGAATATTATTTTCAAATCATGGGTCAAAACTAACTTGGTAGCCAGCAGGAATTGAATTGTACTCATCCCCCTTAGTTCTTAGTAGCAATTTGGAATGTCATTAAACATCAATGCAAAGAACATGAATAAATAAAATAAAACAGTTCATATTTATAGGTAAAACTTGTAGCTTTGCATGGTGAAGTGGATAAGTAAGACTAATTGCGGTGACACCATGTGAAAATCTCAATTGAGTAGTAATTAGTTCTGAAAAGAACTAGAGGTTACAATTCGACGTTTCGATCAGTATGCTCTTAAGTAGACTGCTGGAGGATCATTCGATGACTGGATGCTGGATGATTAGTAGAGTTCATATTATGTAGAGTAAATTATATAGTCTCCAATTTTGCTATAAAATTAGTTCTAGAGCTCATTATGGTTTTGAAAAACTTCCAAATAGTGGTAGGTTTATGGTGGCACCAACTAAAGGTAATCTCTCTTAGGCCATTTTTTTATAATACAAATTTAAGGTTTTGAGTTTGTGCACTTTCAGTGCTGTTGTGACAGTGCGTTTCTTTTGTGACAGTGCGTTTCTGTTGTGACAGTGAGTTTCTGTTGTGACAGTGAGTTTCTGTTGTGACAGTGAGTTTCTGTTGTGACAGTGAGTTTCTGTTGTGACAGTGAGTTTCTGTAGTGACAGTGAGTTTCTGTTGTGACAGTGAGTTTCTGTTGTGACAGTGAGTTTCTGTTGTGACAGTGAGTTTCTGTTGTGACAGTGAGTTTCTGTTGTGACAGTGAGTTTTTGTTATATTCTATTCGCCATGCTGTGTACCATCATTGTACAGTCAACAAAATTTAAACATTTAAACACAGGCAATGGGACAAACAAACAAACAAACAAACAAACAATCAAACAAAGACAAACAAACAATCACTTGAACACACATATATACAATATAACTTTACAGTCTGCACAAACAGTCTGCACTTACTCATTATGTATTTTCTGTTCTCGTTTTTGTGATCTGCAGGTTTGCAACATAGTGCCAGGCCAACGCTGCATAAAGAAACTAACCGACATGCAAACTTCTACCATGATTAAGGTTGCTCAAATAAGTCGCTGTCTCCTTACATGTGTCCGCTCCAAATCTGCCCTTAAAATTCCTTAGGATGTGACTAAATAACCCCAATGAAAAATCCCAGTTGAAGATTCACTTGAGGGAATGCTTAGCAAACGAGTTGCAATGACTCAAGTGAATGACTCACTTTGAGTCAAGACTTGCATTCGTATTTCAGTGACTCATTTCGACTTGAGTCATTGCAGCAACATGACTAGACTGGACTTCAGTCCCTGCCTTAACCAATCTGTCTACTCAAGCTATGATTTTTTTTTTGCTGCCTATATGCATACACACAGACGAAAAGTTTGTTTGGGCTTTGTAGAACATGCGCATTCAGCAGTCTTTAATTAATTACCCTTCCAAAGAGTAATTTCCTCAAGTGAAACATCAACCAATTTTTCTTGAAGGATTTTGTTTTTGTCTCGGTTTGGAAAACAACGATGATTTGCAGCAGACATATTGTGGAGGCCTCCCTTACTTGAAACCTACAAGCGCTCAATGGGGCTTGTGGGATAGGCTAATGTAGCTCTCATTTTCCCAAGATAAGATCTTGATTCTTGATAATAAGGGCCGGGTTTCACAATGTAGGTAGGAATTTTGTATCCTTTCTTTGATATAACAAATCACTTCAGCTTGATGCTTTCTGACCAGCACCCAACTGGGCAAAGAGATTGACAATGCAGGGCTCGGTAGTTCAGTAGGTAGTGCACAGGTTCCAGTAATCCAGAGGTCACAGGTTCAAATCTGGTTAGTAGAAGTGCAGAAAATTAGTCTCGCCACCAGATGTGATCACAAAGGAAAATCTTGTCCAGATATTTCTCTTTCTTAGTTTTGATAACATTCATGCAGTAGTCAATGCCACTGTACACCATTGGTATAATCTTGAAAAACCATAAATGATCACAGTTTTACATAAAACTTAGGCAGGACGACCAAAGTCGTGGGACAGCCAAGCCTTTGAAAAAGACAGGCCAGGCCCAGGCTACCTTGTTGCCTAGTCTGTCCTTTGTGAGTCCTAATCCTGTAACAATACAGTATGGTATGGTATGGTATGTCCCATAGCCTTGGAGGCCGTTGGGGCGACATCTTGATGGCTCATAGTCCTTTCTGTGGGTGATACTATTACACTTGGTGGCACCCATCTCCTCTCCAAGTGTTGCTTAATTAGCTACCAGAGACACCAGGGTAAACCCCTACTCTTGCACGATAAGTGTCATTATGGGTTCTTTAACGTGCACTGATGTTTATAGCACACGGGACCTGCGGCTTAACGTCCCATCCGAAGGACGAAGCAATTACGGTTAAGTGTCTTGCTCAAGGACACAAGCGCTGCGACCGACCAGGCCGGGATTCGAACCCACATTCTGACAACACCAGAACTAGACCGCTCGGCCACGACACTCCTTACAGTACAGTACAGTCAATCAACCTAACCTGGGCTTCTAGAGAGCCTAGCCTGGCCAAGTAGAGCTCATTATACTGGCTGCAGTTGTGAACAAAAGACAGCTGAGGTGTCAGTCATGTCTGTTAACAATAAGAGCTATATGAGATCTATTTGTTAGTAAAGGGTCTTTTGCGCTCAGCTTGGTCATTATGTAGGCCCAGGCAAAGCCTGGGCCTGGCCAGGCTTCTCAAAGGCTTGTCCGTACCATGACTTTGGGGCTCCTCCCTTACTTGGTGTAAAGTTGATGATGATTTCAAGCAGCCCTTCAAATATTTCTGTCGCGGTTGCTATCATTTTAGCAAGACGGAAATTCCACTGTAAAATGAATATGAATATGGAGTGTCGTGGCCGAGCGGTATAGTTTACCGGACTCAAGTTCTGGTGTTAGCAGCAGAATGTGGGTTCGAATCCCGGCCGTGACACTTGTGTCCTTGAGCAAGACACTTAACCATAATTGCTTCTCTCTACCCAGGGGTTAAATGGGTACCTGTGAGGGCAGAGTTGGTTGATTAGCCCTATATGCGCTGTAATGGCAGCAATTGAGCTGTATACTCCCCAGGGAGCTGAGATGGTTTCAGGAATGATTTATGAGCCTTATAAGCAGGGGTAATAATATGCGCCTTGAGCACCACTCAGTTGGTGGATATGTGCGCTATATAAGTCCACACATTATTATTATTATTTATTATTATCTCAATGTATTTTCACTATTTTCTAGTTAACATCACATTGAAAACAGCTGAAACAGACATTTTACCAAAAGTGTTTGCAGGCTTTAAAGACCTTGTCTTCACATTCACTGTTGGCTGTGCCTTGTGTTTTCATGAATACAACAATATCTGTCCTCATAAGATAGCCTTTAATCCCAAGCAAATCTTTTCCATTTCTGAAAGTACTTTAAATACTTAATCATTAAGCGCAAATTCTACGCAAACAACATAAGATACAAACTGTAGTTAGTCTTAAATATCAACTAACAAAATGGTCCTGATCAATATATTTGCAATGGTACGTATGAAGTTTAGTTACCATTTTCTAAAATGCATGCCGGTGATTTCTCAGGATTTGTTACATATCTCCCTTTGCCTCAAAATGTTCTTGAAAGAAGAGAAGTAGCCACCAAGAAAAGAAAGAAGTAGCCTGTATTGTGTCCAAACCTCTAGTTTCTTGTTTGTGGGGATGTGGAGAGTCTGTAAATCCTCCAAAATTATACATCCAGGAGGTTCAGGGAGCTTTGTCCTCTAGACCAAAGGGAGACCCAGGCCCGCTACCCACAGGAGGTTCAGGGAGATTTGTCCTCTAGACCAAAGGGAGACCCAGGCCCGCTACCCACAGGAGGTTCAGGGAGATTTGTCCTCTAGACCAAAGGGAGACCCAGGCCCGCTACCCACAGGAGGTTCAGGGGGGATTTGTCCTCTAGACCAAAGGGAGACCCAGGCCCGCTACCCACAGGAGGTTCAGGGAGCTTTGTCCTCTAGACCAAAGGGAGACCCAGGCCTGCTACCCACAGGAGGTTCAGGGGGGCTTTGTCCTCTAGACCAAAGGGAGACCCAGGCCCGCTACCCACAGGAGGTTCAGGGAGCTTTGTCCTCTAGACCAAAGGGAGACCCAGGCCAGCTACCCACAGGAGGTTCAGGGGGGCTTTGTCCTCTAGACCAAAGGGAGACCCAGGTCCACTACCCATTTTTCAGGATTTTTTACTTTTGTCAAATCACACTCCTGAAAATGTCTTTCTTTGTAGATAACCTGTTGTGATTACGTGCAACATAAATTGGTTAAAACGTACCACAACTGGCATATTGTCAATCACTATACCAATGCTTTTATGTATATTGAGTACTTACATTGATTTTACTTTAAAACATTGATTATACTTTAAAACATTGATTAAAAGTTCATATTGTTCTTTATGTAGGTTTACCAAAGTATTTTTTAAAATAAATTAAAGAACTAAGGTGGTTTCTGTAGGGAATCCATGAGCAGATAAGAACACATCCACTTAAACAAAAATAATTAAAATTGAAAGAAATGTTGAATTTTGTTGAATTTTTTAATGTGTTTTTATCTAGTTTGAAGCAAAAGAAAAAGAACAATTGTAACTAATGTTTTCCATTTCTGATAGGCCACTGCTCGCTCCGCACCAGACAGAGAACGGGAAATCAATAACTTGGTAAGTGCAATCCAAATTCTTTGTTTGAAATATGTTATAAGATTTGGGTCCTTGCATGGTGGAATATCGATATCGTTTCGGTTTGCGGCAACAGGTTTTGAAAAGAACCATATCGCACAACTCGTATCTGAACTGTCGCTAAGTGAGAATGGTTCAAGAGAGAACCAATGTCGGGCAAGTTGTTTTCTCTACTTTCGCCAAGTGAGAAATATGGTTCAGGGAGAACCATGGGACTTCACTTGTTAATATGGTTCAGGGAGAACCATCGATTAGCCTGCTCTAATCTTGAATGAAGAGGTTTGAAGATATCTTGTGCCTTCCTTATTCAAATGATTTTCTTCAGTGTGTGGCTACGTCTGGCTTCCCCTGTCTTGATGGTAAGTGTGATGTAATTCCAACATAAACCACGCCCACTTTGCACGTGCTGGCCCCAACGATCATCAGAAGCCCACTTGAAATGCATTGACCACCGTTTTCTTGAGAATTTACACCAAGACATTAGAAAGCTCGGAACTTGCCTTTAACGTATGTCTTGTAAAGACTCCAACTCTTATGAATAAAGTCAAATTCTGTCTCAAGAATTGATTTTGATTATTACAATCATGGAATTTAGGTTAAATTACACACAACGATATGCCAGCTTTGTAACTGTAAGTAGCAAAAAGAATGTGCATTCTACCAATGTGAGCGTATTACGTATCGACTTACAAACGGGATATGGCTCCCTCTTGCCTTAGAAAATTTTTTGTTGGGGGGGGGGGGTGGTCAAAGCAGAGTATTAGCAAGAATTTGGAAATAGGGCGTCCAAATTGGTTGTTTTTTCAAAAATAGGGTGTCCAAAACTTTAACTTACAATAGTTTTGCATATATACATAACAGCAAAAGAAACGTCACCCCTAAAAATATTTATTATTTTCATTTTATAATTAATATAATTTGTTTAATGAAGAATATTATGAGTATGGAGTGTAACACGAACACAATGTGGCAAATTTGGTTGACCTCAAAATTCGTCATGCATGACGTCTGAGGACACATAAGCTAAACACGTTCTCAGACTTATCAAAATTTAGGGGGGTGACGTTTCTTTTGCTGTTATGTATATATTGCAATTACAACAGGATGTCCATTTATCAAACAGGGGGTCCAAAAGACACCCAAAGGTATTGTTGGCTAATACTATGCAAGGAACACCTATGATTATTTGAAGCCTCTATTTCAATACCCTCACATTTGATGCATATAAATTTACTGAAAATTATCATGTGTACTCCTCGTTTTGCTACATACTCTACTTTTTAAACACCCTAGAATAGACCTTTATGCATTTACAACAATCCCCCTATTTTCTTGTTGTTTTCCCAGGTCCAGAGGGCACAATTCAACAACGATCCCTACATCCAAGAGTTCAATCTCAACATCAGCACGGACATGGTTCGCATCGAGGGTAGAGTCCTGCCAGCACCAAAGATCCAGTACGGCGGAAAAGTACGTATAGTGATTTGTATTAGTTTCTTTCTTTTCTAGTAGCAAGTGGCAGAACCTGGAATTTCATTCAAAGCTGTATATTGCTTATCTGTATATTGCTTATCTGTATATTGCTTATCTGTATATTGCTTATCTAATAATAATAATAATATAGGTTGGTGAAATTCTTGCGTCGGGAGATAAACAATTGATTTAATTTTGCCCTACACCGACGTGTGTATAGCACTGTATACTCAGTGCTTTCCGAGTGTCTGTGAAAAAACTACACAGGCGATTCGGGCGAGATTCTAACCCACGACCTCCTGCTTACTAGTGCACCAACCTATATATATCGCGGAACCCGCTGCTATATGGGATTCTAGCCGGCCAATTGTCATCAGGCAAGCTCGGTGGTCGAGAGGTTAAGACGTCTGCACTAGTAAGCAGGAGGTCGTGGGTTCGAATCCCGCCCAAGTCGCCTGTGTAGTTTTTTCACAGACACTCGGAAAGCACTGAGTATACAGTGCTATACACACGTCGGTGTAGGGCAAAATTAAATCAATTAATAATAATAATAATTATAATAATAATGAACACTTCATACATATATATAGCACGTAATACCTTAGAATAAAAGTCTCTGTGCGCTTATTTCTCCTGGTCACTGGGCCAGTATTATTCCTACAATCTTTCTCAGCTCCCTGGGGAGTATACAGCCCATTATCTGCTTATCTGTATGTTGAATTTTGAATTGAAAAATAAGTAATGACAATGAAATGATAACAATAAAAACATATTGCTGGCTTATACTTTGATTTTGAAATTAAATTTGTCATGTTTTTGAGCAGCAGCAGAGTGGTAGAATGCTTGCGATACCGGCTCAGGGTGTGTGGGACATGCGAGGGAAGCAGTTTCACACTGGTGTCAAGATCCATACATGGGCTATAGCCTGCTTTGCTCAGCAGCATCAGTGCAAAGAGGAAGCACTCAAGTAAGTCTTGGTTTTCTATTAAGGGGTGGTAGAGCATTGGTATTCTCAAAAAAATATGTATATCACAGTAATGATTTTTTTAGAAAGGCTGCCATGTCCGAGCAGTCTGATGGAGAATGCAGGTGTGAATCCTTGCCGTGACTGTGGCTCTTTGTGTCCTTGAGCAAGACACTTTATCGTACTTGAGTAACAAATGGGTACCTGTGAGGGTAGCGATGGTTAAAACTTGTAGCTTTGCATGGTGAAGAGGATAAGTAAGACTAATTGCGGTGACACCATGTGAAATTCTCAATTGAGTAGTAATTAGTTTTGAAAAGAACTGGAAGTTCTTTGGAAAACTAATTACTACTCAATAGAGAATTTCACATGGTGTCACCGCAATTAGTCTGAAGCGATGGTTGTTGTGTTTGGTTATAGCCACTGCAGTGCTGAGTACGGCAGCACGGAGCTGTATACTCCCCAGGAAATAAAGAAGGTTTAAGGTTTGATATTGGCCCGTTGACCCGGGGTAATAATGTAAAGCACTTGGAGTATCACTTCTTGATAGATTGCAGGCTTTTACAGATTCCAGTATTTTATTATTATTATAATTACAGTTTTATATTAACATGAGTTGGTTTGAGGTTGTTGATGGTATTGAAACTTTGTCTTGTGTGCTATTCTTTTGTATATGGGTCATTTCATGAACGTAGGACCCAAAGTGTGACATGGAGGTCAACATTTCAAGTTCATTAAATAAAGAAAAAAATATCAGTTTTGTTAACCATATTTATCATAGTTTTGTAGGTTGTCATCTTTTAAAATAATAGATACAACCATTAAAACTGAGTGTCATGTATTTACTTCCTGCTTCACCTGATATGAGGTTAACGATGTGACAAAATTACAAGGGGACACCGTGTCTTGTTACGTTGTGTAATGTACTGACTAAAGTTAATGGATCAAAATAGGGGAGACCCAAGAAATTTTTGTTTGTTGTCATAGTAGGTCTGTATGAGATGCAACAATAGGTGAAAGTTATAATCATCAGCTCGTACGATGTAAGGAATAACACAGGCCCCAATATCTGAAATACGTGAAAAAGACAAGTGTCCCACGTTCATGGAATGACCCATAACTATTTCCAGACTGAATTTACATCTTTAAGAAGATCAAAATTTCACATTAGAATGAATATGAAGTTGGTGCTTACAGATTGAAAAATCTTCATGCAATTCCAACAATATTTCAGAAGACTAATTGAGTTTTAAGAAAGTAAGAATTTTACAAACAAATTAACAAAAATTATCGTCTGAAATAGTGTTGGAACCCCCCGCCCCTCCATAAAAACAGACAACAACATCAACTTGCTAGGCTAATAATAAAGATGAGTAACAAAGCTTATTGTTCAGAATGATCAAATCTCTCTGCCAACAGGAATTTCACAAGTCAACTCCAAAAGATCTCCCAAAAGATCGTCTGAAATAGTGTTGGAACCCCCCGCCCCTCCATAAAAACAGACAACAACATCAACTTGCTAGGCTAGTAATAAAGATGAGTAACAAAGGTTATTGTTCAGAATGATCAAATCTCTCTGCCAACAGGAATTTCACAAGTCAACTCCAAAAGATCTCCCAAAAGATCGTCTGAAATAGTGTTGGAACCCCCCGCCCCTCCATAAAAACAGACAACAACATCAACTTGCTAGGCTAGTAATAAAGATGAGTAACAAAGCTTATTGTTCAGAATGATCAAATCTCTCTGCCAACAGGAATTTCACAAGTCAACTCCAAAAGATCTCCAGCGATGCGGGCATGCCCATCGGCAGCCAGCCTGTCTTCTGCAAGTACGCCCAGGGTGCGGACCAGGTGGAGCCCATGTTTCGCTATCTCAAGAGACAGTTTCCAGAATTGCAACTCATCGTTGTGGTTCTACCAGGAAAGACTCCAGTCTATGGTACACGGTTTAAAACTTGAACAAAATCACACACAAAATTCAAAGTAAAAATTGAAAAAAGAAATGGTTATTAAAGAGAAAAATGATAAAATGATAAAAATTATAATAAGAATTACAATTGAAAGAAGATGTTCAGAGCATACTGATAAAATCAGCAGTTCTCCTCGGGACCAACATAATTTAATAATAATAATAATGTGGACTTATATAGCGCACGTATCCACCAAATTGGTGCTCAAGGCGCATTATATTATTACCCCTGCTCATCAGGCTCATAAATCATTCCTGAAACCATCTCAGCTCCCTGGGGAGTATACAGCTCAATTGCTGCCATTACAGCGCATATAGGGCTAATCAAACACAACAACCAACTCTGCCCTCACAGGTACCCATTTACCCCTGGGTGGAGAGAAGCAATTATGGTAAAGTGTCTTGCTCAAGGACACAAGCACCATGGTCGCGGTTGGGATTCGAAACCACATTCTGACCACTCGGCCATCAGAACACAAATCCGATGCACTATTAAAACCACTCGACCATGGCACTAGAGAGAATGTACATGGTAGTACTGCAAACCTCCTATTCCAGCTTGTGTTCTGTTATTTCCGGCCATTATCCCTCCTATGGTTTGACGTTTCAAACCTTTCAAAATCTGCTTACGGGCCAAAATGGCTATCAATAATGTATGAACCCTTTAAAACCCTCCAGAATTTGTTGCTACTGAACAACCACACCTTTCAATACCCTTTGAAAGGTATTGAAACATTCAACACCAGTTTGTTCAGAGAGTTGTTACACCTTTCGAAACCTTTCATAGGTCCCTTTTGTCAGACAGTTTTCTCACCTTTCAAAACCCTTCAGTACAGCAAACTTGAAAGGTTTTGAAAGGTCTGACAATTCTATGGCAACTGCACTGTATATAGGAGGGTTAAGGAAACTATTTGTACTTTAATATGCAAGGGTATGTGTGACTTCACATATGATTATTCATGCACTTAATCCTCCTACTCTAGCTGCACTTTAGTGGGAAGTTGTTATAGAGGTCAAAACCAGTCAACTGCCTGTCTTCGACTGTTGACCCAAATGTGCACACTGGGGCATTTTGGACTGGTTTTTACTGTCATTTTGACCACCCTGAACAATACCAGACAATGCTTTTATCATTCAAAAACGGTCGACTCATTTTGACCTGTAAATATACTTACTACACGTAAGGTTTGACAGTGTTTGACTTTTAAGTGCACTAGATATACCTTGGCAAGTATATCAACATTTTGACTGTTTTTGACCCCTGTAGTAGTAGGAGGGTTGGTCCTAGACTATTTGGAACAAATTGATAAAGCTGCATAATGTAAGATTTTACTGAGTAGAAATGTTTGCTTAGCACAATGCATTGGTGGTTACTCCTGGTGGGAATTACCGGTTAGTTTGCTAACCGTGTAACCAAAACTTCCACGGTCGGTTAATTGGTTAACCAAAAGTTGGCACCGGATGGCTACACGAACTAGGTGTATTAATGCATACATTTTCAGTCAAAAAGCACCAATAAACTTCCCAAAGTGATTGTTTAATAACCAATGCGGCAAAAAAAGAAAGTCTAGAACAACAAAATTACTCCAAAAATTTCAACAACCAAAAATTTGAATCCTGGTTTCGGTCAGTTAGCAGTTTTGATCGGTTAACCGTCCCAGCACTATTGGTTACCAGCAAAGGGTTTCACATAATTTGTGTTGTTTGTGGCTGGTATTCATTTTGAGTATGCTTACAAAATGTAGTAAGCCTCAAATTGACCCTTCAATATTTCTTTATTTTTCTTCTGTAGCGGAGGTGAAGAGAATAGGTGATACCCTCCTTGGCATTGCCACGCAGTGTGTACAGATGAAGAATGTAAATCGTACCACGGCCCAGACGCTGTCCAACCTCTGCCTGAAGATCAACGTCAAGCTCGGAGGGGTGAATAACATCCTTGTACCCAACCAGAGGTGAGTGTGATACTTGCTCTGTGCATCAGCTGTTGAGGGCGCTTGTTTTTAGGACAGTGTTTTTGATCAATAAGGCAATGATTGTGCATTGCGTTAAAGCCTGTATACCCTTTTGGTAAAATGTTTGTGAATGCGTCCATAAGAATCAAGGGATATGTATCAAAACCAACCAAAGTTGGCCGAGCGGTCTAGCGCACCGAACTCAAGTTCTGGTGTTGCCAGCAGCAGGGTGTGTGTTCGAGCCCCGGTCGTGACACTTGTGTCCTTGAGCAAGGTACTTAACCATAATTGCTTCGTCCTTCGGATGGGACGTAAAGCCGTAGGTCCCGTGTGTTGTGTAATGCACGTAAAAAAGAATGCGCCTTGAGCACCACTTAGTTGGTGGATACGTGCGCTATATAAGTCCACACATTATTATTATTATTATTAGAGTTTCAGCTTATTTCATTGTGTCAATAGTGAAAATGTATTCAGATTTGTGACCCCCTTCATCGAAATGAGGAATGTCCCCCAAATTTCACATTTTGAGATATGGATATCAACTTAGGGAGGAGGGCCAAAGTCATGGTACAGCCAAGCCTTTGAGAAGCGTGGCCAGGCCCAGGCTACCTGGCCTCCTAATCTGTCATTTTTGAGTCCTAATCCTGTAGCAATACAGTACCTGCCATTCAACATAACCTGGGCTTCTGGAGGGCCTAGCCCACTCACTAAAGACATATTAGGAGGCCAGGCAGCCTGGGCCGAGCCGGGCTTCTCAAAGGCTTGGCTGTACCAGGACTGTGGCCCTGCTCCCTTAAAGAGAATTCAATGGGCTTTCTGATGATGCCAAACATTAATTTTTTGGTTCATTTCATTCCTGTGTTAGGATGTGATAAATTGATAATGTAATAATGCAGTCATGCACGTTTTGTGAACTTTGGAAGTCCATTACACGGAAACATGTTTTGGAGGGACATTGCCTCATTTCGATGGAGCGGGTCACATTTGTTTGTTTGCATTACAGTGTGGAAAATGGATCATGGCTGTGATCCATTTCAAATTTGTAATACGTTCCACGCCTCAAAGATTGAAGTATGTTTTAAACAGAATGATTTTTCAGAATGTTTTGCACCAACTTCACATCAAGTAAGCTTTTAGATTATAATTTAGTAATTTTTTTAGTTATTACCAAAGGTGTTACACTCCATTTAATTAATTTCACAATATTATATTTTGATATTAAACTATTTTTATTTTGGCAGGCCTGCATTGTTCCGTCAGCCAGTAATTTTCCTAGGGGCTGACGTCACCCATCCACCTGCTGGTGATGACAAGAAGCCGTCCATAGCTGCTGTAAGTAACCATGCCTAGATTCTTAACCCTAACCCCCTAGGTATTCTGGCTAGGAACCTTCCTGAATCCTCCAAAATCCATCAGTGCACTTTTGGAAACATGCCTATATCTTCAAAATGCACCATGCATTTGCGTTGATCTTTAACATTCAGTACTTATGACCTATACTTCTTGCCAGGTAGTAATTTTGCCCCATTTGAAGAGGTGAAAGTACCAGTTTCCAACAGTGCTGAATTTTCCCCAAAAAAGTGCCCCTTGGAGGATTTTGATGGATTTGGGGTGGTTAGGGTTAATGTGAACATATTTACTTCCCAAATTTTCAGTGATCTAAATAGTGCATAACAAATTGTTTTGCCACATGATATTAAACAAAAATGATTCTGTCTGCAATAAGTTTTGTTATTTTTGAAGTACATTCACAAGTCTCCATTCAATTCTTAATTAAATCTTACAGAGATGGCCATGGAATGAGAAGTCTTGTCACTTGGTTTAAGAACTGAAAACTGTTACCTTTATGTTTGCAGGTTGTGGGCAGCATGGATGCCCACCCCAGTCGCTACACAGCCAGCGTCCACGTACAGCAACACCGTCAAGAGATCATCGCCGACCTGAAGGTCATGGTGCGTGATATCCTCATCCAGTTCTACCAGACGACACGCTTCAAGCCTGCCCGCATCATCCTTTATAGAGATGGAGTGAGCGAGGGCCAGTTTCCACAGGTATTAAACATGATGGACCATACCAGAGGTGGTAGTTTGATCCTTGCAGATGAGGATTTACCACAGGCAGGGGTGTGATTTGTCCAGAGTTTTTCCGGATTTTCGGATTTTTACAAATGGCATTGTTGTGATCCTCCGGATTTTAAAGATTTACGCAATAAAGGAAAGCAAAGCAAATGCTCAGAACTATAGATTTCACCCCAGCGCTGTTCACAACAGCGGCCCCAATACCCCTAGCAAAATTTACCTGGATTTTTCAAAACTGCCCAATCAGGGCTTTTTTTATGTGGATTTGTATTGTTGCTTCACCTTTTCCTTAATAGCAGTTAAGACCAGGGACCAATTCCATAGAGCTGCTCAGCAGAAAGTATTTCTTAACAAATTTATCTGCTTAGCAAAATTTAGCTGAGAACCTGCCAGAAGCGATATACATTTGGCTGGTAACCTATTTTTGCTAAGTGTGACTTTTCTGTACTTGGCAAATTTGTGTGCTTAGCAGCTGTATCTGAAATTGACCTCAGCACAAAATATGGCTCAAATATGCATCGTAGTGCTTTGATAAATCAGGCCTGAGCAGGGCCCAATTTCACAGCACTGCTTACCGGTGAAGCTTACCGGTAAGCAAATTTTCGTGCTAACTTTAGCAAAAAATTCAGAGCGGCGCCTGCGCGTTCATCGTGGATTTGTATTGTTGCGTCGCTCATTTAGGTAAAACTTGTAGCTTTGCATGGTGAAGAGGATAAGTAAGACTAATTGCGGTGACACCATGTGAAATTCTCTATTGAGTGGTAATTAGTTCTAAAAAGAACTGGAGGTTACAACTCGAAGTTTCGATCTGATGACGATCAGAGCATACTGATCGAAACGTCGAGTAGTAACCTCCAGTAGTAACCTCCAGTAGTAACCTCCAGTTCTTTTCAGAACTAATTACCAGCGTCACTCATTTGCTAGCAATAACGGCCGGCAAGTTAGCGTGACTTTCTCTATGCTTAACAGTTAGCAGTGCTATGAAATGAAAATCGTACAGTAAGGGACCCTCGCCAATCTCGCCCGCAAAAACCGCTGAGTCATTCTCCCAGTATTATGGTGAGACTCGCCCAGAAAGCAGCGATGAAGCTGCTGTCCTCAAGAAACTTCTGTTGTTAACTCCCTAATCCATTGACAAAAGAGTGTTCCTTGGGAGCGTAGAACTTTTGAATTGCAAATTAAGCCTTTCCATTGTGTGGACGGATTAAAGTTGGGCCAACCAACAGTGCCCAGCCAGGCAAAGCGGTTACGTCAAACTGGTGTGGCCGGCTTCTCTTGTTAAGGTTTTTCTAAAGGTCTTGTAGGAGACTTGGAGTAAAAAATAGTGAGGACGAGAATTTTTGCGGGTGAGAATTTAGATTGTTCCGGGTGGAGTTAGTGGGCGAGATTGGCTAAGGTCCTTTAAAGTGAAAATTCGGCTGCTTAGCAGTTCTATGAAATTGGGCCCTGGGATTAAAGTTGGTAGTCATAATTTGCCTTTCACTTTCAACGTTATTTTGATTTGCCTATTAAACTTTCTCAGCTCTGAAAACCAATAGAAAATAGCATGCCCAAGTGTCACATGTGATTATTATTTTCCAGGTTAATATATATTTGGATTATTAATTCTTATTGTCAAATAACAGCACTCTGAGTAACCGTTTGAGATCTGTTCTCTCAAAACCAGGACAAAGTCGCCAGAAGTATTTGATGGTTTTTATAAATTTTCAGTCTGTCTTTATAATGTTTATCACCTAGTCCTATCCCCAGTGGGTGATAACCCAAATGTACCACATACTGGGGATGGGACTCGGTGATAAAACCCTTCAAACACTTAAAAAACTTTTTTTTTTAAATTAAAAAAAGTCAACAGTATTTCTGGTTTTGTGAGAACAGGTCTCATTTATGTATAATTTGATTTTTTTTAAATGTTGCATTTTTAATTACTTTCAGGTTCTGGCGCATGAGCTGCGTGCATTACGTGAGGCCTGTATGTCCCTGGAGGCAGGATACCAGCCTGGTATCACATTCATCGCTGTACAAAAGCGCCACCACACCAGACTCTTCTGTGCAGATAAGAAAGAACAGGTACTTTGGTAGCCTGAATATCTGACATCACGCTTTGAGGCTCATGAATTACACCAGATATTGGCCGCGGCCGCCATGTTTTCCCACGAGATTCCACTTTGACCTTGGTTGGTAGCCAGCGCGCGAGCCTCGAAGCGTGACGTCAGATCTTCAGCACAACATATCCAATGAAATCCCTTGAATGGTACGCCAGGAGCCTGTCTATATCCTTGATATAGGATAAAGACAGGGGACCAGTCTAGTACTTTGGATGCCTGTGGACCTTGATCATGCTGACGCCATCTTTGTCAGATTCCTAGTATCCAGTAATGATTATACAGTGCTGGTTCTCATTACAGTAAAAGGGGCCAGACTATTTTCCTTTCCAACCTCGGTTTGGTCATGTTGATTTATAATGGAAGATATTTAAAGATATATTGCCTGTGTTTGGCTCGAGAGACCCACAAAATAGAATTTAAAAACGCGAACGATTTTTGAAAGGTATATTGCTGTTAAACATGAACCAATGAGTGACCTTCTCTAGCCTCTGATAGAGGGCGACCTTCCGTTTGCGACGTCATATGCATAAGGCCTATAGTACTACATTGCATACATGAGACACGCATTCTTAAATCCATGGTGCGTTGACTTTTTGTCAGAAAGAGTGTGCAGAATGTACTGAGTAGAAAACGAATGAATGATGCAGAATATTGGTTGTATCGAGGCACCCAGTGAAATGGTCGCCATATTAGTTTATAGAATGGTGATATAATGCACATCCATATGCAACATGCAACCTCAAATATTGTGGAACCTGCTGCTATATAGGATTCTAGCAAGCCAATCGTCATCGGGCAAGCTCGGTGGTCGAGAGGATAAGACGGCTGCACTAGTAAGCAGGAGGTCGTGGGTTCGAATCCTGCCCGAGTCGCCTGTGAAGTTTTTTTTCCACAGACACACATTGGTATTGGGCAAAATCAAATGCAAACTCATATTATCCATATCAGGAAAAGATGGCATTTGAAACAAAATATTGATCACTGAATATATCTATCGAAATATTGTTCAATATTTTTTATTTCAGATTGGAAAGAGTGGTAACATTCCAGCTGGTACCACAGTTGACACTGGTATTACTCACCCGAACGAGTTTGATTTCTACCTCTGTAGTCATGCTGGTATTCAGGTAAATTTTAAAGTTTTATAGAGGGCCAATATAAAAGCTATTGACTGGTTATAAAATAAAATTATAAGAGTGGTAACATTCCAATGGGTACAACAGTAAACATGGGTATTACTCCCACGAATGAGTTTGATTTCTAACTCATGCAGGTATTTAGGTACAATTTATAAGCTTTTGAGGGCCAACATAAAAGCTTATTGACTGGTTATGAGTTGATATACATTATATGCAAATTGACGCCATGGTTTAACTACTTGTTTTCTAGTAGATGAATCAGTAGATTGTGGGTTCAAATCCTGGCCAAGGATCTTGGTGCTTGTGTCCTTGAGCAAGACACTTCATCATAATTGTTTCTCTCCACCCGGGAATATAAAAGGGTACCTGTGCCTTCACTTTCTTACATTTTCTTTTGTACCAATTTTAATTTAACTGGCATACATTACAAGATGATGTATTAATTTTAAATTTGTTTTGTTCTGTAGGGAACAAGTCGTCCTTCCCACTACCACGTCCTCTGGGATGACAATGACTTCACCGCCGATGACCTGCAGTGCCTCACCTATCAACTGTGCCATACATACGTCCGCTGCACTCGGAGTGTGTCCATTCCGGCACCAGCCTACTACGCACACCTGGTGGCGTTCCGTGCACGGTACCATCTGGTTGAAAAAGACCACGATGGGTATGTGAGGTTGGAACAAAAAACTCTTGTACTATTTAAAACAAATTTTCAGTATTCTGTTGTAAAAATTTTCTGGTCAGTCTAGCAGAGTAGTAATTTCCTTGCCCCACTAACTGCGTGACCCGGCATTTAAATCCCAACTGAGCAGACACTTTCAGAAGTCCGTACCTGATTTCGTTTTTGTTTTTTCTCCAATATTATTTTTGTCAGATTTGTTTTATTCCTGTTTTAAATCTGGACATTTCTTGACCTGATCGGAGGATTCCTTTTCAGAAAGACTGCACAGCAGTTTGGCATAGACATCCGTTTGTATTCCCTTAGTGTCCCTTGGAAAGTTTCCTCGAGGAAAACAATTGCCTAGATGCTTTTTCCTCTTTTGAAACTGAAGAAAACGGAAGAGTATAAAATCTTACGTACTGCGTTGCAAAATCTCAATTGAAACATTTTGATATATTTATTATGTATATTTATCATCGTTCTATATAACAATATTGATCAGTTGTGTGTAAAGCACGTGTGGATGTTGATGTGAGGTGCTAAATAGGACATGAGCTGTTGTTATTGTAATGTGATATGATTGAGATCATTCATTGCTGAGTTTTTTGAATAACAAATGTTCTGTTTTGTTTTTCTTCCCTGCCTGCCTTACCCAGTGGTCACCATTCCGGAACGAACAGCAAGTGAGTAAAACTTCATTTCTTATTACTATAGTCCTGTGTCTGTAGATGTTTGTATTGCTAATTCGCCTTATTCACGATAATAATCTGATAGTTTCAAAGAAAAGTTCATTCCTGACATAAGGAATACATAAATGAATGTAGCTCTTTCCATTAATTTGCTTAAAATTCAATGACATTTGAAAGCGAGGTTGCCTCTGCAAACAAACAAAATTAGGCAGGTTACTATAATGAGCATGTACAGGTACACAACCTCTTGTATTCAGGGAATAAGACATAAGATTAGAAGTCTATTACCTACATGTGCCAGCTTGCTGTAACCCACACCACGGCATTGTACTCCAAATGCGCCCTGCCCGGCCAGCCATGAGGCATCATGGGATAGTCGTTTCCACACAAAGCTAGTTCCTAGAGAACTAGATGCAATCTTAAATTAGACGCAGGCGAACCATTCTGTGTGGGGCGTTCGATAAACTCAAAGGTGCGCGTGCGAGATGTAGTTCTCTCACATGCCGGGTAAGTCTCCCAGACTGCACTGCTTCTTTTTGACACCTTGTGTGTCAGTTTGCGGAACAAAACGTCACAAAATCGTTTAAAATTTTTTTTTTAAATTCTGATGCGCGGGTCTGAGGTGCTGCGTGCGGAAACCAGAAACCGTTTTGGCATTATGAAGGATACTAAGTGCTGTGTGCATTAGTTTGTTCATTATTAAGAAAATAACATACTTTCTGTTTGATTTTGCCTCATATCTGGTTTTGTGTACACTTCATTTTCAAGTGGGGACGGTAGCCACACGACAAGTACCAGTGGTGGACGGAGCATCGAGGACATGATGCGAGCAGTCAAAGTTCACGACGACATTCTCCGAGTCATGTACTTCGCCTAAATAGATACCTCACCTCCGTCCACAGGATGCAAACACTGGAACCGTGACAGCGGAGGTAACCTATTGCGACAGTAAAATCCAGTCTTGTTCAGATTGACCGGCCAATTTGTTTGTCAGCCGTCGTCGTCGCCAGCAGGATAAGCTCGGTGCTATTTCACGTTGGAATCCAGAACCTGTACGGCTATTTGCAATATTGAACAACGGCTGTTTGGTGGTTATGCCGAAAGTGTTGTCGGGACATCATTTAGAAGGACTTAATAATGCTAAGTTGTCTGTGATAGTATTCTATGTTTATTTTCTTTAGGAGACTTATACATTTTTCTTGTGCAGTGAATATTCTTTTTGTTTTTGTTTTAAGCTATTTAACTACTCTGTATCTCTGTGATAGCCAGCTGATGTTGTATCCAAGTGTGGGATGGGATTATGGTAGAGTTTGTCTATCTATCCGATACTGCAATAAAACTGCACTTGAGATCCTGACACCGATATGTATCAAATTCAAACTTCCTAGAATTGGAATTTGTGCGAGCCTGAACAGAACTATTTGAAAGAATCTACAAAAAGGAATTGTTTGTTTGCAATTATATCAACTTAATCCAAATTCATCCACATTATGGATGATTGTTTGGCAGCCCTTGAGAGCATCCAGAAGAATCCTTGTGCATGTGAGTAACTCTCAAAAGCCTAAGATGGCAGTATTGGTGAAATGGCTTATGAGAGTTAAATAAGGTTCAAGATTCCAAGCTTCAGAGAGCTGCTGAATGGGCCCTTAATAATTAATCCCTAAACACGCTCAGTGTGCCAAGATGCAACAAATGCAGAAGAGAACAAATAAATCATTAGTAAGAGTAATTGCGGTGACACCATGTGAAATGCTCAATTGAGTAGTAATTAGTTCTGAAAAGAACTGGAGGTACAACCCGACGTTTCGATCAGTATGCTCTGATCGTCCTCAGGGACTGTTGGATCTTGTTGCAGGATCTTGTTGCAGGATCTTGTTGCAGGATCTTGTTGCAGGATCTTGTTGCAGGATCTTGTTGCATTGAGCAGGCTGCATGCATTTCTGTTGTTGTATTGTGTTGCAGGGTGCATTATGTGAAAGACTTGCAGAGGGATAGGGTTAACCATGTTCCATGCTGAATGCAACTGAATGTTCAAATCAGGTGGATCTTGTGAGCACAAGATCTGTTCTTGCTGATGGATCTTGTTGCACTCAACATGCTTAACGTTTGGACAAGCAATGGATGTTGTTGTATTGAGTAGGGTGTCCAGCAAGTTATTGAAGGGTGTTATGGGATATCACAGTACATATCAGTGTTCCAATAATGTACAGTTAACATACTATCTATAAAACCATGTTAT
Organism: Zoroaster sp. YZ-2022; assembly: GCA_029582265.1. Classification (NCBI taxonomy): domain Eukaryota; kingdom Metazoa; phylum Echinodermata; class Asteroidea; order Forcipulatida; family Zoroasteridae; genus Zoroaster; species Zoroaster sp. YZ-2022. The sequence goes on along the minus strand of CM055826.1, from coordinate 25,713,046 downwards.
GTTAGATTTAGAGAAATAAAATAAACCTTTTAAATGTGTATTGTACATTCGTAACAATCTCACAGTTGAAGATTTTAATTGATAAAAAAAAAAACACACCACATTTTGGGATTTTAAAAGAAAACCTGCGTTTTTTTCATCGGTCATATTTGACTGATAATGAATATTGTAATAGTTTATTTTTGAGTGCTGACGGTGTATATTAAACTTTGTATGCATTCACTTGTTTACAGTCCAGCATTGCAGATAGTTATGTAAGCACCTATTTGTTATCACATTATACATAACCATTTACTTACACTATGCACATGCTTTGTTTATTACTTAATACATGAAATAGCGGCAGCTGTTAGGTTTATCATGTGTTTGTATACCGTATTGTAGTGCCTATTTCATGTCCAAATCAAGATGGAAAATAACTTCAAATGAGGTCACTATTTGTGCAGCCTTATTCAAATTGCGATAACAACTGACCTTGTATAAAGACAAAAAACTATTAGATCCGTTGAAGGATATGATGTCGCAGGACACACATAGCCAAGAACAATTGACCACTCACCGTTTGTGACAAAGCCACACCCCTAAGACAACTTATACACACCCAACGAGTGTATGCAATGCGCTGTTATATGAGCGCATTGACATGATTTCTAAGACAAGCTTTACACAAATGGAAACCTGCTTGTCTTTTTCGGTGAAAATATTTACAAATGCATGTTGCATTTTGACTTTGTGACGCATATTGGGTGTTGACAAATGTACACGCAGAACAGAATGCACACTTTCCTGTGTCTGTCTTGGGGCAGTCATGTGACATGAATAAGCGTTCTGATTGGCCATCATTTATGAATGGTGAAAGGCCAATTCAGAGAAATTAACATGTCCCAGTATCAAGGTAATCAGGTTGAATTGTACTGTATAACAGACTAAAATTATATAATACTGTGAGATCAAAAATGAGTCGGTTGTGTAAATTGCAGTTGTACTGTATAACACTGTTAATACATTCAGGAGTACAGACAGATTTGTCAAGTACTTTTTCATGAGTACAAGTACAGAAAAATGTACTCGAGTACGAGTATGACAACTCTATAGTTGTATTTGAGTACTTTTTCACGGGTACGAGTACAGAAAAATGTACTCGAATACGAGTATGACAACTCTATAGTTGTATTTGAGTACTTTTTCATGGGTACGAGTACAGAAAAATGTACTCGAGTACGAGTATGACAACTCTATAGTTGTATTTGAGTACTTTTTCATGGGTACGAGTACAGAAAAATGTACTCGAGTACGAGTATGACATCTCTATAGTTGTATTTGAGTACTTTTTTATGAGTATAAGCATGAGTATGCATATGAGAACTACAACTCTGCTGTAGTTATCTTTATCTAGGGAAAATATCAGTACCGTTATACATGTGAACGAGAAGTCGTCGTTCAAAGTTCATACCGTTGGCTAATAAGAATGAACTTGTAATGCTGGACTGTCATTAGGGTTCTGTGATGAAACAGGAAGATGCAATAGTTTTGACTTTTGAAATATAGCTATTTATTAAGAAAGATACAAAATAACTAAAGAATTATAGCAATAGTTTGTGCCAGAAGAGAAATGAAAAATACCGGTGTCTGTGTAATATAGAAATTTTGAGAGAAAAATATCACGATCAATTCCATTAACTGTAGATGTTAGAGTGAAGTTTTTGTAGGTAAAATAACAACTGGAAAAGTTGCCTTTTGGTATTTTTTGTTACATTATTGATTAAAGGTGCATGCTTTTCCTGAGCTTATAATGTACATTGTACATGCTAATCGATATGTGACCCTAATGTGAAACACAACTAATGCCCCACTTCTAATCATCATTGGTGTACCTATCATGTATCCTGACCGCAAGATTCTCTAATGATCAGAGAATCAGGTCAGGTCGGTCACACCTATGTGGGTGGCTGAAGTGGTTTACATTGAGGTACATTCAAGGCAATGAAAAGCACAAAGAGTGTGCATCTTTGAAGAATGACCTCTTATAAGCTACATGTACTCTCTTTTTCACAAATGACAACAATTCATAGCAACCAGCATTATGATTAGAACTTGATATCAAAATAATTTTACACTTCATTCAACATTTTGCTTTTGAGCAAGTAGGTTTTTTGGAAGATTGAAAAAGAAAGACACGTCACAGCCCTTTGAAAATAATGGCCAATCAACATGCACTTGTCCAACTAATTATTATGATGTGAACAATCATGACACTTGAACAAACAAGACATTCGTTTGTTGGAAATTATGTTTCTTAATAAAACAGCACACGTTGTACATTTGCAACAAATCTAAATTTGTCAATAGTTAACTGTTGATCCAATTGAGAACAAACCAAACGATCTAGTTTTAGACATAGAGTTTACAAGAACCAAAAAGGAAAGGAGAAATTGGAAATTTGCGAAAAGTTGTATCTACTGTATGTTTTTCCCATTTTCTCTTAGCTTTTTCCCGCTGAATTCATGAGGGTCCATGCTGAAATTCTGCAAAAAACAAATGCTGGTTGAGTTATGTTATAATAGTGATTCTTGTTTAAATATTCAGTAAATTGTAATAATTTTGTCAATAAATACTGTTTTCTTTTTTAAATAAAATATTAACGATTTGCTATTTTTTTTTTTAAATAAGCAAAGTTCAGTCGCAGTAGAAATTTGTTGGTAGAACTCCACCTTGGAGAAACAATAACATTTATTGTAAAATTTGCCACTCTCCGTTTAAGAACATTCTTGTAACAGCCGAGATGTTTTAACATGTTCTGAAGTCTTGTACATGTATGTTAATGGGTCCCATGAGTGATGTATGATTCCTTGTGCTTCTTGTACAAGTTTATTCCTCCATGCCCTGTTTAGTTAATACCAAAATTAATATCACGCCATGATTTAGATTTGTCTTGAGGTTTTAAAAAGCCAACAAGTTTGCAGTCACAGTGCATATTTTTGCTGTGTTGTTCAATCTTGTTTCTGCTCATGAATTTTACCAACAGAAGCATGTTTCTGGCCACATTTGCGAAAACGCTCCACAGATAAGTTATTTTGGGAAGATGGCATTTTCCTAGTTGATGTATTTGAAGATGCTGCAAAGAATTATGTCGGGAAGACAACTGCATGCATGTACTTGGTATGAGATGTTACTGTATGTGAAGATAACATTTATATGGCATCTCAAAACAAGTTGAATGGTTCTTGTAGAGAGAGCTTCATGATGAATTGATAATTTATTTTATTCGTTTTCAAGATTGCCTTATATTGAATAACCTTTCCATTAATATAACAATTGTTTGTATGATAGTATTACATATTTAGAACTATTTGTGAATTCAATAATCAAATAAGGCAATACAATGAACAAAAATATTGACATCCTGTATATTAGTGTAAAAGTATCACCTTTCATAGTCCAATGCACCTTCATTGTGGTTATTGGAACCAAATTGAGGCTTTAAAAAAAATAGACTGGTGCCTTCCAAGCTTTGATTTTGCTTATATTGATTTTGAATTAGCAGCCAAGGAAGGAACCAGACATAAATAGACATATTGTAATTAACCCTAATCATACTGAATGCAGCAACAAATGTAAAGATTGAATCTTGTCAAAGTGAGCAGAGAACAAAAGATCTGTTGTTCTTGCTGATGGATCTTGTTGCTTTCAGCAGGCTTCACACTTGGGCAGCTGATGGATGTTGTTGCATTGAGCAGGGTGTCTAGCCAGTTATTGAATAGGGTTTACGAGGTAAATTAACAGGGTTTAATAATACATGTACCCATGTTTGAACATGCAATAATTTTATTCTTCGAAATGGTTCTATCTGTTAAACATATACCAGGTAAATCTCTAACAGTATCCTATTCAGACAGTTCCATTCCAATATAAGAAATAGTTATTTTTTTTAAATATATTCGACTGCGAGTAGGGGTCGGATCCTAAAGGGGTTGTAAACACCATTGGTAAAATATATTTAACCAGTTCGCGTCGGAGGCCGTGTATACACGCAATTTTTTTTTGCACCGCGGATCGGAGAGCGTCTAAACACGCCATAGGAAACTCCGGAATATTTGTATGCATGCTCGGTTGAGCCACGCGTGTACGGTGACATGCTCGGAAGACGTGGCCACACGCTGTGGAAGCTTCCATTATTCGTGTGTGTGGGAAAAAGAAACCCGCACAGGGGCCCAGAAAAACTTTTTTATTCCCGACGCGAACTGGTTAATACAGAGGAAGAGATTTATTTTGTTGTGTCATGAATATTCATTAAGATTTGTTTGTACTATGTGTGTGGAAAATGGATTACAGTCGCGATTCATTTCAAATTTGTAATGCATTTCAGTTTGTCTGACGGAATACCGATCAACAAATTACTGAATTATTATCTGAAAGCTAATTCGGCAAAGGTGCCTACTCTGTTTGGCTAATAAATGAATTATTTGTTTTGCAGACAAAGTTAAAAAAAACACATGTTTTTGAATGGGGGGGGGGGGGGGATTAGAAACCAAAACCCCACCAATCACACAAATTTTTAGTATTGACAATGGTCTTAAAAGTAAATTTTTTGTTCCACGCTTGCTGCAACACAGACCAACTTTTACAAAACATTTATTTCTCGAGCCTGATAGGTCATGAACAGTTAATGTCTGACAAATATCTAGTTTTTAATTTGTGAACTGTAGATATTTTTAACCAGTGGAGTAGCGTAACCAGACATTGGGGGGGGGGGGGGTGGCTTATCAGGGGAGGTCACGTCCCACCCTGGCTGGTTACGCCACTGGAGATGTGAAACCATTTATCAAAGAGTACTGGATGTTATCAATATAAAACACCAAAGTCATTTTTAATAAAGATATATTTTGTCTTCATTTACAGTATTTAAAAGCAAATCTAATTATCGGATTATTTTTTACAGAGATTAGAGATTCTGTAGATAATTCACCCATCATACAAGAGCCAATTCCATAGTGCTTCTCACTGCTAAGCATAAAAAGAAAATCTGACCAGTTGCTGGCATGATCAATCGAGAGCTGCGCAAGCATGTTTACCATGGATTGGTATTGTTACATTAAAACCCTCCTACTATAGCTGCACTTTAGTGGGAAGTTGCTATAGAGGTCAAAATCAGTCAACTGCCTGTTTTGACTGTTCACCCAAATGTGCACACAGGGGTATTTTTGACTGGTTTTTATTTTGACAACCCTGAACAATACCAGACAATGCTTTTTACCAGTCAAAACGGTTGACTCATTTTGACCTATAAATGTACTTTGACAGTGTTTGACTTTTAAGTGCACTAGATATACCTTGGCAAGTCTATCAACATTTTGACCCTTATAGTAGTAGGAGGAGGGTTTCAATAATTTACTTGCAGAAACATGTGTGAAAAGTTTGTTGTTGTGCTGTGTGGTAACTTTCTCAAAAGCCACAAGTAAGGCTGCTTAGCAGGTCTGTGAGCCCTCTGGACATAGAGGCTACCTGTGGCCAGGCTTTAATGAGCTGGATGGTGTTTCCTTCTGTCCACTGTGGCCACCTGTCCACTGTGGCCACCTGTCCACTGTGGCCACCTGTCCACTGTGGCCACCTGCCCGCTGTGGCCACCTTGTGTACACCATGACCACCTTGTGTACACCATGACCACCAGTCCACTGTGGTCACCTGTCCATTGGTGCAACATTACCATTGTGTCCACATATCCATTATGGCCACCTGTCCACTATGGTCACCTTGTGTACACCATGACCACCAGTCCGCTGTGGTCATCTGTCCATTGGTGCAACATTACCATTGTGGTCACCTTGTGTACACCATGACCACCAGTCCGCTGTGGTCACCTGTCCATTGGTTCAACATTACCATTGTGTCCACATATCCATTGTGGCCACCTGTCCACTGTGGATACTTTTCTTATGATTTATTAATTAATGTCATTCATTTTTACAAAGGTTTGGTTGTTTTTCATTTATTATCCAGCCTGTATATTTCAATCGTCATGCCTGTATACAGTCACGTTGGAGTGTTAAAAATCATTTTTAAAAACTTTGTGTTTATAATATTTTTCTTCAGTAAGCATCTTAATTTTGTACAGCTGCTTTATAATCGTAGCATAACCAATGAAATTATTTATTTGGTTTAATATTGTATAACCAGCTTTGTGTATGCTTTTGGTGTTTGATCATGTAGCTCACAGATATTTGACTCTTTTTATCTAACAATAATTTTTGGGAAAAAAAATATGAAGCTGGATTTTGTTTTTGTATGCGCTTGAGAAAATAAAGTATAAGATATCCTTCAGACATATATTTGAAATGTAGTAATTCTTAATTTATTTAATCCGATTATGGACAATTTCCTTATTTTTTTAAAAATTATTATTTTGTATTAATTTCAACACTGCCCAAGAGAACAAGAAGCATGAGGGATACCCAAGCTAAAGTTCATTTATTCTGAGCAGGCGGCAGATTAATCAGATGATGATGAACATTAGATTTGAAGGATTGACCAGATGGAACATTCACAACAGAGGCAGGTAAAGTATTCTCGAGCCGCCTGGCATATACATGTAAGAAGCTAAAAAGGACCTCTGATGCTGTGCGGTACAAGTTACGAGGTAATTGTTTTGCTATTTCAACAGGGGGTCACCTATCAACTGTGCGCCTGTCTACATTCCTTGTTTAATTTCAGTCTGCACTGACAATTTTAATGATCATTTATTTTGCAGAAACTTCAAATGATATAAATAAAAATGTTCACTTGGCAAGATTCTGTTTTCCCTCAATTTAACCCTAACCATGCTAGGGGAACTTTTTTATCACCCTGCTGAATGCAACAACATATAACAGTGGTCAATGATCGAGGCCTGCTAGGTGCAACAAGATCCATAGTGGCTGCTGAATGCAACAACGTCCATCGCAATTTTACAACTGTTGCATTTCGCATGCTTAGGGTTAATTAAAAAAGGTTGACCATTCTATTGGTGGATCCAGGGTCATGTGTCCACAATGGGGATACGTTACTTTTTATGTGCCCCCTTTAATGACATTGCATCACCCCCCCCCCCCTCCATTAAATGAGACCTTGGATCTCTGCCAACTTGAATTTGCTTTTATTCTCAATTTTGTTTTAATCAATGCATAATTTCAGGGGTGTGATTTGACAAAAGTAACAAATCCAGGCACAGTGTTGATATTAACATAGTCCTTGCTCTATGATATTAAGTATGCCTAATTTTAATCGCTCATCAAGGTGTCTAAAATAGTAAATTAAATCAATACGGCCGGCCGGCCGGAGGGTATGAGTGCTTCTTTAAAGTTTAATTGAGCTTGTAATCAGACTGGTTCGGTCGATCCTTCCTGTTCCATAGCATTTATCCACCACTGGCATAAGTCAGGGTTTGAGACGATATGGATTAGATTGGTCCTCAACTGCACAGTAGAGTTATAACGTGAATCGAATGACGTGTACTCTGGGTTTCAGACTAAGGGAAATAACCGTAGCAGTGCAATAGCGCTAGCCAATACATTAGTCATTATACAATTGTCACACACACAAAATTTATAGTTTGGAAAGTTCATTAACGATCGGATTACCAAGATTTCTTCGTTTGTCACGATCTCTGGGTAAGGCTGCTTTGTTGCAAAGACAGATTCATATTTGTTAGAACATTCGCCCGTCATGAAGTAAAATTAGCTGCGATACGTCTCTGTAACTTGAGTGTAACTCAACATATCTTTCTCAATCTCGGCTCCACGGGAAATTACTGACAATCATGGTCCGACCATAATGGAGGTAGAATTCTACCTCCATGGCCATGCTAACTAAACAATACATAGGCCTATAGCCTCATTCTAGGGCCAATACTTTAGACTCCCTCCGTATACTTGACCCTAGCCCCACATGTACAAAAAGGGGTGATTTTTTTTGTCTGTTTTCAACTTTTGATCTGCTAATTTAACACAACCTAGTTAAGTAGTAAAACGTAAAACAGACACTTTTGGCATAAAACCCATTATTCTGGGATTCACTGTCAGTGTCATGAAATTTTCGAAACATTTTTGCAATTAAAAAAATATAATAGGCCTAATATTAATAATCTAAAATTATCGATCTTACAGTCAATGGTGAACTTTATGCTAAATGTTTCTGCTTAGGCAAGCTTACCTAATCACAAAATTTTAGATTGTAATAATAGTTAGCAGATCAAAAGTTGAAAAATCGCTGATTTTTTGTACATGTGGGGTTAGGATATAGAGGGAGTCCATTGTGTTGGCCCTAGAATGGGGCTAGCTGAAGAGAAGCAACTACAGTAAAGTGTATTTGGGTAGAATGCCGTATCCGACCGCCACTTTTTCTCATTAAATATAACCAATAAAGTAATCTTACCTACCTAGTAAGGTGGAGAACATATGTATGATGATGGACATATACTTCAAATTATTCCAGGATATTTATTTCATGAAAAATCAGGCATTTTTGGTATATGATGACTTCCTCAGTCATGTCAGTCTTATCTTGTAAACTCCACAATTAGTGGCCAACACAGTCATTGTACATGCGCAGTGGCAACTATAATAGGATCCTTCTATAAATAAGGGGAGGATTTTTTTAGAAGGGAAATAAAGTCCAAAAACCATCATAAAAATGGATTTTAAAGATAGTTTTTGCTTTCTGTACCACCAAAAATCGATTGAATCATTTTTTAACTAGTTAGTGGTTGCAAAACAATTCCAAAAAAGCCCTTAAAAAGTGGCGGTCGGATATGACATTCTTTCCGTGTATTTCTCAAGGACACAAAAGAGAGTGTCATGGACATGGTCGATGCAAGATTTGAACCCACATTCTGATCTGATAGGAAAGAATGTCAAACCCAACCGCCAGTACTAGAGCACAATGTCTAAGCATGTGTTTTTAGTAGACAACAAAAAGACATCTCACTGGATGTTCATACATTCATATCCCAAATTATCATTTCTAATCCTTATTTCAAAGGCAAATCTGAGATTTTTTTGGGTCATATTTGGATAGGAAAGTGGCGGTTGTATTCTACATTCTTTCCTTCTGATGACTCGGCCATCAGAACAGAAGTCGGTGCACTAAACCACTCGTCCAAGACACCCCATATGCATAATATTTGAGGACAGTCATATCCTTAAGTTACCGCTATTCACGCACCTAAGATTTGTATCAAATTTTACTCAAATTTAAGTAAAAGTAAGAATGATAAGCCAGCTTCAATTTTATTAACTTGTTCCCAAAGCCTACCTGAATTTATTTTATTGCAGCTAAGAAAATTTTACCAAAACATTGTGAGGCTGGTGTCTACTTAGCCCAGGGACTCCTGTACTGCAACTTGGTCAGAGTCCTGGAGTTACCCACCACATTGACGAACCCAACAGGAAGATGATATGACATATTTTACCTGGAGTTGTCCTCACAAAATCTTCCACAAAAATGTCATATCAGCTGCTTCCTGATGGGTTAGTCAAGGTGGTGGGGTTTGTAACGCTCAGACTAGGGTTTTCAGGTGAAAAATTATTCCTAAACCAATATGCTCAATATTTCAAATTAAATGTCTTGATGAAAGAAATACAATGGTTTTTAAATCAAGAAAATCGGACAAGTAGTTTTTGAGGAATCCTGTTTTATTTAATCAAGTATACAGCATTCAATGAAGCCCGACTGTCCATGCAATGTGTACATCCCTAAATGGCACCAAAACTGTTGAATCAGCCTACACACACGCACAGCATTCGTGCTCGTTTCCCTCAAAAGAGCTGTTGAAAGGGTGTAAAAAATACACTCCACTCAAAACTAAACACAATTACGACTCAAAACTTTCACATATGATAGAAAAGAGGTGTAAAATTCATTCAGACACCGCTCTTACCTTTCAACTTGAAGATTTCACCTCGAAAAACGGTGTTTACTTTTTATCTCTGCGTAATTTCGGTTGTAGAGTAGCTATGGAGATCAAGCAAGCTTGGGTATGTAAAGGAGCCCTTTGGCTCAATAGGGAAACCTGTTTTCATGTCAATCACAATGTACTCGGGTGCGGAGACAGCTCCGAAGTGGATGCCCTCAGCAGAGCGCGGCAAATTTTACGGGCCGAATGCGCGATCTCGGAACGCTTCGCGAAAGGCTGGGCGGGGCGAGAGTGGTTCATTCATAAAAACCTACATGTAGGCTTTCGCACGTACTTCCGATTGCTGTTTTATGTACATTGTTGGATAGCTGAAACTATAAGCTTTCCAATGAGCTATTACACGTAAGATTTCGACAGGTAAAAGTAGTAGAATTTTTTTAGATTAAAATTTGGATGTTTTTTGTTGCGGGCGATGCGCTGTGCGTGTGGAGGGCTTCGGTCAAGCACGTACGAACTGAAAACCCTACTCAGACTCCGACGGAGTCGCCCATGCAACATGCAGTATAGGAGTCCCTGGGCTAAAATGTCTACTGAGTTCACAACTTTTCTTCGTCGTGGCGAAAGTTGTGTCCCCATAAATTGCGCATGTAAATTACGCATGTAAATTACCCGACAGACACATGGTGTTTTCATAAAGTTTAAATTTATTGTCTTTATATCGATTTGATTTCAATTTCTGATTATCAAAATAGTTTTTTGAACTTTTTGACAGGAACAATTTATTTTGGCTTCTTTGAGCTTTGAATGGTGGTACCATGCGACACTACGTATGCCGTGGGTGCACGTACACATTTGCTTACCAGCTTCGCGGTGTACACGTTTACAGCATGCACTGCCGCATGAGTACTCAAACCAATGAATTCCTTAAGATTTGTGGGAAAGAATGCAGAATACAACCGCCACTTTTTTCTATCCAAATATGAAAAATATCACAGATTTTCCTTTAAAAGATTTTAGAGGACACATTTAAGGAGAGGAAAGTGTTGTCAAGTGAGGATTGGAAATGATATTTTGGGAGATTTTGAGCTATTATGAATGTGGAGTGTCGTGGCCGAGCGGTCTAGCTTACCGGATTCAAGTTCTGGTGTTAGCAACATAATGTGGGTTCGAATCACGGCCGTGACACTTGTGTCCTTGAGCAAGACACTTAATCATAATTGCTTCTCTCCACCCAGGGGTTAAATGGGTACCTGTGAAGGCAGAGTTGGTTTGCTCTATATGCGCTAGAAATGGCAGCAATTGAGCTGTATACTCCCCAGGGAGCTGAGATGGTTTCAGGAATGATTTATGAGCCTTATTAGCCTTATGAGCAGGGATAATAATATAATGCGCCTTGAGCACCACTTAGTTGGTGGATACGTGCGCTATATAAATCCACACATTATTATTATTATTATTATGTATGCACAACCAGTGAGATGTTGGCCATTTTGTCATCAGCTAAATGCTTAGACATTGTGCCCAAGTGGCGGTTGGGTTTGACACTCTTTCGATTTGTGCTATTGTGTTTTTTATGTGTTTTTTTTTCACTTAAGTGTTCCCACTTTGAAAAAGTTATCCTGGTCTTCCTCCTCCCCCCCCCCCCCCCCCCATCAGCCATGGACAGTCCAAGTAGCATTCGGAATCTCATCGGAGCGAAATCCTCGTCGACACACTCTGTTCCCATACAGCACATGGATTACAAGTACATCGGGGAATGCAAGGATGTCAAACAGCTTGAAAAGATCCTACTGGCACTAAGGTACATTTTTGTGCTTACTCTTTTTGGTTCTTGAGGACTTAGGCCAAAAAAAATGAAGTCGGAAGTTTCTTGTCCTCTTATGAAGGAGAGGGGGGGGGGCCACGGGGACAAAGGATGGTCAGGGACAAAGGCCAGTTATAAGGTTTGCGTAGTGATACTTTCCTTGGCTATCACCTCTTTGGACCTAGGGTCGAATCTCACTCGTGACTTCAGCCAACATGTGGATTGGGTTTTCAGTCCCTAAATGATTAGGTTGATTTTTCATAGAATATCTGTCGTCTAAAACTGAATATTCCTTCGTCGTCTTCTCTTCAGGTTTTTTTTTTTTCAGGCTTACGAGCTACAGTACCATGGCGCTTTTGAGGAATCCTTTGTTTCATTACCAAAAAGATTTCATAATAATATTAACCCTAACTCCCTAGGCCCATTTGCTTACACATAGCCTGAATTCTCCAAAATTCTTCAGTAGTAAAGCAAGCACATGACATGTATGCACACATGTGTTTCTAATCTGTGATACATGTATATGGCCAGGGACCCTTCCTGCATGCATGGAGCAATAAACAGTGTCCACTGACCCAAGCACTGAGCTTGCAATAGCAACCAACAAACATGGATGTATATGTACCATGGAAAGGCAAGTCTGCCTAATAACCTCAATGCTCCAAAATCATTCACTTTAGCAAAGAGCATGTAGCATGTAACCTTAATCCTTCAAAATCCTTCACTTTAGCAAAGAGGATTTTGGAGAATTTAGGATGGTTAGGGTTAGGAACAAAATATGATCCAGTTTTTTACAAAATTAGTCAGAATGAGTTACAGAGCTACCTTTCTTATGTTAAAATAATGCCCTTAATCATAACTTTGCACAATGCAGTCCCGGTCGTGACACTTGTGTCCTTGAGCAAGACACTTAACCATAATTGCTTTATATGGGGGCAGAGGCAGATTAACAACTGCCTTGTTCTGGACTAGTTACCCATCCCAGTCCTATTCGCATTGTGAAGAGGCTGGTTATTAACTTGTCTTGTTTCGGTGCGAGGGGCTGGTTCTTCAGTGTGGAGTTGTTGTAACAACTCAATGACTTAGTAGCCCCCACCTTGGAGTGGCCATTGGACTTGTGTGGGGCGACTTGCATAAAAAAAAAAATTAAAAATGCAAATTAGTATAAATTTCACTTTATGTCGCCCCATAAAAGTCTAAAGTCACAAGATATTGGCATATTTAATAACTAATTGAAGATGATAATGCCTTGGTTTTTTTTTTAAATTTTTGTAGCTGAAAAAATTCCAAAAGTGATAAGGCTGTTAGACTGGTCCCCTGTATTAAATCCTCAATGATAAAGACAGGCTCCTGGCATACCATAGGAGTGTTGTGGCCGAGCGGTCTAGCTTACCGGACTCAAGTTCTGGTGTTAGCAGCAGAATGTGGGTTTGAATCTCAGCCGTGACACTTGTGTCCTTGAGCAAGACACTTAACCATAATTGCTTCTCTCCACCCAGGGGTTAAATGGGTACCTGTGAGGGCAGAGTTGGTTGATTAGCCCTATATGCGCTGTAATGGCAGCAATTGAGCTGTATACTCCCCAGGGAGCTGAGATGGTTTCAGGAATGATTTATGAGCCTTATGAGCAGGGGTAATAATATGCACCTTGAGCACCACTCAGTTGGTGGATACGTGCGCTATATAAGTCCACACATTATTATTATTATTATTATTATACCATTCAAAGGATTTCATTGGATATGTTGTGCTCAAGATAACGACGTACATGTGACGCTTCGAGGCTCGCACGCTAGCTACCAACCAAGGTTAAACTAAGTATCTGGCATAATTCACGTGCCTCAATGCATGGCATCAGATCTTCAGTCTATAAGGCTGCGTGTATTAGGTTATTTCGGGAACCGGATACCAAAAATTGGAAATCTTTGGATACCCGGGTACCTGTAAACAATCTTTGGATACCCGGGTACCTGTAAACAATCTTTGGATACCCGGGTACCTGTAAACAATCTTTGGATACCCGGGTACCTGTAAACAATCTTTGGATACCCGGGTACCTGTAAACAATCTTTGGATACCCGGGTACCTGTAAACAATCTTTGGATACCCGGGTACCTGTAAACAATCTTTGGATACCCGGGTACCTGTAAACAATCTTTGGATACCCGGGTACCTGTAAACAATCTTTGGATACCCGGGTACCTGTAAACAATCTTTGGATACCCGGGTACCTGTAAACAATCTTTGGATACCCGGGTACCTGTAAACAATCTTTGGATACCCGGGTACCTGTAAACAATCTTTGGATACCCGGGTACCTGTAAACAATCTTTGGATACCCGGGTACCTGTAAACAATTTTGTATTAAAACACATACATGTAAATACTCCTGAATTTATAAAATAACCAATGTGAACACGAGTTTCTCTTATTTAATTAGAGTCGTAATAAATGTGGACTTATAGGTTGGTGAAATTCTTGCGTCGGGAGATAGATTTAATTTTGCCCTACAAATGTGGACTTACTGTAATAATTTCCCGCCTCAATATTAAAAACGACTCATAGCATCCCCACTCCCCACACACAATTTGTTAACAAAAAATCAGAGAATATGTGCCACTTAAATGTTCAGTCGGAATTTTAAGAAGTTGTTTACGGATAATTGGAGTGTCGTGGCCGAGCGGTCTAGCTTACCGGACTCAAGTTCTGGTGTTAGCAGCAGAATGTGGGTTCGAATCCCGGCCGTGACACTTGTGTCCTTGAGCAAGACACTTAACCATAATTGCTTCTCTCCACCCAGGGGTTAAATGGGTACCTGTGAGGGCAGAGTTGGTTGATTAGCCCTATATGCGCTGTAATGGCAGCAATTGAGCTGTATACTCCCCAGGGAGCTGAGATGGTTTCAGGAATGATTTATGAGCAGGGGTAATGATATAATGCGCCTTGAGCACCACTTAGTTGGTGGATACATGCGCTATATATTAGTCCACACATTATTATTATTATTAATTGCAACCGAAAAATGTAACCAGGTAATGACAGTTTCGGTCGGGTACCCGGATACCCGGGTATCTGGGTATCCGGGTACCCGGGTATCCGGGTATCCGGGTACCCGACCGAAACTTGGCACAGCCTTAAAAATTGAACATTTTTTCTTAAGACTTATTTTGCAAGGTCTGGTCACAAATATTGATATGTGAATCAGTCACTTCTTTGTTTTGTCTTGCAGGACCGGTGAGGAAGGCTTCTATCCAGATCTGATCATGTTCTGTGAGCGTAGGATTGAAGCTCTAGACTCCAAAAGGTAACAAGATGGCTGCTGACATCTTTGTTCAATTCCATGATCGTAAGATAATAACCATAGCGTTGATTGCAGAAGAAGGACCAGGCATTTTTATTTATTAACCCTCCTACTTCTGGTACCTTTTTCATACAAGTTGATCCACCATTTGAAACCATTCGCTTTTGTGGTTTTGAATGGTGAAATAACTGTACAGTATTGATTCCCCCAAATGGTTTTGAATGGTAGGTCAGCTAATACAAATCCTTGTTTGGATCTTTCCAAATGGTAGTACAGCTACTACAAAACCTTGTTTGGATACTTCTAAGTGGTGAATCAATGGACCCTCTATGCATTTGAATGGTAGTAAAGCTTGCTACCAACACTGTTCAAATGTGTGTACAAAACCAATGGGCATTTTTGAAAGTGGAAATTTTGAATGGTTTCAAGTGGTCTATCAGTAGGAGGGTTAATTTATATTTTATTTTATTATACTTCTTTCCTGGCACAAAACTGTACAAAAGCAACACTAAAACTAAAACAAATATAAAATAGATTTCAATAAAATAAAAGAATACATGTACCTATAAAATAAAATAAAAAGTATTGAAGCCGGTGATTAGCATAATGTGTCCTGATGTACATGTACCAACACACTGCATGTAGTATCTTGTTTTAGATTGTTAAGACCCACATTCTTGATTAGTTTGTGAATATTATCATCTTCAAGTTTCTCCTTAACCCTAACCCTGTACAGGCTTTTCCCTACAGCAGAAAAGTGTGCAGACTGCTCAGTGAAACAAGATCCACCAGCTGAAACAATGGTTCTTTTGTTCTCTGCTGATGGCAACAAGATGCAACAACTTTTTAGTTTTTGTTACATCTTATTGCATTGAGCATGGTTGGGGTTTAAAAATTCCACTCCCTTCATGGTACATCTCCTACATTCAGGACTCAATTCATCTACATGTACCTCTCAGCAAGCTTGGGCGATATCAATTTTTTTCATCCACAATATATCGGCAAACATATATCACGATTTTCGATAGTATCGCGATTATTTTTTTCATTCACACATGATTGCTTTAGAGCCGACAACCACAAGTATGCACCCCTCTACAAGTGTCACAATAAATCACAAATTCGTTTGCAGAGCGTGTATGTACTTCTGAAGTAGTTCACTTTTGTTTCTCACTTCCAAAAGCCGAAAAGACTGTTCTTATTTTGTTTCCATGGAATTTCTGACTTGACTCACAATGGCGATTTTGTTTCTTTTTTCTAAATCGCGATATATGTTTTAATCGTGATTTGCCGATATCTCGATAACTTAAAGGTTCTCGATATCGTAATCGAATAAAAAAAAAAGGTATCGCGATATTCGATATTATCGTGTTATCGCCCAAGCTTACCTCTCAGACAGGTGCACTCATCAAACAACTTGCTCCTAGACATTCCACATTCCAAGCACTCATGGGGGGGGGGGGGAGCTTCTCACACTCCTTCTCACACTCTGGACCTTCCCTGTGGGACATTCTCTCACCTCATCAACTCAGACAAGCAGACACATGCTCAACATTTAAAACAAGCCTTAAACCCCACTTACTTGTTTTCCCCAAACTGGTATAGCCACATGCATCATCTGGTCATTGTTGTGCTTGTAGACAGAGTTCGTTTTCGTTGCGCCAGGAGGGTCATTTTTGACAGACATAGCGCATTATATTTATATAGCGCATTATTATTATCAATATTAGATGGGATAATTTAAACTAAGGCTTGGAACAGCTATCTTTTAAACTCTTAAGTTTTGATCATGTGGATGTATTTTGTTTTTTGGTGAATATCAGCAAGGTGCTACGGAAGGATAAACCTCCAGCGTCCATGATTGATGTTGGCAAGGAGGAATGGAAGCAGATCAACTCGGATCTTAAGGTATTCATACTCGGAGCTCTCCTGTAAGGAGAGCGCCCTGAATCGTTGATTCTGTTCATAGTCTGTACACGGACTCACGGCACAAATGATTTCTGGCAGCCAGACGTTGTTTGTTGTACCGCATGAACATTTGCAGGCGAGGGGGCCGGGAAGCGAGTTACGGCGCGGCACGGCACGGAAAGGTAAATACTAAATGCGATACATGTACGCTGCACTCAGGTATGGGCATGGGCCACTGGTCTTACATCCAACTTATTAAGAAAAAAATAAGAGAAAAGAAAGGCATATACAAATTTTGTTTGCTCTTTTTTGGTGCCATCTTTCTTAATGTTTTCATTCTCAAATTCTGCCACCAGGATTGGACTTCAGAGATGAATGAGACAAAATGTTCAAGTTCAGGGAATATTTATGACGACGAAAAGCTACCACCGATTCGTAAACCTGCCAGTCTCAACACCCAGGGACAACAGGTGAAGGTCAGTGTCAGCAGTTTGATAATAATTTGAGTAGCTGCATTTTGTGCTAAAATATTGCTGGAATTTACCGGTTAGATCGTGTCCAAACCTCTAGTTTCTTGTTTGTGGGGCTGTGGAGAGTTTGTAAATCTTCCAAAATTAAACATCCGGGAGGTTCAGGGGGCTTTGTCCTCTAGACCAAGGGACACCCGGTGTCACGGTCTCAGTTATCCGGCGTGCTCAGCTATCCGGATGACGTAGCCGGGCATTTCAGCACGCTGTAGTCACGGTCTCAGCTATCCGGCGTGCTCAGCTATCCGGATGACGTAGCCGGGCATTTCAGCACGCTGTAGTCACTGCTCGTGGAGGCCGCCATGACAGTTCCAGCAAGTGTGTGTACGTACGTATACGACATACCGACTCAGCACGGCACTAAAATGGACTACTTTCGTACGCTGTGCGCAGACATAGCATGACGTAATTTTACCATATTTGGTCATCCGGATAGCTGAGACCGTGACACCGGGCCCCATTTTTCAGGATTTTTTCTTACTTTTGTTAATTCATATCCCTGATGTAAGCTGTGTGATCCATGTTCTGTTCTTCCTTCTCCACGTAGAGCGAGGATGAGTGCTGGGCGAAACCATCCCCAGACAGAATCAAATCCTCGGATTATCAGGGGTGGGATAAATTTGATGTGGATGCTGCGACCGAAGATGCGGACAAGGAGATTGGAGCCAAGAACGCACGGAAACCGAGAGCCACGTCTGCTGGATTGGCTAGTGTTATCAATACAGAAGGTTTGCATTAAACCATTCTTGATCTGTAATCAGTTTTATCATTGAAATCTGACCCAACTTCATTGATCTGCTTTGTGCCATCAGTGCAAAATCAGTGTTTACTGTTGACCATTACACCAAGCTTTCATAATTAACATGTATGTATGTGTAGTGTTTTTCGCTATTTTTATGGCAATTTCTGTCAAATTTCTTTTTTATCGGAGCTTTTGAATTATACTTTCTTTTTTTTTCAAAATAATCTTACAGTAAAAATGTACCGAAATGAATTTATGGTGGGTCCTGTTTTAAGTTAATTTTGGCACTTTATTCTGTTAAACTAGCTTCTTCATTTTAAAGTATTGTTTCTTTTTCTAAAAGGAAATTATCAGTGTACTACTGAAAACATTTTTCTAGAAATTCCTTGTAAAACAAGGCCAATACATGTGTAAGGAACACTTACTTCATACCCAGATATTGCTATTCCTATGATCTATGTGAAATAGTACTTACGAAGGTAATATTAATATGGGCATCCTTTGTTGGACTTTATTCACCCTAACCTTCCCAAATCCTCTTTGCTAAAGTGAAGGATTTTGGAGGATTGAGGTTATTAGGCATACTTGCCTTTCGATGGTACACTGTACATGTACATCCATGTTTGTTGTAGTGATTGCAAGGTCAATGGACACTGTTTATTGCTCCATGCATGCAGGGAGGGTCCTTGGCAATGTACATGTACATGTATCACAGATTAGAAACACGTGTGCATACATGTCATGTGCTTGCTTTACTACTGAAGGATTTTGGAGGATTAAGGTTATGTGTAAGCAAATTGGTTTAGGGAGTTAGGGTTAAGTCTTATTTATTTAATGTTGTTATTCAGCCTTCAGCCATGATAACTGTTTTTAACAAACATTGTACAGTATCTGTCTTCTATCTATCTTGACATTCAACATTAATTTGTCCTAAAAAAAAAAGATAATTGTAGTGTCGAACAACGCTCACAATCTGAAGGAAAGAATTATTTATACAATTGATTTACAAATATGCATTGCAATGGAACCAGGTTCACACAATCGTTTTGTAATCACACCCATCAAATATGAATATATGTGAATATGTCCAACATGCAAACAAGTAGACACAAATAGGCCTAGGGAGTTAGGGTTAATGTTATGTTTTATAGTGGCATGCATCTGAAGAATGTGAAATTGTTTGCTCTCAGGAATGTCGGATGCGGAGAGAGAGTTGGTCGCAAACAAGGAAAAGGACAAAGGAAATGAGGTAAACATCCTTTTGAAATGACGGTGTTCACGTACAATTTTTTATTTATTTTTTTATTTTTTATTTATTTTTTTTTTTTTTTAGCCATAAAAAAAGCATAAAATAAATGTGACCCTGTTGGTTAATTCATGTCATTTGATTGACTGGGTGGATTGGCCCTATTTCAAAATTCAAGTGGGAATAAATTTTGCAGTACATACACAATACAGTATGTATTTCTTGATTCTATAAAATATGGATACATTTTTAATTTTTTTTTTAAACCATCTTTAACGAGGGTAACCCATCCAGCACAGCTGATCATTTGGGGCCCTCATATTATATTATACACTGTAGTAGGCATGCACAAAGCATTAATGCTGTGATCGGACCTGTGATTTCTCGGGATTTTTCCTGATTTCAGGATTTTTTTACAAATCTCCCTTTGCCTCAAAATTTTCTTAAAAGAAGAGATGTAGCCACCAAGGAAAGCCTGTATTGTGTTCAAACCTCTAGTTTCTTGTTTGTGGAGATGTGGAGAGTCTGTGAATCCTCCAAAATTAAACATCCAGGAGGTTCAGGGGGCTTTGTCCTTGAGACCAAAGGGAGACCCAGGCCCGCTACTCATTTTTCAGGATTATTTTACTTTTGTCAAATCACACTCATGTGTGATATTTACATGTATCATTATTACCAATATTCTTGTCCAACCATAGGCTTTCAAAGCTCGTGATTTTGATGAAGCCGCCCAGTATTACACCAGAAGTATTTCAGTTATACCGTCAGCTCCGTCCTACAACAACCGCTCTTTGGCTCGTAAGTAAACCAATCAGCTTTGGTCAGGAAAAATTAGCTACAATGTACAAACTTCGGCAAATTTAAAAATATGCTATGACAGTGCATTGCTGCTATAATAAACATCCACATAAATTGTCAATGTCATTGGCCCTTTTAAAAAGAAGTTAGTATGTTTTTTAGGTGTTCGGGTATGTGCCCGAAACACCTATTGTTTTTGTTCGTTTTTTTTTTTTTTTTACTTCTTCTTCTTCTCCCCGCTGCTGTCCACAAGTTTTTTTTTCCATACTTGCATTTTAACTTTTCACATGAACTTGAAACTGACATGTACTTAGAACTTAAAAGTAGATGAAACACGTAGAGGACCCTAATTTGACCTTACTTCCTGTCCAAACTCAAGTCAAAGTTTAATATTTTAAACAAATCATATCTCAACACCCACATTAGAGGAAAATTGACATTTTGGCACCATATGCTATCAATTTAATCTATGTTGGCATATTTTCAAAAAATATTTCAGGCACAAAAAGGTGGACCCTAATTTTGACCTTACTTCCGTCCAAACCGGAAGTCAATGTTTAATATTTAAAAAAAAATCATATCTTAACAACCACAAAGGGTAAATTGATATTTTTTGCACCATTGTATAGACTCGTTAATTGTCAAAAAATATTTACAAAAGGTGACCCTAATTTGACCGTTATTTTCACTTGTCCAAACCGAAGTCAAATTTTAACATTTAAAAAATCATATCTCAACATTACCACAAGAGGTAATGTCACAATTTTGTACCATATGTATCAGACCGTTAATTGTCAAAAGATATTTACAAAAAGGTAACTTTATGACCTACTTCCTGTCCAAACCGGAAGTCAAAGTTTAATATTTGAAAACAATCATATCTCAACAACCACAAGAGGTATAATTGACATTTTGCACCATTGTATAGATTGTTAATTGTCGTAACAATTTACAAAAAGGTGACCCCTAATTTGACGCTTACTTTCCTGTCCAAACCGGAAGTCAAAGTTTAATATTTCAAAAATTATATCTCAACAACCAAACCAAGAGGTAATTACATGATTTTTGTACCATTGTACAGATACCGCACTGTCAAAAAATATTTACAAAAGGTGACCCTAATTGTGACCTACTTTCTGTCCAAACCGAAGTTAAAGTTTAATATTTAAAAATCATATCCAACAACCACAAGAGGTAAATTCACAGTTTTTGCACCATTGTACAGATTGTAATCACAACTGTCAAAATATTTACAAAAGGTGACCCTACTTGACCTTACTTCCTGTCCAAACCGGAAGTCAAAGTTTAATATTAAAAAATCATATCTCAACAACCACAAGAGGTAAACACAATCAGTTGTACCATTGCATCCCGTGTTAATTGTAAAAAATATTTACAAAAGATGACTGTCCCACTTGACTTACAGTTCCTGTCCAAACCGATAAGTCAAAAGTTTAATTTATTTGAGCTTACAAAATCATATCTCAACAACCACAAGAGGTAAATTATTTGCACCATTGTACAGATTGTTAATGATGTCAAAATATTTACAAAAGTCCTCACCCAATTTGACCTTTACTTCCTCCCGAACACCTAGTGTTTGTCAATACAAACACCAATCTCTAGTTTTCCTTTTTTTTCTTTTCTTTTCTTTTGCAGGAATCAAGTTGGGGCAATTCACTGGAGCCGTCGAGGACTGTACAAAAGTTTTAAAACTGGAACCAGAGAATGTCAAAGGTGACTGAATTATTCAAATAGTAATCATGAAAGTATTCAAGCTTTTTGCATTGTAAAGGAGCGTCTCAAACATAGGAATGTTCCTGTTCCATTTGGAATGTTCCTGTTCCATTTGGAATGTTCAGGAACATGGTGCATTCCCAAAAGGAACATTCAGTGTTCCCAATGGGAACAGCAGCTGAGAACAGCCTGATGTTCCCAGCATGCGTATTTGTTATTTGCTCTCAGTGGAATGTTCCTTTTGGGAACACAAAGGGAACAGCAACTGGGAACAGCCTAATGTTCCCAGCATGCGTACTCGTTAATGGAATGTTCCATTTGGAACGTTCCTTTTGGGAACACAAAGGGAACAGCAACTGGGAACAGCCTAATGTTCTCAGCATGCGCACTCGTTAATGGAATGTTCCATTTGGAACGTTCCTTTTGGGAACACAAAGGGAACAGCCTAATAATGTTCCCAGCATGCGTACTCGTTAATGGAATGTTCCATTTGGAACATTCCTTTCAGGAACGCAGTGCATTCCTGATAGGAACATTCAGTGTTCCCAAAGGGAACAGCAAAATGGCAACAGCAACTGGGAGCAGCCTGATGTTCCCAGCTTACGTACTCGTTAATGGAATGCTCCCAATGGAATGTTCCTTTCAGGAATGCATATTCAACAACCACAAAGGAATATCTTTTGTTCCCAAAGGGAACAGCAACTGGGAATGTGTACTCGTTAATGGAATGCTCCCAATGGAATGTTCCTTTCAGGAATGCAGTGCATTCCCAAAAGGAACATTCAGTGTTCCCAATGGGAACAGCAACTGGGAATGTGTACTCGTTAATGGAATGCTCCCAATGGAATGCTCCCAATGGAATGTTCCTTTTGGGAACGCAAAATCAGAATGTTGCCGTTCCATTTGGAATGTTCCTTTCAGGAACGCAGTGTGTTCCCCAGTGTGTTCCCCAGTGTGTTCCCCAGTGTGTTCTCAAGTGTGTTCTCAAGTGTGTTCCCCAGTGTGTTCCCCACCAGGAACAGCAGCTGTTCCACATGGGAATGCCTGATGTTCAGTAAGACTTATTGGAATTGCCGCACGCATGCTCATTGACAACACGCCTTGGGACAAAAAGAAGTACCCTTACGAACAAGGATATGTAAAAAGTCAACGGGGGGGATTGTTTTTGAGAAAATATTGTGAATACAGTTTGCAGACATACGAGTCCAGCTTCAGTCAGTTTCTGTGTTCACGCAACAAAATTGAATCTTATTATCTTTTAAGTTGATGATCTTATTATCTTTTAAGTCTACTGGCACACTTGATTCATTTGTTTTTGACAGCATTGTTGAGACGAGGCACTGCCAGGAAATCACTCAAGGAGTTTGCCAGCGCCATGGAGGATTTTGAGGCTGTAGTGAAAGCCGAGCCCAACAACAAACAAGCAAAGGTCGGTCTCTCTTTTACATATTTTAATTTTGTTTTCTCTCTTTTATTCGATAATACAATTAACAATATTTACACAAATTCATCTACTCTGTAATGTTAAACAACATTCACTATTTTATTAAAACGGTCACTTAATAAAAGGTAATTGTAGGTCTTGCTTGAACACAAAATTATATGAATAATGGCCCTACTTAAAATGATGTAGCAAGTGTGATTAAAAATATGTAAGTATTGTATGTTTTGCCTATCCCAAAAAGAACACTTGCATATGAGTGCCATGGTCGAGTGGTTTAGTGCATCGGATTTGTGTTCTGATGGCTGAGTCGTCAGAATGTGGGTTCGAATCCTGGCTGTGACCATGGTGCTTGTGTCCTCGAGCAAGACACTTTAATATAATTGCTTCTCTTCACCCAGGAGTAAATGTGCACCTGCCGAAATGGCAGCAATTGAGTTGTATACTCCCCAGGGAGCTGAAATGGTTTCAGGAATGATTTATGCGCCTGATGAGCATGGATAATAATGTACAGCGCTTTGATCTAGTTGCTAGGATATGTGCGCTTTATAAGAATCGTGTATTATTATTAAAGGAAAATCGTAGACTTTTTGGGTCATATTCTCTGTGGTTCACATAGATCTATTTCACCAGAAATGTTGTTTTGAATAGACGACATGTCACAACATGGAGTGTTGTGGCTGAGCGGTCTAGCACACCAAACTCAAGATCCAGTTAAGGCTGTGCCAGGTATCCAGGTATCCAGGTATCCAGGTATCCAGATATCCAGGTATCCAGGTATCCAGGTATCCAGGTATCCAGGTATCCAGATATCCAGGTATCCAGATATCCAGATATCCAGGTATCCAGATATCCAGGTATCCAGGTATCCAGGTATCCAGGTATCCAGATATCCAGGTATCCAGATATCCAGATATCCAGGTATCCAGATATCCAGGTATCCAGGTATCCAGATATCCAGGTATCCAGGTATCCAGGTATCCAGATATCCAGGTATCCAGGTATCCAGGTATCCAGATATCCAGGTATCCAGGTATCCAGGTATCCAGGTATCCAGATAATAATAATAATAATGTCGGGCATTTTAAAGCGCTTTTAAACAAGGTATCAAAGCGCTGTACATTATTACCCCTGCTCATCAGGCGCATAAATCATTCCAGAAACCATCTCAGCTCCCTGGGGAGTATACAGCTCAATTGCTGCCATTTCGGCGCATATGGGCTAATCAAACACAACAACCAACTCTGCCCTCACAGGTACCCATTTAGTCCTGGGTAGAGAAGCATTTATGGTAAAGTGTCTTGCTCAAGGACACAAGTACCACAGTCGTGGTTGGGATTCGAACCCACATTCTGACGACTCAGCCATCAGAACACAAATCCGATGCACCAAACCGCTCGACCATGGCACTCCATGATACCCAACCAAAACTGTCATTACCCAGTTCCATTTTTCGGTTCCAATTACCTGGTTCCAATTACCCGGTTCCAATTACCCGGTTCCAATTACCCGGTTCCAATTACCCGGTTCCAATTACCCGGTTCCAATTACCCGTAAACAACTTTTTAAAACATTTAAGACACACAAATGGAAGTCTCCGATTATTTGTTAATAAAATGTGTGTGGGGAATGGGGATGCTTAAATCATTTTTTATATAGAGGCGGGAAATTATTACAGTAAGTTCACATTTATTATGACTCTAATAAAACAACAGAATTTTGTGTTCATATTGGTTATTTTATACATTCAACATTATTTATATGTTTTTACAAAATTGTTTACGGGTACCTGGGTATCCGAAGATTTCCAATTTCGGGTATCTGAAGATTTCCAATTTCGGGTATCCGGTTCCCGAAATAACCGATAATGCACAGCCTTAGATCTAGTTGCTAATTTGTCGGAATGTGGGTTTGAGCTGATGCCTTTTGCTGGTTTGTGTCCTTGAGCAAGATACATGTACTTAACCAAAAAATGCTTCTCTTCATGATCACCCATGAATTGAAATAAGGAACAGGGAGGGCAGAGATGGTAACTTTGATAAACTGATGAGCCCCTAAGAGGTTGTCAGAGTGGTATACATGTACTTCTCAGAAAGTTGGCATCATGTTAGAGTTGCTGTTTTATTTGACTCCATTATTATCAACACATATTACAGGATATTCTGGCAGGCATTGCATCCAAGGTTGAGAAAAAGAAACAGAAGAAAGAGAAAAAGGAAAAAGAGGTAAAAGATTTAGGCAAAGACGCTCCCAGCAGCAAGCCAACCTCTGGAGGACGACGGATAGTTATTCAAGAGGTCGAAGGTGACAGCGAGAGCGAAGAGGAGACTGCCGTGAACGGGACTTCAGCAGGGGATGCTGATGGGAAAGGTCAAACATCACTTGTCAACGGGACAGGTTCACCAAATTCTGATGATAGCACCAGGGTGGGCGAACTAAATCCCGTCGGTGAGGGGAAGAGCGTTTCAAACGAGGTAGCCTGCCCCAAGTCCAGTGTTGACGACGCTGGGCAAAGCCAGAATGGCAGTGCCAATGTTCCTGTGCCGAACCCACCGCCGGCGTCTCCAAGTCCAGAACTTCCTGCGAACGTAGTTGCTCTGAAGGATTCTGGCAATAAGCTGTTTAAGGCTGGGCAGTATGGGGAAGCCGTGGAGAAATACTCGGAGGCTATTGTCAAGATCCTTCCAGGTAGGAAGCTCTTAATTTTGTAGGTACAGCAACTTTTTTTTTTTAAGTCGACAAAAGAATTCATTTTTTTCTCTAAGACAACTAAATATTTGTCATTAGTACAAGTACAAGCACAGAAAAGGGTATTCGAGTATAAGAACGAGTGTGAGTACTACTCTGGTAATTACCTTCCCTTCCCCCTAAGGAGATAAGAAAAGTTGTTGTTAATAGAAAGAAAGAAAAACACATTAATATGACACATTAATATGACACATTAATATTGTTAAATTGTTTTTAATTTGTGATGTTTCTTTAACAGAGAAGGAATTGTTCCCCTCTGCCCTTGCGACACTTTATAGCAACCGTGCCGCTTGTCAGTCTAAGACAGGACACTTAAAGGATGCTATAAGTGACTGTGATGCCGCATTGTCTGTCCAGCCGTACAACGTCAAAGTGCTGCTCAGACGAGGTTCAGCATACGAGACATTGGAAAGGTAAGTCGAGCGCTGTCTGCAACTCTGCATCATAAACTGGTCCCCTGTCTCTATCCTATCAAGGATAAAGACAGGCTTCGGGCATGCCATTCAAGGGATTTCATTGGATACGTTGTGCTGAAGATCTACCTACCCATGCTTCGAGGCATGCTTCGAGGCACGCGAATGAACGCTTCTGCCATCCAAGGCCGTTTTCTAATCCACGGCTTCGGCTTGGGCTCCGGCTTCAGGCTCCGTCCTCCTGTCTGAACCCCTGAATGCAAAGCACGCGCTAGTCAAAACAACCGAGGGAGCGTAGCTAGCCTAAGCCGGAGACGAAGGCGAAGCCGTGGTTTCGAAAAGGGCCCAAATATCATCATCGGGCGCAAGGTCAAAGTTGAGTCTCCGGGAAAATAACATGGCGGCGACACAGCTGGTATCTGGCAGAATTCATGAACCTCAAAACGTGAGTCAGATCTTCAGGCTACTCTGCATCAATACATTTCAGTTTACCTCTTTCTAATACTTCTCTTTTCAACTATCTGAACAGGAAACTCATGGCTAGAAGATAACCCATGCATTCAATTCAAATTACACATTTATTTCCATATGCTTATAACATTAAGAGTAAAATCTTACATTATGCAGCTTTATCAATTTGTTCCAAATAGTCTAGGACCAACCCTCCTACTACTACAAGGGTCAAAATCAGTCAGAATGTTGATATACTTGCCAAGGTATATCTAGTGCACTTAACAGTCGAACACTCAAATCTTACATGTAGTAAGAACATTTACAGGTCAAAATGAGTCGACCGTTTGTGACTGGTAAAAGCAATGTCTGGTAATGTTCAGGGTGGTCAAAATAGCAGTAAAAACCAGTCCAAAAGTGCCCCTGTGTGCACATTTGGGTCAACACTCAAAACGGGCAGTTGACTAATTTTGACCTCTACAGCAACTTCCCACTAAAGAGCGGCTATAGTAGGAGGGTTAAATACAGGTAATACAGAATAGGAATTTTATGCGCATGGAGGCAAAGTCTTAGAAGCCAGAGGCTTGTAGCGGATTGCCTTTGAAAAAAAAAAAAATTAAATACAATACCTGTATGTTATATGCTTACAAAGGACAAAAACAGATACAGGCACTGTACGAAATAAACATACTCATAATTAGAGACAGACAAACAAACAGATACAGGGGAAGACGGCAAAACGATGATGGAAAAGATATGGAAAAACAACAAGCAGAAGGGGTGAACTATGTTGCATATTGGGAAATAAGCAACCTTTTGTAGGATTTTTTTTTACCCGGTAGGATTCAAATTATAAAATACATCGTATTGAAATGTAGAAAATATATGAGAGATTATATTTATTCATTGAGTCAATTAATGCTCGGGGAAACAATTCAAGACACCAAGATTCTGTGGGGCAAACTAATTGGTTGGGATGCAACATGATCAGTTGGTGGATGCCCTCAAGGAAACTAGTTTAATTATGTTGTTTTTTTTGCATCCTGCCCCTCTTGTGGTACCAGGCGTAGTTTTAGCCTTTCACAGTGTGAAACCTGAAGTTTAAGACAAGTTTGTGTTTCACAGGAATGCTAATGCAAACTTTTCTTCACCAGTTTGTGGTGAATGAATTTGTTGAAATAAATTTAACTTCAGTGAAGTCACATGCAATTCGCTTTGTATACACATTCATGTGACACATGAACCAGCCATAATTTGATATGCATATATGTATATGTGCATCATTCTCTCATACACAGGTTCCGACATGCTTATGTTGACTACCAGAGTGTTCTGAAACTTGATGGTTTCAATCAGAGTGCGCAGAGTGGATCCAACAGGTATAGTAAATATAATAAACGGTTCTTAAACAATCTAAAGCGGCAAAAGTTTAATATAATTCACATAAGTGTGCCAGCAGCCTGCTGTGACCAAGCCCACGGCATTGTACTTCTAATGTGCACATGCAAAACGTGTGAGAAAACACATAACTTGTCTTATAAGATTTATGTTGTCACTTGTCGATGGCTTTGAGGCAGAATTTTATTATTATTTCTCTGCAGAATGATCAAGATCCTGTCAGAACTGGATGGCCCCAGGTGGCGGGAAAAACTGCCTGCCTCACCAAGCATGATAGGGCTAACCCTTCCACCGCCTTCCTTAACCACCATGGCACCCAGCAATGCCAGTGTCCCCAGTGTCACGTCCACCACTGATACATCCGCGAAACCATCAATGGCAACATCTGTGAAACCCATCACTGCCAAAGATAAAACCCAACCAGAGGTCAAGGATCAGGAGGTCAAAGTTGATGCCGAAAAGGGTCAAAAAGCAAAAGGTACCCCAGCCAGCTCCAAGTTGAAAGACGGCACTGAAGGGCAACAGGAGATGCAGGGGTCAAAGGTGAAATCTAGTACGGAACCCCAGGAAGGACCAGAAAAGGTCAAGACTGGGTCAGAGGTCAAAGGTGCGAGTGAACCCACAGCTACCATTGACCCCAAACTGAACAAGGAGGTGAAGTTTCAGAATTTGAAAGCAGAGGGGAATGCATTTGTTCAGAAGGTGAGTTTGTGCATAGGAAAGCATCTCATAACTTGGGAACGCTTGGAACGTTCCATTGGAAACACTGCCTGTTCCCATCAAGAATACGCCAACTCCACAATGGGAACAGGTGGCATTCTGTTTGGGAACGCTTTGTGTTCCCAAAAGGAACATTCCATTGGGAACATTAGCGAGTACACTCTTTGGGAATATCAGGCATTCCCATTTGTAACAGCTGCTGTTCACATTGGCCACGATCCCCGTCAGTCTTTATTCTCTTATTCTAATATTACTTACTTATCCTCTTCGTGCCTTGTGGCACATAAGGCTGATATCTTCTTCCTCCACTTTCCTCTGTCCTGGGCACACTGCCTTGCATCTGCCCAGTTTTTCCATCCAAGGGAGTCTCTTTCTTTCAAAACAGATCTTCTCCATGTTGTTTTTGGTCTACCTTGCTTTCTCTTTCCTTCTGGTGTCCATGTAAGAGAGATGCTCGATCTGGTCACTGTTGGTATCCATTCTCAAGACATGGCCTATCCATGTCCACCTTCTTTTGGCAATCTCATCTTCAATGTTCTGTTGTCTTGTGGCTATATATAAGTCAGTATTTGAGATTTTGTTTGGCCAGAATATTTTCATGATTTTTCGAAGGCATGTATTGTGGAATGAGTTCAGTTTTTGGAAGTCACTTTTTGTGTATCTCCATGTTTCACAACCATACAGGAGAACCGACTTAACACTGCTGTTGTAGATCTTCAGTTTTGTTTTATGGCTATAAACTTGAGAGTTCCAAATTATTTTTTAGCTGGTGAAATGCATTTCTGGCTTTTCCAATCCTTGATTTTATATCCAAATCTGTGCCACCCGTTTTGTTGACGACAGTGCCTAGGTATGTAAATTTGTCAGTGTCTTCTATGTTTGAATCATAGATGGTGATTGGTGTGTTGGATCGGTTGTTTAGGCGTATAATATTGCACTTCTTGACATTGATTTTCTAATATTAATAACTGTAGAATTGCTACAAAATAGTAAAAACCAATATTGAATATTTCTGTAGGGCAACTATGCAAAAGCCATGGTGTACTACACAGAGTGTATTGCGGTGGATACAGACCAAGCAGTAAGCTACACCAATAGAGCCTTGTGTTTCCTCAAGCTAAATAAGGTAAGTCCTAACATAGACTCGTCCCCTGTCTTTATCCTCAAGAGTAAAGACAGGCTCCTGGTGTACCATTCAAGGGATTTCATTGGATACATTGTGCTGAAGATCTGACGTCACGCTTCGAGGCTCGCACACTGGCCACCAACCAAGGTCAAAGTTGAATCTCGGGGAAAACATGGCGGCCGCACAGCCAGTATCTGGCATAATTCACAAGCCTCAAAGCGTGACAAGGGCGCAACCACGTGTTGAAAGTTGGGGGGGTCCCAAGCAGCCAATAGCAACGTGATCTGCGGGCGAGCGAAGCGAGCACGCCACTAGCAGCTGGGGTCTTGGTTCAATATCACGTATTTCAGCGTGTTGATGGAAGTGTTGCATAATTGTGATGTCATGAATGACATTACTAGGATCATGTATACATAAAATACCAAAATGTTTTATTAATTAGATTAAGCTAGTAGTAAAGCTACACACAGACTGTGCTAACTGTGTGACACAGTTAGCATGATTCACTTGACCACCTGGGTTTTTTATTTATTTTAACTTTCACCTGTGAAATATGGATGTTTCACGATAATAAACGCTTATCGGACTATTTTGGACCTCCCCAGAAAATAAGGTATTCCAGAAGTTGGGAGGTCCACATAAAAGTAGGGGGGTCATGACCCCCCCGACCCCCCCAGTGGTTGCGCCCTTGAAGCGTGACGTCAGATCTTCAGGCTACAGAGGGTGCTGTTGTGATGACATTTTGGTAGGGGCGGATCCAGCATGGTGATAAAAGGGGTGTTAGTTTTCTGGATTATCTCTGAATTGCAGATTTAATTTGTATTCCTTACTTTTTCTCTTTTTTAAAATTGAATTTGTGTATTTATTCCATTGAAATGCCTGCAACATTTTAACCAACCTCATCCCCACATGTTTATACTCAACAGAAAAATGGAACAAAAGAGGTATGAGTTTTAGAAAAGAAAATCATGATTTGAAAATAGTTTTGAAATATCAAGAAGTTTACTGAATAGGTTGCTTATTGTTTATGATTAGGGGAATGAAGCTGAGGCGGACTGCACCCGAGCATTGGAGTTACAAGATGGTAACATAAAGGCATTGTACAGAAGGGCCCTGGCTAGGAAGGTAAAATTTGATTGATGCTGATTGTATCTTGTTCGTGTGTTCAATGTCATTTACTTTAATGTTAAAAGGAAGTTACAACATCTATATATATATATATATGTATATATATATATATATATATATATATATATATATATATATAAACTGTTCGCGAGCAAAGAAAAATTGGCTGATGCCGGACTCGAACCCGCGACCTCTCGATTACCGTACGAGCGCTCTACCAACTGAGCTAACCAGCCCCTATGTTGGTGGGCAGTCCACTTATGCCAATTATCTATTGCTCTATGGGGCCAGGTCAGAGGCCAAACCATATCTGCCGAGTAGCCAGGGATCAAGCCCGGTCAGAGGCAAACAACCCGGGTAACGGCAGTAGCGGGGATCACACAATTAACGGGACACAAGCCTTTTATGTGGCTGTACACAAAGTAGATTTATATGGAGAAACTGACCTGAAATGTTAGGAAAAAAATTGGCTGATGCCGGACTCGAACCCGCTACCTCTCGACATCAGACGAGCGCTTCTACCAACTGAGCTAACCAGCCCCTATGTTGGTGGGCGGTCCACTTATGCCAATTATCTATTGCTCTATGGGGCCAGGTCAGAGGCCAAATCATATCTGCCGAGTAGCCAGGATCAAGCCCGGTCAGATGCAAACAACCCGGTAACGGCAGTAGCGGGATCACACAATTAACGGGACACAAGCCTTTTATGTGGTTGTACACAAAGTAGATTTATATGGAGAAACTGACCTGAAATGTTATAAAGCGGTTCATGCGAGCAAAGAAAAATTGGCTGATGCCGGACTCGAACCGCGACCTCGACATTACCGTCTGGCGCTCTACCAACTGAGCTAACCAGCCCCTATGTTGGTGGGCGGTCCACTTGTGCCAATTATCTATTGCTCTATGGGGGCCAGGTCAGAGGCCAAATCATATCTGCCGGTAGCCAGGATCAAGCCCCGGTCAGATGCAAACAACCCGGTAACGGCAGTAGCAGGGGATCACACAATTAACTGGGACACAAGCCTTTTATGTGGTTGTACACAAAGTAGATTTATATGAAGAAACTGACCTGAAATGTTATAATAAAAATTGGCTGATGCGGATGACCTCTCGAGCGAGAAAGAAAATGGGGCCAGGTCAGAGGCTGATGCCGACTCGATAGACACCTGACACGACACTACCACGCTGAACTATAACTGAACTAACAAGCCCCTATATATATATATATATATATATAAATTAAATCGGGATGGTGGCCTTAGCTTTCGATCCAATCCGGACCTTCATCAGAGGCTTTGACAAAGTACAACATAAAAACTCATCCATTTATAGGGAAAAGGGAAAGCAGAGGATCATGGAAAATAGTGACCAATTAAAGATAAGCATCAGTCTAGAAAATGCCAATAGGAGTATCGGAAGTGAACAAAGGGGGGATTATTGAGCCACACAATAAGTAGATGTGGCAGCTTATGGTGAAGCTAGGGTAAAGGAGGGATTATTGAGCCACACAATAGGTTGAGGTGGCAGCTTTTAGTAAAGCTGGCATAAACATAGGACAATACACAAAGGGATACGACAACAAAAGAGGGGGGTTTTAAGCCTTACAAATTGAGGAGTTGGTGTGTGGGTGTAAATAGCTAAATTAAAATAGTCCTATGAGAGACAGTTGGAAAAAATGTAAAAGTATACAAGATAAGATAAAGCAACAGGTTAAAGCAAATACCTGAAGATAGAACAGGTTAGGACATGGACCTGAAAAGTAACAGGTTAAAACAAATACCTGAAAATAGAACGAAGGTTAAAACAGATACCTGAAAATAGAACAGGTTAAAACAGATACCTGAAAATAGAACAGGTTATGACAAAGACCTGAAAAGTAACAGGTTAAAACAGATACCTGAAAGGAGTACAGGTTTAAGCAATTTGATGGACAATAAGTTGTATAATAAGTTGTATAATAAAAGAGGTTTTAGGTTTATTGATGTAGCTAAAGTAGTTTGGAGTTTGTTTTAAACACATGTGAGTGTTTTGGTCTCGTAAAATGCTCAATATGCAAAGTATGGTGGAGGTACAGTGCTGGATAAACACATGTTATTTCTGTTTGGCCTAATATAAATCAATATTTTTCTCCATCTCACTTGTTGAATTGTTATACTAAACAACGTTGGTATTTTACAGCAGTTACGACAGTCTTTTGTCATGTAGAGTTACTGACAGCAAAGTCAATATTTTAGCCAAGCATAACTAACACACTGCACGTAGTTCCTTTTCCAGCTTTCCGCATCATTTATTGTTGACTGTAGCCAGTTGAGGTGTGAACTGATCAGCACAAGTCTAAAGGCCAAATCAATTTGTTTTATTTGGTGCAATGTAGAAGAATACTCAACTATAGTCTGTAAATCGTACACTGTGTAGAGTACCATCACTTTAGTTATTTACATTTCAATCTTTTTAATTCAAGATATTTTCACATAAAAATATTTGTTAAGTTGATAAACCTTGCTTTGGTTATCAACTTGGAAATCTGTCTTAGCTTGCTACAACTGTTCCAATGAATCAGCATTCAGCATCCATCAAAAACCTTGAAGATATTTGTAATTGTTTTACAAATTTACGTAACAGTGAAAGTAATTTTACCTATAATAAATTTGTCTGGAATGAACAAAAGACCAAATGAGCTGGACTTGAACCTGAGACCTCCGGGTTGACGTACCGGTGCTCTACCAACTGAGGTATCTAGCCCTTTGTTGTTCGGGGGGGGGGGGGGTGGGGGTATTCAACCAAAGAATGCCATAGCCCATTCATATATATATATATATATATACACACGTCGGTGTGGGGCAAAATTAAATCAATTGTTTATCTCCCGATGCAAGAATTTCACCAATCTATATATATCGCGGAACCCGCTGCTATATAGGATTCTGGCTGGCCAATCGTCATCGGGCAAGCTCGGTGGTCGAGAGGTTGAGACGTCTGCACTGGATTGCAGGACGTCGTGGGTTCGAGTCACGCCCGAGTCGCCTATGTACTTTTTTCACAGACACTCGGAAAGCACTGAGCATACAGTGCTATACACACGTCGGTGTGGGGCAAAATTAAATCAATTACAATTAAATTACCTTTCTGTGGTGCCCCTAGAAAACAATCCCCTCTCCCTGCAAACTGGAACCAAGTTATGTCACTGCAATCAGGGGGTGTCAGTGGATTTAACCTGACCCTCACCTATGCCACTCAAGCAATTAACTTAATGGCGTAACCTGCCAGTCTCCAAAGTTCAACAAAAGGGTTCTAAGCGGATTATTGTCTATTGTGTAAACAAGATTCTGGATTCATGCATGGCTGGCATTTATTTATTTATTACATTTCTTTCTATTCCCATGCAATAGAATACAAATATTTACACAGATAACGATATACATGTATACAAACGTTTATTTTAAACATTCCATTTAAACTTTGATAGGTCCACGCCTGCCAATATACTATCTCTTTGCCTCAGGCTTAGTTCTGAAAAAAAATCGCGACACGATCGATGAAGTCCAAAACCGTGAAATTGCAGTTTGCCCAAAATGTGAAATATTTTTTTACACGACCATTTCATACCA
Organism: Zoroaster sp. YZ-2022; assembly: GCA_029582265.1. Classification (NCBI taxonomy): domain Eukaryota; kingdom Metazoa; phylum Echinodermata; class Asteroidea; order Forcipulatida; family Zoroasteridae; genus Zoroaster; species Zoroaster sp. YZ-2022. The sequence continues at coordinate 25,678,065 of CM055826.1, read as the reverse complement.
TTTCACGGCAAGTTGTCTGCTATATACCCTCGGTCGATTTCTTCGTGGCCGTTTAAGAGAAATTAATTTGACGGCGAAACCCACTTTTTATTTACGGCAGAACTTTTGGCCATCCATTTTCACCACGGAAACTCCACATAATTATGCGTGTATTGGGCTTTCGCCATGCGGTGTGCGAGCTTGGCCGGCACGGGCATGCATCGGCACATCACCGGTACGTGCGTTCGGCGGTCAAGTCGCTGCTCTAAAGTGTGATTCTAGCGAAGTGCTGTTTGAAAAGTTTCATTTTGCACAAGTATAATCTTAATGGAAAAAGTATGTGCAACAAATATGTGTAGAAAACTTCTTTTTCAAAGAGTATTTTCGAGACGTTTACCGACATAAAGTAAATTTTTGGAAAAAAATTTAAAAAAATTACTTTGTTTTGGCAATGAGACGAATAAGTCTAAAAACTCACTTTTGTCCATAAAATTTGATATTTTCCATGAAGGTCCATTTTCTTCCCCCATCTGGTTGGAGAGGTTGTCGAGACATCTTACGTCAAGTTTCGTGCAATTTTATACGTCGGTTCTCATTTTAGGCCAAAAAAGCATAAAATCAATTTTGTGTTTTGGCAATCATGACGAATAAGTCTAAAAACTTACTTTTGTCCATAAAATTTGAAATTTTCCATGAAGGTCCATTTTCTTCCCCATCTGGTTGGAGAGGTTGTCAGGACATCTTACGTCAAGTTTCGTGCAATTTTATGTGTCGGTTCTCATTTTAGGCCAAAAAAGCAAAAAATTCGATTTTGTGTTTTGGCAATGAGACGAATGAGTCTAAAAACTCACTTTTGTCCATAAAATTAGAAATTTTCCATGAAGGTCCATTTTCTTCCCCCATCTGGTTGGAGAGGTTGTCAGGACATCTTACATCAAGTACATGGAACTTTGCAACAATACATTTACAAAACCACATACATTTTGTATTTATGTGCTGTTGTGGCAATGTACATACATTGCCACAACAGCACATAAATACAAAATGTATGTAGTCAGTTTGAACAAAACTACAGAGAAAAACTGCCCAATGTTGCAATGAATACACATAACCATTTTTCTCTACTGGGATCTTTTTTCTAAGATGAATGTTTGGAGTTGCACATAATGTAACGTCATGTAACAATTAATCTTTTCTGAATTGATAGTTTCCCAAAGTTCTTTGGAGCTATACATTACTCCATGGTTCAATGTAACTACATTGTACTAGTATAAGACACTTTAGTTTCTTAATCCCTACTTTTGCTGCATATCTAATGAAGTGCAAACATCATTGTTGCCTGGTCTTACACCTCAGTGAACAAAGATAGGAAGCTAACCACTAGTTTTATTGTACCCACATGTACAATGTACTTGTACTGTGCTCCATGAGCTACATTATGCATCAGCACAGTCCATGTCTTTTGTACTAGTGTAGTGGGCAAGGCATGCAAAAAGCCATTAGACTTGTACACTACATGTGGTTTCTTATTTAATCCATCAACAATGCTTATGCCATGGAGTCCAGCCACAGCCAAGTTTTTCAATTTGTTATCAAAGTTTAAATTCCATTTTTCATCTTAGTAATTTTATGTCACATTTGTTATTATTTACATCACCCGACTTACAATTGGAGTTGTACATTACTCCATGGTTCAATGTAACTACTATAAGATACTTTAGTTTCTTCATCCCTACTTTTGCTGCATATCTAATGAAGTGCAAACATCATTATTGCCTGCCTGGTCTTACACCTCAGTGAACAAAGATAGGAAGCTAACCACTACATGTAGTATTATTGTACCCACATGTACTGTGCTCCATGAGCTACATTATGGATCAGCACAGTCCATGTCTTTTGTACTAGTGTATGGGCAAGGCATGCAAAAAGCCATTAGATTTGTACACTACATGTGGTTTCTTAGGTAAAACTTGTAGCTTTCTTGTGGTTTCTTGTATGAGTTTCTTTCCTTCTCCCCCCCCCCCCCATTTACCCCTTGATATCACCAAGTCAAAATCAGTCAGTCAGCGCGCAGCCTGTTGAAAAGCCGTTCCGTTTATTTTCTACGTATGCATGGTCGTTTGGTTCTGCATACGTAATGAGCTTAGACGTCCCATTTTTAAAAAAATATTTAAAATATGAAGATGCCTTTATAAAACCAATAAAAGTGAATAACAACAGAAATAAAGATTCAAATTTACCTTCTAATTTATCTAATGTTTTTTTTAAATATTTTTTCGAGAGATTTTTGAACGAAAACAGTGACGTTGATGTGAAGAAAAAAGGGTCATGTACTGTGCTCCATGAGCTACATTATGGATCAGCACAGTCCATGTCTTTTGTACTAGTGTATGGGCAAGGCATGCAAAAAGCCATTAGACTTGTACACTACATGTGGTTTCTTGTATGAGTTGCTTTCCTTCCCCCACCCCCATTTCCCCCACCCCCATTTCCCCCACCCCCATTTCCCCCACCCCCATTTCCCCCACCCCCATTTCCCCCACCCCCATTTCCCCCACCCCCATTTCCCCATATCACCAAGTCAAAATCAGTCAGTCAGCGCGCAGCCTGTTGAAAAGCCGTTTATTTTCGACGTATGCATGGTCGTTTGGTTCTGCATACGTAATGAGCTTAGACGTCCCATTTAAAAAAAATATTGAAAATATGAAGATGCCTTTATAAAACCAATAAAAGTGAATAACAACAGAAATAAAGATTCAAATTTACCTTCTAATTTATCTAATGTTTTTTTTGTATATTTTTTCGAGAGATTTTTGAACGGAAACAATGACGTTGATGTGAAGGCGTTTTTTAAATTTTAACAATAGCCGGCAGAAACCACTTCCGTATAGATAGATAGATAGATAGATAGATAAAACTTTATTGTCCCTCACGGGGAAATTAAAATGGCCTTTACAATACAATACAATACAATACAAACGATAAGTAGATACAAAGAAAGACTAGACATAAATAAGAAGCTGGTAAAAATAAACAAAAACTTACTTATTAAATACACAAACATTTCAATATTATAAATTTACAAAAATTGTATGAGGATATAGGGTACATGGTGAGGGATCAGAGCCAACCACCCGACAGCTCATCGCTCCAACTGCTCATTGTACCATTTGATAGCAGTCGGAATGAATGAACTGCCGTAACGGTGGGTCCTGATCCTTCTTTGTAAAAAGCGATGGCTCCTTGAATTGGTTTGGAATTCGGCATGTAATGGGTGACTTGAGTCAGCAAGAACAGATTCAATTCTATTGCACATAAGAGATTTATATAATGCCTCTGGAGACTCTTGTTGCAGACCAATTACTTTACTGGCTTGTTTAACAATTCTTTCCAACTTAATCCGGTCATTGGTCCGCATATTTCCAAAAACACAAACAAGACAAAAAGTTAGGATACTCTGTACAATAGACTGGTAGAACAATTGTAAAATTGTCTTATCTACATAAAAAGAGTTGAGCTTGCATGAAAAAATAAACGTTGTTGCAACTTACTATATTTAGATTTGGCACATGCATCAAATTTCAATTGGTTGTCAATTTCAACCCCAAGGTATTTGTAAACAGACACTGTTTCTACGCATTCATCTTTGATGACAACTGGCATAACAGGAGATTTCTTTTCCTAAAGTCAAATACCATCTCTTTAGTTTTATTGACATTAATTTTTAGATAGTTATCATACCACTGAATAAAATGTGTCACCTTATGTGTGAAACGATCCAGAGATTCTTGTTTTCCATCAAAAAACCCAACAATAGCAGTGTCATCAGCATACTTAATGACTTTATGAGTCTGTTCTATAGTAGTTAGGTCATTGGTATACAAAGTGTACAAGACGGGTGACAAAACACACCCCTGGGGGGCACCTGTGGAAGTATGTTGAACAGATGAAAGGGTGGAATTCACTTTAACACATTGACTTCTGTTTAACATAAAATCATTTATCCATAAAATAAGTCTAGGGTTTACATTCAAATTGATGAGTTTTTGGGCCAGAAGATGGGGCTGAATGGTGTTAAAGGCGCTTGAGAAATCCACAAAGAGAACTTTAACAAAGGCACCTGCTTTCTCTAAGTGTTCAAAGATACCATTCAATAAAGTAAGTACAGCATCCTCAACACTCCTGTGAGGTCGGTAAGCAAACTGGTATTTATCTAAGGATTCAGTGACAGAAGGCAATAATCTATTCAAAATTATTTTTTCAAAACACTTCATCGGTACCGATGTAAGAGCCACTGGGCGCAAATCATTCATCTCCTTAAAATGTCGTTTTTTAGGAATAGGTACAATCGTAGATTTTTTCCACAGTGCTGGAACACAGGTATTAACAGGTATAGATATGTAAGTTAAGTATTCATCTTCCCTGGAAATGTGATAATATGTCTTGATACTTTGCGAAACAGTCAAGAGCACCTAAAAAAATCCGCAAGTCCAAGCCTCCAAAATCACGTTTAAATTTACACAATGGAGTCATATGCATGGATCAGAGCGTGAATCTCATTGGTCAATGCGTGGAATGAGGGCACGTATTGACCAATCACATTTCACGAACGGTGAAGCTTAGGCCAGCGAAGCATGTAATGGTACCTAACGTATACATGAGTAACAGACTAAGATTGAAATCAGAGGAATTGTTACCAGACTATTTTTGTCAACATGATTTCATTAAAGCGCGTATCGCCGTGAAATTAAAGGTTTCTTAACATTTTAACTTGTTGGAAATCAGTCCATGAAGGAAGGAATGAACAAATTGTTTAAAATGAATTTTTGTGTATTTGTGGTTTATTAGGGGGTGGTTTTATATTTAATTGATGTAATCTGATTGCTAGTGTAAAATGTAATAAAATAAAAAAAATAAAATAAAATAAATCCAGACAAGTGGGGGTGGGGAAGTCGAACTTAAATTTGATTATGGGGAACATTCACAATCATTTAGCTGAAACTCTTATCTAAATAACTGTTTAAATACATGTAACGTTAGTTCTTATTATTTTAAGTTAGAGGAAATATTGACAACAATTAAATAGGCAGTTTAACAAGGCACTGTTCTCATTTTTGCACATTTTTGTGAATTTTATTGGTTCTTTTGATACATCCACAAACGTATAGAAAACTAAACTTATAAATATACAACTTAGATGTTCTTCATATAAATAAAAGGCAGCTGCATTAACACAAAAAGTAACTATAAAAACTAATGTTCCTTCATGATTCAAAATTAATTCACACAAACTGGAAATAAGTGTGTGCTTCATCTACAATAATCATGTTTTTCACCAATGTGGGTACAGAGCCCCTAAAGGGACATATGATGAAAACAAATTTACGTGCGAAAAAATAATGATTGAGGGCACGAAATAACTTATTTTGAGCGCACGAATGATTTCGAGCGCGCGAAATGATTTTGAGTGCACGAAATGGTTTCGAGGGCACGAAATGATTGAGGGCACGAAATAACTTATTTCGAGAGCATGAAATGATTTCGAGGGCACGAAATGATTTATTTATTTATTTATTCCATTTATTTACCCAGGGTGTGCCCAAACAGTTAAGAACTGGTTTCCATTGGGGCCCTGCAAACACTCATAAAACAATAGAATAATATATTAAATTAAACAACTTCACAATCGTATAAAACAAACAGATACAACTACAACATCAAAATTCACTGAACATCAACACTCGCACAATAAGGACAAAAATAAAGATTACAAAAAGACAACAGTACAATAAATATTATACATGTATGTGACACTGAAATTTACGATTGAGGGCACGAAATAACTTATTTCGAGTGCACGAAATGATTTCGAGAGCACGAAATGATTTCGAGTGCACGAAATGATTTCGAGGGTACGAAATGATTGAGGGCACGGAATAACTTATTTCGAGAGCACGAAATGATTTCGAGGGCACGAAATAACTTATTTCGAGTGCACGAAATGATTTCGAGAGCACGAAATGATTTCGAGAGCACGAAATGATTTCGAGAGCACGAATTGATTTCGAGAGCACGAAATGATTTCGAGTGCACGAAATGATTTCGAGAGCACGAATTGATTTCGAGAGCACGAATTGATTTCGAGAGCACGAATTGATTTCGAGAGCACGAAATGATTTCGAGTGCACGAAATGATTTCGAGGGTACGAAATGATTGAGGGCACGGAATAACTTATTTCGAGGGCACGAAATGATTTCGAGGGCACGAAATGATTGAGGGCACGAAATGATTTCGAGAGCACGAATTGATTTCGAGAGCACGAAATGATTTCGAGCCCTCGAAATGATTTCGAGAGCACGAAATGATTTCGAAAGCACGAAATGATTTCGAAAGCACGAGATGATCGGTTAATTGAGATCATACTGATGTTCTGTGTCTAGCACAATTCTGGATTATCAATTTATAAATTGTAATCACCCTGTCATAAATCTTTGTATACAATATGATCTTGATTCTTGTGATTTGTTTTAATGATATAACTGCAAAATGTTGCTTGATTCTTTATTGTAAATAAAAATCGTGTATAGTAAAATTAAACGATTTTCAGAGGTCGTAAGTGTCATTTTGGAGCAGCAAAGAAAGAAAAGTTATTTTTTCCGAATTAAAAATACTGAAGTGTCCTTAACTTCCAATTTTTTTTCCAGTCAATCCGCGCACGGTGGTCCGGTGGTGCTGGTACGCGTACATATAGCAGCATATCCATATGCATGCAGTGCTGCGTGTAGTCTGGTACCGGGTCGTGCTACGTACGTACGTGAAGACGCGCGTCCGGGGCTAGACTTAATCTAAGGCATCCTACAAATAGGGGTGCTTTTTTAATAATCTGTTGTATATTTTTAGAAATACACGTATATTTTTCCAAATTAATGAAATTCGATTCCAAATTACTTCATTAATTTAACCCTAACTCCCTAGACAACAAAGGCAGTTGGAGGATTTTGAAGGATTTTTATTGTTCACTAACAATGCTTAGGGAGTTAGGGTTAACACATGATGCAATCTAATGAAAGTATATATGTACAGAGTTTTATAATCGGGCAAAAACTTAATGTCTGCGTAAGTTACTTCTCTATCTGCGAGTAGTATACTCACCCAAAATCGACCCTCCCTTTACTCAGATATGAAAACCCCCACGGTCGTATGGAAATGTCCACAACCTTACCGGGGCCTCCTCAACCAATAGCAGTGCGTAATGTATTCCTCTGTACTTAAGCTACGGCGGGTGAAAACATTAAGGAGACACTAAATTGTCTCCTTAATGTAAGTGTCTCCCCAATGTACTTCTCCAGCTAACCACGAAATGTCTCCCTAAGGTGCCATTAACGCTAATATAAACGCGAACCGTTTATAATATTTCAGGTCAGTTTCTCCATATAAATCTACTTTGTGTACAACCACATAAAAGGCTTGTGTCCCGTTAATTGTGTGATCCCCGCTACTGCCGTTACCCAGGTTGTTTGCATCTGACCGGGGCTTGATCCCTGGCTACTCGGCAGATATGGTTTGGCCCCATAGAGCAATGGATGATTGGCATAAGTGGACCGCCCACCAACATAGGGGCTGGTTGGCTCAGTTGGTAGAGCGCTCGTACGGTAATCGAGAGGTCGCGGGTTCGAGTCCGGCATCAGCCAATTTTTCTTTGCTCGTGAACCGTTATATATATATATATATATATATATATATATATATATAAATATATATATATATATATATATATAAATATATATATATATATATATATATATATATATATGAATATATGAATGGGCTACGGCATTCTTTGGTTGAATACCTTTTGACGACCCCCCCCCCCCGAACAACAAAGGGCTAGATACCTCAGTTGGTAGAGCACTGGTACGTCAACCCGGAGGTCTCAGGTTCAAGTCCAGCTCATTTGGTCTATTTTTCATTCCAGACAAATTTATTATAGGTAAAATTAATTTCACTGTTACGTACATTTGTAAAACATTTACAAATATCTTCAAGGTTTTCGAAGGATGCTGAATGCTGATTCATTGGAACAGTTGAAGCAAGCTAAGACAGATTTCCAAGTTGATAACCAAAGCAAGGTTTATCAACTCAACAAATATTTTTATGTGAAAATATCTTGAATTAAAAAGATTGAAATGTAAATAACTAAAGTGATGGTACTCTACACAGTGTACGATTTACAGACTATAGTTGAGTTTTCTTCTACATTGCACCATATAAAACAAATTGATTTGGCCTTTAGACTTGTGCTGATCAGTTCACACCTCAACTGGCTACAGTCAACAATAAATGATGCGGAAAGCTGGAAAAGGAACTACGTGCAGTGTGTTAGTTATGCTTGGCTAACATATTGACTTTGCTGTCAGTAACTCTACATGACAAAAGACTGTCGTAACTGCTGTAAAATACCAACGTTGTTTAGTATAACAATTCAACAAGTGAGATGGAGAAAAATATTGATTTATATTAGGCCAAACAGAAATAACATGTGTTTATCCAGCACTGTACCTCCACCATACTTTGCATATTGAGCATTTTACGAGACCAAAACACTCACATGTGTTTAAAACAAACTCCAAACTACTTTAGCTACATCAATAAACCTAAAACCTCTTTTATTATACAACTTATTATACAACTTATTGTCCATCAAATTGTCCATCAAATTGCTTAAACCTGTACTCCTTTCAGGTATCTGTTTTAACCTGTTCTCTTTTCAAGTATTTGTTTTAACCTGTTACTTTTCAGGTCTTTGTCCTAACCTGTTCTATTTTCAGGTATCTGTTTTAACCTGTTCTCTTTTCAGGTATTTGTTTTAACCTTCGTTCTATTTTCAGGTATTTATTTTAACCTGTTATTTTTCAGGTCTTTGTCCTAACCTGTTCTATTTTCAGGTATCTGTTTTAACCTGTTCTCTTTTCAGGTATTTGTTTTAACCTTCGTTCTATTTTCAGGTATTTGTTTTAACCTGTTACTTTTCAGGTCCATGTCCTAACCTGTTCTATCTTCAGGTATTTGCTTTAACCTGTTGCTTTATCTTATCTTGTATACTTTTACATTTTTTCCAACTGTCTCTCATAGGACTATTTTAATTTAGCTAATTACACCCACACACCAACTCCTCAATTTGTAAGGCTTAAAACCCCCCTCTTTTGTGTATTGTCCTATGTTTATGCCAGCTTTACTAAAAGCTGCCACCTCTACCTATTGTGTGCTCAATAATCCCTCCTTTACCCTAGCTTTACCATAAGCTGCCACATCTACTTATTGTGTGGCTCAATAATCCCCCTTTGTTCACTTCTGATACTCATATTGGCTTTTTCTAGACTGATGCTTATCTTTAATTGGTCACTATTTTCCCGCCTTTTTTGGATCCCGCCCTATGATCCTTTGCTTTCCCTTTTCCCTACAAATGGATGAGTTTTTATGTTGTACTTTGTCAAAGCCTCTCATGAAGGTCCGGATTGGATCGAAAGCTAAGGCCACCATCCCGATTTAATTAATTAATTAATTAATTAATTTATATATATATATATATATATATATATATATATATATATATATATATATATATATATATATATATAACTGTGTTTTCACCAATAGGGCGACCGCTCCATAGAAACGTGCACAAAATTCCCCCTTCTCTTTCCCTTTCATGTACTCTGTTTACATGCCTGAATAACGTTATTAAACAGATGCTGCAAAAATTCAGCGACAGTGCCCGCGATTTATCAAGCTTGTTGAAGATTGAGCCCAACAACGTATCTGCCAAGAAAGAGCTTGAGCAAGTCAAGGAAAAATGGCGACAGGTAAGGCAGATTATGAGGATAAGTTTCCAGATTAAAGGATACACATAATTATTCCTTTCAAGGGTGGGGTGGGGGGAGCGGGACATGAGAGAGAGAGCGAATCCTTATTGCCCTGTTAAATGTTGGATTGAAGATGCTCTGTGTGGTGCATTCAGAGTGCTTCATGATGACTGTTGCCATATTTTCTGGGGACAAAATTTAGATTTGAAAGAATTTGTCTTTATGGATCAGCAAAAAAAGTGTGGGGATGGGCGGTACTAACATGCTCTGTTTTCCTGTTGATTGGACCTGGGGAAAAATTTCTTCACACGTTCTGGATCTCTTTCAAAGGCTCAACCAAAGCTTCAAATGGTAGTATATTTTTTATAGTTGTACACCTTGTTTTCAGGGCCGTTTCATCATTTTGTTACAGGAATTGAAGATCAGCCAGCAGAAAGCTGCTGAAAAAGCCAAGGAAAATGCCCAACCTCAGCCGGCTAAATCGACAGGGGTCAAACCAATGGAGGTCAAACCATCAGAGGTGAAAATAGTGGAAGGCAAACCAACAGAGGTCAAGCCAACAGAGGTCAAGCCAACAGAGGTCAAGCCAACAGAGGTCAAGCCAACAGAGGTCAAGCCAACAGATGCCAAGCCAACAGAGGTCAAACCAACAGAGGTCAAACCAACAGAGGTCAAACCAACAGAGGTCAAACCAACAGAGGTCAAAACATCGGTCAAAACATCGGCGACCAAAACTGGGAAGAAGAAAGGGAAGAGGATGCAGATACAGGAGACTGAAGGAAGCAGTGATGATGAGGTGGGATTTACAAAAAAGCAAAAAATTGTTAGCGAGAAAAGCATTAAGAAAGAATATGGTTTATGATTTGTGTATGCAGTGCTTCACTGATGATTACTGTATGCACAATTTGATAAAATGCCTGGATGTCACTTAAGATACTCCATTTTAGTAATATCTTCATTCGCACTAATACATGACACAGTAAAAAAGAATTCACAATTAAACATTAACATTGCTTTTGCAATGTTTTGAATATAGAAATAAATCCATTTAATACAATCGACTTTGTCCTCAGAGTAATGCTAAAGAGACTGTTAAAAAACCAACTGAGAAAGTCACCGTTAAGGAGAGGAAGGGTAACAAGACGCGCAGAGACACGGGTAACCACAAGGGTGGCAAGACCCCAGTGATGGAGAATGATAAGGTTACTGTACCCAAGCTGGCTAAGGTATGATTGTGAACCCAGATGGCTCTTCAATCAAGAGGGTGCTTTTAATGGTAATATTTGGTGGGGGGAGGGTTGGGGGGAGGGTTGGGGCTTTGTCAGCTTTAAATGGTACTTGAAAATGTTGAATTTTCAACTATAAACAACAAAAGACAATCAATTATTGTTCCAAAATTTTGTGTGCAGCATGCTTGACATTTAAATGCCAGTTAATGGCCCACTGCTTTATGCTCACATATGGCACACTACCTTCTAAAAACTATAATACTGTACATACAGTACAGTTGAGCTTCGTTATTGCTTTGCATATAGTCAGCCTAATTTCCATATTGATCACATGGCTCAGGGGTCAAAGGTTGTGAGATTTGGTAGGCAAAATGGCAGTGGGATGTTCATCCTGAAAAATGGCCGATCATGAGCTCGTCTGTGTGAGCAACTGTGCTTAATAACGCCACTGCCAGAAATGATGCACAGTTTTTTGTATTATTATAAAAGTGCAGCATTCTGTCCTTCAGGTAACGGCATATGAGTTTCTACAAGCTTGGACGTCACTGAAACGTAGCAAAAACACACAGGCATACGCAGATTTACTCAAGCAAATCTTACCAGAAGAATTACCAGAAGGTATTTTTGGGGCAAAGAAGTATTGAAATATGTATTGCTATTTTATTACAATTTTTGTTTGTACGGGCAATTTCTGGCACAGTTTTGTTAATAATACACGCATTTATAAAGCGCATTTTTCCAAGGGTTGCAATGCGCTATGTACAAGAACAATTCCACAGAAGGCAAAAAGGAGACAATGAAATGAAAAGGCAGGTGGTAAGATGGTAACATTGCTAATTTTCCTTTAAGAAAAGAAGCAAAATAAGCTAAAATGAGATATTCACAAAATAATTGTACAAAGCTTTATTTTAGTAATAAAGTGCCCAAATGAATTTATGAGGGACCCATAAAATTGCTTTGCCATGTTTACAGTAAAACAATACTTTTCATGATTATTTTGTGTTTAAATATTTGTTTTTGTTTCCTTTCACAGATTTATTAATACTATTAACCCTAACACTCCTCAATCCTCCAAAATCCTCATTGCAGTTTTGGAGGATTTTGGAGGATTGAGGATGAATGGTGTTTGAAAAACATGAGGATTTTGGTAGGAGTTGCTGGAATGTGGTACTATTTAATTTTCATTTTTCTCACTCGGCAAGGTACTGGTACTCCATCTGTTTCACAGTGCTGTACATACTTACATGCAGCCATGTAAAAAAAAAATAATAATAAAAAATTATAATAATAAATAAAAAAAATATAAAAAAAAAATAAAAAAAAAATAAAAATAAATAAATAAATTAAAAAATTAAAAAATAAAAAAAAATAATAAAAAAAATTAATTAAAAAAATCCCAACCCCTACCCTACCCTATCCTATACCATTCCCTACCCATCCGTCCCTACCCCACCCTTTCCTCAAGGCAATGATTATGATTGTTTGAATACGACTGCAATAACGCATAGTCAATTCAATGGTACACGTATGAGCCATTCCCTCCCTCCCCCTTTCCTCCCCCTTTCCTCCCTCCCCCTTTCCTCCCTCCCCCTTCCCTCTCTCCCCCTTCCCTCTCCCTTCCCTTCCCTAGCACTGTTTTTATGGTTGGAGGATTGAGGAGGTGAGCACCACTTATTTTGAACATAGTGCAAAATTTTGGAGGATTTTGAAGGATTGAGGATGGTACCCAGCAACTAGGGTCTAGTGCGTTAGGGTTAATCTGTAAACTGTGACTTGAAATAAATTGTGACTGGAAATAAATTTGAATGAAATGAAAAAACAATGAAATGAAATTCCTGTAGCTTTATAGAAGTGTTCTGATGAAAAAGGAATTTACCAGAAACTACCAAAATCTTATAGCAACCACCAATAAAATGGCACATTCAGTAAAACTAGTATTTATTAAAAATGGTTTGAGATAATTATGTCCTCTGTGTTTTTCTTTATATCACTTGAAATTTCGAGCAATTTCCCTTTCAATCACAATTTGGCAAATTAAATATTTGACTAATTGATAAACCATGCTATTGACAATTTGTCAGTGTAATAAAATGTTTATTAAAAATCATATACTGCATTACTGCATTGAAAATACCCACAAAACGTCCCAATTAAAATACAAAATTGTTAGCCATTCCTGATAATAATTAAAAAAGGGAAATATATCTTTAAAAGGGAACCGTTTCCCCCTTTAAAGATATAGTGGTATTGTGTTTTTGTTGGAAATGTTCCAGAATGATCTTGATTTTTTTTAAAAGTGTTTTACGGCTGAAAAAACTTCAAATTAAATTCCAAAATCTGCTCCATCAGATTCGGACAACAAGACACACCTGAGTGATAACCTATTTAATCAAGGGATATTTTCATTTATATATTTGCAGTGTTAACCAACAAATTGGACGGAGACATGCTTGTTCATATTGTCAAGGCTGTCTGCGAGCATCTCGTTGAATCAGGTAGGAAACATTAACATATTTATGCCACGCCCCACACCTGCCAAGAGAGATTGTGGTTACTTAATGAGAAGTGGCATGCACATATTTGGCGATTCAACAAATCTTATTAGTGAATTTGATTGACAGCTATCTATTGGCAAACTGGGGATCAATCAAAGATTCGGGAATACAATTTGAAAAAGGATGCATTTTTTTTAAATTAACCAATTCTTAATTTTTTAAATATCTTTTTGTATAACCCCGAACAAGGCAAAAAGCCATTCAAGGTACAGGGCTACAATTGAAGAAATATAAAAGAGTAAAAAGACTCGGAGGAGCTGATGGTGGGAATTGAGATTCCTCTTGAAACAGGATAGATCGTAGGATGAAGGGAAACATGCACCAGGCAAGGAATTCCAAAGAGATGCAGCACGTATGAAAAAGCTTTTTGTTCTACATCTAGGTATAGCTAAGGTGTATGGGTGAGAAGAGGCGGAAAGCCGAGTTTCTCACTCAAACACCCTTACAGGAGGAACCAAGTTGGATAGACCAGTAGAACATTTACTATGATAATATAGATGCGAAACAAACATACCTTTAAAGTTTTACGTTTGTTTACATCCGTTTTCAGATGGAGACCTGAGTTATGGATTACTGAACAATCTGCCCAAGGTGGATCGCTTCAAGACAGTAGCCCTATTTTTGTCACCCAGTGACAGAAAACGTAAGTTGTCACAATAGAAAGTTCCCGATAGACACCATCTTTAAGGGCAAATTTAATTTGGCGTTGACCTGTGTCAAGCAGTCTTAATTGTTCAAACAGTAAATGGCTTCACCGACTAATAATGAATTGAATTTGTAAAAAAGCTTGTGTGCCACACAGTGTGCTTACAAAGAGCTAGTCATGGATTTGCTTTCATATAATGTATGTTTTATTTTTAATTTATGGTTTACACCAGGACTACAAATTTCATGCTTTTTTAACCTGACGAATAAAAAATCTTGAATTGATTTTGCTGGTAAAATTGTTGAAAAATACGGGTGTTACATCTTTAATTAATAAACAAACTCATGACTGGGGTGCACATTCACCTCCATTGGCTTCAATGTGAACACAATCAATAACACCTCCTTACTTTCATGAGAGATTTGTGTCTTTCTTCTTCGTTACTCCAGGTTTGCTGCACTCTCTGAAGAAACTGAAATCAAGGAAGAGCGAAGCTTATACGGCGACTGACCTGGATAAACTGAAGCAACACTATAGCCTTTAATTACAGCGTGGCCAAAAAATAATTCCCCCCATTTTGTTGTATCAGAATTATCTGCATTTTTGCTGTCAGAAATATGATGCTCATTTTTTTCCCCCGACCATCTCTGAAATGTTTGTCGTCGGATTTTGTTTCTTAGGTTTTAAAAACAAGATTCATTTTTCTTTGCCTTTGAGAAAGAACCTGCTAGGTTCGAAAGATAAATGCCAATAACCATTATTTTGCATTTATATGTCCTTTAGGTAGGTTAGCAGTTTGCAACAGCTAATTCTCTATTTGTTGGAAATTGTTTGGCGTTTTGTACACGAGTACACGAGGTCGCTCAAGAAATCTGATTGGTCATTCAAGGCTTTTGATTAGCAGCTGTTGATTGTTCAATTGAAAGGGGATGCATAACTAGTCTTTATTTTTGTCTACATTTTGATAATTTACCGCCGTGTTTTGCAACTAAACAAGGATGTTTTTATACTTAGAAATTTACCCAGATACTAAAGTAAGTTAATTAAATCTGTCTTATCAGTTTTGTATTGTACAGAAAACAACACTACCTTGAGAGAAGGGGGGGGGGGGGGTGACTATCATCCATTTCACTCCAACTAATAAATGTTGCCAAAAGATTCTAGACGGTATCGGGTGTCTTTTGTGAGCCTGGCTGAGTGAGGTTATGTTATTGGGCTAACGTGCTCTTACCAATTCTAATAAACTGGTATTAAAAATGCATTGGTTCAATGACTTCCGACTAGAGCCCCGCCCACCCGAACAAAGATATTGACAAAAAAGAAAAAGTGCCAACAAGGCCCAGATGGCTCAGTTGGCTCAGTTGGTACAGTGCCATTAAGGTTCTCCCAAAGGGAGTAGAAACAAGTGCTGCTCTAGTAAATGTTTATTTGTTCACTCTAAAAGATGAAACTATAAAAAAAAGAGTATGAGTTTTTGTTAATTCTGATTTTTGTTTTATCCGCTTTGAATTAATTGTTAAGAATTTCACTTTTAAAGTGTTAGACCTTGATCATAGTGCAGTCATCTTGCATTTTTTCCCATAAAGATCCATGAGACCAAAACGAGGCAGGAAGCGAAAATAGTCTGGCCCCTTACATTGCTGTTTTGCAAATTAACACTGTACATCGTTAGAGCGCACAGGGGATCTGACATTGGCAATCTTTATCAGTGACAAAAAGGGGCGCAATATTACAAATGCCTCTTAATTGTTACCAATTGTAACAATGTTTGGATTTCTGGATATTCTAATTTTCCAATACCGGGGTGATAGAGCAGCGGGGTTTAATAATGAGACGTTCATTGTGGTTACAAGGTTGTTAACTTTTATGTTTGAAATCCCTGATTGTCCTTGCACGATAAGGACAAATGCAATTTTGTATTTAATGCATAAATCGATATCACAATAGCAGTTAATGGTTTTAGAAAGTTTACAATACGATTTGATCCTTTCCATTTTGAGAAGTATGAGAATGATTAATGCATACTACTCAAAACAATTTAGGGAACACCGGAATAATCTCAGTTAAAGCAAGATCATTTATTTCAGATAAACACAATGTTTCACAGAATTTATGAGAAACAACTGCACAATGAAACAGATGATATAGGATGCATGTAGTGATTACACATTTCATGACATGACTACTGAAAGGGAGAGGGGGTTGCAAATGAAAACCCTGGTTCATGGAACATTTCAAACCTATTTGATGTTAAAAATCCAGTGTTCCCTAAATTGTTTTGAGTAGTATATATGTCACTCCAATTAAAACAGTATAAGTACATTGTATTGCTAAGAAATTATGACAATACATGCATTTCATTGTGTTATTTTGTGAAAATATGTGTTTAGTTGGTGAGAGACTTCGTTGGAAGGGACCATGAGTTATTAATGAATACATGTATAAATGAGACTGCTTGAAGATTGAAATCACCTGTTTAACTGACTTAAAAATAAAACATGTTGAAGCTAAAATGTGTTCATATTACATTTTGTTTTAATTTTGTGATTAATGTATATATAGCTATAGCACATTATCCCTTACCGCCTAGGTATTCTGGTTAGGAACCTTCCTTAACCCTAACCCCCTAGGTATTCTGGTTAGGAACCTTCCTTAACCCCTAGGTATTCTGGTTAGGAACCTTCCTTAACCCCTAGGTATTCTGGTTAGGAACCTTCCTTAACCCCTAGGTATTCTGGTTAGGAACCTTCCTTAACCCCTAGGTATTCTGGTTAGGAACCTTCCTTAACCCCTAGGTATTCTGGTTAGGAACCTTCCTGAATCCTCCAAAATCCCTCAGTGGACATTTGGAAACATGCCCTTATCTTCAAAATGCACCATGCAATTTCGTTGATCTTTCATATTCAGCACTTATGGCCTGTACTTCTTGTCGGGTAGTAATTTTGCCCCATTTGAAGAGGTGAAAGTACCAGTTTGCAACAGCGCTGAAGTTTTAAAAAAAAGTGCCACTTTGAGGATTTTGATGGATTTGGGGTGGTTAGGTTTAATGTTTATATAGCTATAGCGCATTAAAGATTTCATAACCAGAGACAAATGATAACCTGTGTTTGTTTAAAGAAATGGTACCGGTACCCCATTGGTAATAACCAGATTGTTATCGGAACAGCTACCGAATTATCATCTCAAATCTATCTTGATGTGAAGTTGTCAAGGTATCATTCATTCACACAAATTATTCTATCTAAAGTGCTCTCATTTTAGAGAAATATATTTATTATTTTTTGGTTAACATTTAGTGTTTTATTTAAACAAAAAAGTGATGCTTTTTCACAACTGGACATGACACCCCGATAGTGTCTAGTGTACGGATTGCGAAATCATGACCTCTGGAACAAGGTGACGCGTATGTTAACTACTATGAACATACGTGTTCCCACGTGAAACATCGTTTAAAACACAGCACGGCAGAATTCCAGTCGATCCAGCAATTTTGGATGCAATTAGACATCGTTTCATAGCACCAAAAAATAATAATAATAATATATTTTTTTGTTTTGTTATTTTATTATTATTATTTTTTGTTTTTTGTTGTTTTGTTTTTGCCTTACTGGGATTCGTGAACAAGTGTGCACATGTTAACGTACCGGTAGGCATTACGTTATTGCCAGTGACATTTCGTGATCGGCACTCATTGTTACAGGTATATTTTGGAGCACAAAAGGCATTCGTTAGCGCTCAGTCAGACATTAATTGCCATTTGTGCAGAGAATGTTGTCTTTGTCAAGTCTTTAAGTGTATTTGCATAGACCTACATTTACCAATGCCCAATTTTATGGAGCCACTGTTAAAAAAGCAGCCGATATGTATAATCTATCTCGCTTACTTATTTCAAGTTTAAATATTTAAGTAAGACTAATTGCGGTGACACCATGTGGAATCTCAATTGAGTAGTAATTAGTTCTGAAAAGAACTGGGGGTACAACTCGACGTTTCGATCAGTATGCTCTGATCGTCCTCAGGAGAATGCCGGACTCTGGAAAATGCTGCTGCTTAATATTTGTTGGTATTTTGATGTTTTACCTTGGCACAAAATATGCTGGCAAAATCTTTTCAAGGGCCCACCCATAAAATTTGCTCGGGAATATACCGGGACAATATAGTTCAAACGCTGTATTTAAAAAATGTTATATATTAATTTATTATTTAATTTTGGAGGGGGAAAGTTGAAAGATTCTTTGTCGGTGCTTAACTCCCTGCCATACGGAAAATACCATAACACGAGTCCACACCGGTTTAAGTAGCAAATACAAAAATTAATCAATATCTCTCAGTAAAATCATCCATGAACATGGGACGTGCAATTTAACGCTCATTTCACTGAAATATATTTAATAAACCATTTCATACAGCACTCCGTAAACTTCCTCAGCCTTATTGATTACGTGGCCAACATCTCGAACAGTCTTCAAAAGTGGTAGAGAAAATGGCGGCAATAGCCTATGTTCATCTTCCCCGCTGGTTTTTTTTTTCGACATGGTAAATGCTCGATTTGGAGCTCATTGATGGATGTTGTCATAGCAATCGATGATCTTGATATTACTAATGCGGAGATATTGGCTTTTACAAACCAAAATGTAACTTATATATGTGCCTGTGAGCACTGTTTTCCGCCATGAACATTGTCACGGCGTTCCAAGCAATCTTGCCCTTGGATTGATGTAAGTATTAAGCGTTTGATTGCGAAAAAACGATGTGCTTTTAACCTTGCTAAATGTACAGGCTCTGTTGATCATTGGAACTCCTACAAGAAGGCTCGTAATACGGTTAAAACTGCTGTTAACATTTCTTATTCAAGATATGTTAACAAGCTTTTTTGTGGAAGGAATGACAACAAAAAACGTTTTTTTGCTTTTGTGCGCAGTAGAAGAAAAAGCCCATGTCCTCCCGTTATTAATAATCATGGTGAGGTTATTCATAAACCGGATATGATTTCTCAGATGTTTGGCGAGTATTTTAACTCTGTTTTTGTTCCTTCCGAAACAGAATTACCTAGTACTCCGCCTGAGTGTGATTTTCCCCTCCCACCAGTCAGGACTGCTAAAATCAGTAGTCATGGCATTGCTCAAATTATCGACAACTTGCCGAATGATAAATCTCCGGGTCTAGATAATATTACCCCTCGGCTATTGAAATCATGTTCTGGCATAATTTCACCAATTCTTTGCAAATTGTTTTGTATGTCTCTGTCACAGGGTGAACTCCCAAGCATGTGGAAAAGAGCTAATATTACCCCCGTTTTTAAAATCAGGGGATACTAGTGTAATTTCTAACTACCGTCCCATTGCCTTGACTTCTGTTGTGTGTAAAATTATGGAGACTGTTATAGCATGGAGGAAGAAAACAGAAGGAGTCACAACGAAGGCATATCAAAGGTTCAATGTCTTTTGCCGCGGTCGTAAAACTTCCAAGCCAGCGCTAATCGTTTAATCCGATTATCGAGGAGAACTACAGCCTCTTATCTCATAACCAATTAGCACTTCGGAGTGGCCCATTGAAAATACGTTACGGCCGCCCGCTACGCTTACCAGTTTTACGACCGCGATAATCCCCTTGTGTACAATGTCTTTTGCCGCTCGGCCTGCTCGCGACCAGCATACATAATTGGAGGGTAGAAATCTGTAGCAAACGAATAAACACAAAACGTATGCGCACTACTTTTCGCGGGCTTTTTATATTGCGCAGTTCAATTGTCTTCAATAGCGATTTTTCCATCGAGTATTTTGGTGTTTTGATCGTCGAATTTGGCGAATCCGAAGCTGACTTACGGTAAATATAACATTCAGATGTTACAATAAAGTGTCTTTTTAGCAACTTATTTTAAGGATATTTCCGGTGATCTCCGGAAGCCAACAAATTGTCAAATTCAAAGACGCGTTGTTTAGCTTTTTATCATTTCAATCCTTATATTTGTGCGATGATGCTGTGCAATGAAGATATTGCAGTGTTGGATTCGTAGGTCGAGTTGGATCGGGAGCCAGCCTTCCGTGTAGTGCAATAGGACATCGCGTCAGCAATGCGCGCAATGCGCATGTGCAAAGAAAGCCTGGCTGTAGTTCTCCTCGATAATCGGATTAAACGATTAGCGCTGGCTTAGAAATTTTACGACCGCGGCAAAAGACATTGAACCTTTGATATGCCTTCGTTGTGACTCCTGTTTTCTTCCTCCATGGTTATAGCTAGCACCGTCAGATTCCATCTTAGTGATTACTTACTGTTGTCACCTGAGCAACATGGATTTGTTAAAGGTCGCTCGTGTGTAACACAACTCCTTAATGTTACCAACACTTGGTTAAAGCTGTCATTTTTCAGTGGAGCAATATTTTCCAATTTTATTTTCAGAAATGTTATCTCGGCAACATACTGGATGTACTCAGTGTAGTTCCAAGTCAAATTAGAAAAAATCATCTCTCTAAAGGGTGCACCCCACTAAATAATGAGGAATTCATGCGCCAAGCTGTTTATCATAAAGTGTATGTCCTCAAAATTTTCTGAAAAACAAAGATTTGAGGCCCATACATTTGATGGATTGTGTAAATATGGCCCAATATCATAACCTGGGGGTCCTTGGCTTTCAACTTTGAGTATTTTGGACACACTAGTCCCTGAAAAAGTGGTCCTAATTTGATTTCAAGCGTAAGGCCTTTTTCCAAAATGGCTGTTTTTCAGTGTGGACGTTTTCACTACTGTAGAGGGTGGTTTTCATTGGGATGAGGATAACTTCCTGAAAACCTGGACTTTAGACAGTAAATACAGAAGAAAATAAAAGGTTATGTATCGATCAATATTTTTTGTTTTTGTTTTAAACACTGTGGGACTTTTAAGTATTTTTTAACGATTTTTGAATATTTGGTGTTTAACACTGTTTACTCTGGAAGTTTATTTAGTGGAGTGCACCCCGAGGGTGGGCCAATTCGCTGAGGTGTCATGTCTGCTATTCACAATGAATTGGATTGTCGGTGTTTTGTGTGGGTTTCGGCTGGTGGGTGGCGTTTTAATGTAGCGAAATGTTGTAATGTAGTGAAATGTTGTTTTAAATAGTGCATTGGGTGTGTGTGTGTGTGGGGGGGGGGGGGGTGCTGGGTGTTATTGTGTGTGTGATTTTTTATTTTATTTTATTTTTTTGGGGGGGGGCTTACTTCGTTGTTTTTGGTGTTCTAAATTGTTTTATTTTTATATAATGTGTAACGTGTGTTTCCCTTCCCTTTTTAATGTTGTATGTTACCGTGCAATAAGTGTAATTTTAATTACAGTATATTTACTATTTTAAATGTTTATTATATTTTTGTACAATAGAAATCTTATATATTTTTATGGTTGTAAGCCAGTGGCATTGGAGTTGAAGGCCTTCGGGTCATAGTTTTTAAGTAAACTTTTTTTAACTCCAGGCATGTGCCACTGGTTAACTGTTCTTGTTTGTATTGTTTTTGTTGTTTGTTTTGATGACATGCCGAATAAATAATAATAATAATAATAACATGACATTGTGCGCACATTGCATTGTAATGTGCACGGTTTAATAATCCGTTTGCACGGTTTAGCAATCCATTAAGATCATCATCAGAACAACTACTTCCATTGACCTCCGCCATGTTGAATCTACGAAGCCTGGGAAGGGACAGTGGTAAGAAAAAAAAATTCAATGGAGTATTCCGTGCGCACGGATTACTAAACCGTGCGAACGGATTCCCAATCCGTGCGAACGGATTACTAAACTGTGCGAACGGATTCTTAATCCGTGCGAACGGATTACTAAACCGTGCGAACGGATTACTAAACCGTGCGAACGGATTACTAAACCGTGCGAACGGATTCCTTATCCGTGCGAACGGATTACTAAACCGTGCGAACGGATTACTAAACCGTGCGAACGGATTCCTAATCCGTGCGAACGGATTCCTAATCCGTGCGAACGGATTCCTAATCCGTGCGAACGGATTACTAATCCGTGCGAACGGATTACTAATCCGTGCGCACGGATTACTCCATTGAATTTTTTTTCTTACCACTGTCCCTTCCCGGGCTTCGTATATTATGAAGTGCCTCCCCGTACAACAATTTGTCTGAATGAATGGGGGGGGGGGGGGTATGGGTTTTTCCTTTTTCTTTTTCTTTTCTGTTTTTGGGGCACTATCGGGATTTTTCTTGGGGCACTTGGGGGAGGGGGGCACTGGAAATTTGTGGGGGGCACGTGACCCGCCAGGCCCCCCCGTGGCTACGCCGCTGCATTGAAGGTTTCTATGTCGCTTCTTGTTTGCCTGTTTCTAGGTTTTCGTGTGTAATTAACACACTTATACTTCATGTTGTTACGTACACAGCCTTGATTGATTGATTCATACGTGATTGCTGTATTCATTTTCCTGTAATTGTTAAAAAATAACAAGGTCGCGTGACTGATTGTACCAACAGTTTGGCGCAGCCATCACGTGATCGTAAAGTCATTGTGTATTATACTTGTGCTGGAGTTTCGCTGCTGGGTTATACCACAGAGAAAGGACACAGAATTCTATGGTTATACACCATGAGCAATATGAATTTACCGCTGTAATAACGCACTTTGAGGCAGTCGGGTATACGTTGTCCCTTCAATCGACGTGAAATGAACCTGTATACAATACATCGATCCAGTCTGAATGCGATGATTGCTGCATGCCGTCGGTTGCATTTACTACTGGAAATACGTACACGTCAAAACTTTATGTTCAAATATCGCTATTTACAAGATAACTGAATTGTTTTATTTTCTCAATTTTTGTTAATAGCAAACATTCATTGTTTGGCAACAGTGCTGTCTCGACCCTCACAGCAATAAAACATGAAATTTGAAGACTAAATGTCCCTTTAAGTCACTAAAGAATGACTTGTAAAATGAAATTAAAAAGTCTTGTTTTGAATGTTCACGTATAATCTCCCTTGGTTACTTAATTCAATTTTACAATATTGTTGATATTTTGATGTTTTACCTAGGCACAATTAATATGCTGGCAAAATCTTAGAAAGATTCATAAAACATTGCTTCCTGAATATACCGGAGAAAATACTTAAAACGTTGCATTAAAAAAGGTTTTATTAATTAATTATTTAATTTATTATTTAATTATGGGAGGGGGGGGGTTGAGAGATTGTTGGTTGGTTCTTAAAACCCTGCCCTTCCCCTAGAAACATGTTAGTAATAATGCATGAATAGCAGTACTTGATAGCAATGTGTCAAGAAAGAGAGAGCATTTCTGAAAAAATAGTTTTTGAACAAGTCCGTGTTTCTATAGAAACATCGCTATTTAAATTTGTGCGTCACTAAAATATTTAAATAACCCTGAAACACATTGCCAAGACAGACAAATAAAAATAAAAATTCAGCCAAAAATAACAGACATGTTTTACAAGCGAATTCATCATGGTGCCATACTAATTATTTATTAGACAGTGATGTTATCTTACAATTGCTATTCAACATAACTGACAGTGATTTGAATGAAAATTCAGCTGAACAAAAAGTTGCAGTACAAAGCATTGCTTCAATGGCATGTTACACATGTAGTTTTCTGTAAGAACTCATGCATCAATAACAATGGTATTGATGACTGTTTCATAATAAGAAAAGAATATTCAAAGAGCAACATGCATGCAACATGCATGTCCATTGTTTTAGAATGGTAGAGCAAGAGTTTAATATGTAATTGGTCCTCCATTATTCTCCATAACTGAGTTCTTACAGAAGACTACATGTGTAACATGCCATTGAAGCATGCAATGCTTTGTACTGCAACCTTTTTTCAGCTGAATTTTCATTCAAATCACTGTCAATTGTGCATGCATGATTGAATTTCAACCATTTCATTACGAGCTGTGTAGAACATGTAATTATGTCATTTGCTTTTTGAATTTTTAAAATTCATGCAACACTTGTTGAGATATTCTAAAAAATATTAGGTAGGGGGAACTTAGAAGTTGTGATGAGTGTAGTTGTGCATTAAGTCTATAGTTATTTGTCGTAAAGATGCATATTCCTTGCTGGTTGATTGACGGATTTCTTTCTGCGAACGAAATTTCAAAAAATGTTTTGGTTTCGAATGAAAAATACCATTAAACGAATTTTAAGAATCCACACTGATCTTAATACTAAATAGCAAATAAAGATTTAAATAAATATTTCACGGTAAAATCAGCCATGAACATGGAACATGCATATTTAACGTTCAATACCATTACAATATAGATCATTTAATACAGGACTCTGTAAACTTCCTCAGCCTAATATTGATTACGTGGTCCACATTAAGTTTTTAAAAATGATAAACAAAATGGCGGCGATAATTATGTTCGTATTCGCCGCTGATTTTTCAACATGGTAAATGCTCGATTTCGAGCTCCTTTGACTAAATCTAACCGGTATGAGCAAATAGCCACATATTGATTGGTGAAATTCTTGCGTCGGGAGATAAACAATTGATTTAATTTTTGCCCTACACCGACGTATGTATAGCACTGTATGCTCAGTGCTTTCCGAGTGTCTGTGAAAAACTACACAGGCGACTCGGGCGGGATTCGAACCCACTAGTGCAGTCGTCTTAACCTCTCGACCACCGAGCTTGCGACATAGTTGGATGTTGCCATAGCAATCGATGATATTGATATTACTTACACCCAGGATGTTGGCTTTTACAGCCCAAAATGTTACGACTATATTTATGTGAGTTTAGTTGTTCGCCGTGAACATTTTCAGAAGTATTACCAGTGTAAAAGGCTTTTGACATTGTGCACTTGGGCCAAAATATAAAGTCTCTGGTTTCTGGTTTCTGTGTGCGTCGCCTCAGACCTGCGCTTCGGCATTTTTAATTTTCTTTTTTTGTGGGGCTATGAAACGATGTCCACTTGCAGCCAAAATTTCTGGATCGATTGGAATTCTGACGTTTACAGGGGTATGAACATTTGCCCGATTTGTGAGGCCTCTCTTAGCCACCATACTTTATATATGGGAAATTTGGTCCTCGCGTATACATGTATCACGTAAAATAAAAAATAAATAAATAAATAAATAAAAAATAAAAAGCACCGATTTTGAAGCCAACCGATGACCAGAAACCGGAGATTTTTGGGGCCTTATTGCATTGTACATTGATTGACTTAAACTGCCTGGCTGAAAGTATTTGCCATGGCATCGGATGTTTCCACGTTATCCCGAAGTGAAATGAAACGTATTAGTTATAGAAAACCTGCATTAAATTATCATTAAGTCATTTACTATTTAATTTGATACTTTTCGACGACTGAAAAACGATTGTTCCGGACCGTAATGGTTCCGCGGACGTAATGGGTCGGACATAATGGGCCCGCGGACGTAATGAGTCGGACGTAATGGTTCCGCGGACGTAATGGGTCGGACGTAATGGTTCCGCGGACGTAATGGGCCCAAATCGGTTCGCGGACATAATGGTACTTGCGGACATTATGGTCCGGAACAAACGATTAACTATTCACACATGCACACAAGAAAACAGACTGCTTAAAAACTACACTGTAAAAATGGTGTTTAGAATTTAACACACGCAAAATAAACACGTTTAGGAATGCATGTAAGTGCTGAACAGCCATCCTCTGTACATGTCACAACGTGCTTAGCTTTTTCATATCTGCAGATGTTCATATGGTTTTTAGCATTGCTGTGGTTCCACTTCGTAGGTAGGCCTAACGTTGAATGGCTGGAAAGATCACTATATCTTGCGCCAAATTTCAGCCACTTTTGAAATTAACAATTTGGGCAAAGTTTTATATAAGCCAAACTTACATTATAAGCTGGATAACGTTTTGGATTGGGCTGTGATAATTATGGTCTTGCACATTTGACGTTGAAGTGTGCTTGTCGTTCCCGTGTTTGCTGAGGTTTTATACATTTATATTGTAAAAACCTTGATTTTACTTGTGCTAAAATATTTGTATTTTTAATGTGCATATTATAATTATTATTTATCATCAGCCGTGCCAAACTTTTGTTATTGTTGATGTTTGCGCATATATAGCCAATAATATTTTAAATAGTGTCGTCTTAACTGTAGCTACAATTGCAATTTTAATTCAATCAGCTATTTTTATATACTGTTTTGAGATACTGTTTTAATCAACGTTGTTTCTAATCGATATACCTAGTTGAATATTATAATCGTCAGTGCAAAAGCTTTTAATTATTTCTGTGCTCTATGCTACATCTTAATAAAGATGTCGAGATGTTGCTATACAACAATGCTGGTGCAGTAAGGGTTGGTGTTCTATAGTTATTGAAAATAAATACGCATATTTGCGAATCTCATTTCACCATACAAGTCACATTATGTTATAATATATCCTACATAATTAAAGAAAATGTATCCTACAGAGACGTGAACGTCTGTCGTAATTAACATACGTCTGTATTTCTTAAAGTCGTCACCTCACTTTCAAATATAATTCAATTCAGCAAACTTCAAGTGCATTAAGGTGCTATTATATTTTCTGTTCTGTTCTTTAAAAATATATGAGCCAGAGCAACTCTACCTTTACATGGATGAATTTGCTGCTGGGTTGTAAATCTTTATTTTGCACATGAAGCTACGCTTGTTGGTACACCCCAAGTCGTCCCATCTTTCATTTTTGTACATCTGAGTGTTGTCTTGCACATACCTGCCAGTAATACTTGGCTCCCCGACTGCCCATTGTTCAAATCCTTCCAGACTTCCATCCGTCCAGACATATTTACCTTCGAACTCTATATCATTGTATCCGATCCAAAAGTTTATTTTGTTGACGGCCATTGCATACTGCAATACGAAGTCGTTTTCTTCGCTATCAGCAATTGATACAAGATGAGCAGGCCTTCCAGGTTTGGAGAAAGTAGAGCATAATTGTTCAGCATCCATAAATGTTTTCTCCTCAATCACATAAAGGTAACAGTGATCTCTAAAGGCCAACCAAGGCGGGGGACAAGCCCTTTGAGTATAATATCTGCAGCTTGTATCAATACATGCAGGTCTCAGTAATAGCAATAGAATTATACACTGAATAATCATTGTGAAAGTTTGGGTATGTTAATGTTACAAAAGGGCTGAAGAGTCAGTATCGCTAATAATAGCTATATAGAGTATATATAATTATCCAATATGGCAGTTAAAACTTTGTTTTAAAACGTGTATCTATTATATGGTAGGCATAAATCATGAATCCTGAATAGCCGGACCTCCAGTATATAGCTCATACCAAGATGGAAAACCACACCCTCTCTCTGCGCATGTTATGTAGGTTTAATCGAATTGGATCTTTCTCAGTGAGATCGTGAAGAAAAAAGCCGATTATATATGAAATCCCCAAAGCCTTAGTTGGTGACATACAGCATGTATCACAATTGATGTTATACGTTGAAAAACGTATTTCCATTAAAACAACGTGTTATCACTTCGTAGATATCAACTCAAATGTTGACGAATTGTGTCCAATTGGTGGAATTGTCTGTGAGTGAAACAATAATCCTGTGAGTGAAACCATTATTTTATATCAATTGATATCAGTCAAGTTATTTGAAATTCTGCCAACGAGATGACAGACTTGATTCAAAACTCTTGTAGTGGTTCGCGTTGGTCAGTTCAATCCATTTCGCTGTCTACTGCTATCATTGTATATTGTTTGTATTCATGTTTTTCTTTGTTTCCGCGCCTTGAGCGCCCAGCAGGGTGGATATGTGCGCGCTAAAAATCTTTATTATTATTATTATTATTATTATTACTGATAGTCGTGCGCATGGTGCAGTGGTGTAGCTATACGTCATGTGTGGCGAACTAATGTGTCTATTGACCACTAATGATGAAGTGCCTCCCCGTAGTACAACAATCTGTCTAAATGAACTGTATTACAGTGAAGGTTTCTATGTCGCTTCTTGTTTATCTGTTTCTAGGTTTTCGTGTGTAATTAACACAGTTATACTTCATATTGTTACGTATGATTGATTCATACGTGATTGCTATATTCATTTTCCTGTAATTGTTGAAAAATAACAAGGTCGTTTTGAATGTTCACGTATAATCTCCCTTGGTTACTTATTTTAACCGTTTAGATCCCGCGGGCTCCAAAAAGAGCCTTTGTTGTGATACGCTTTGATCCCGCGGGCTCCAAAAGGTGCCGGGAATCGTCATGCGCTTGACGCCCAAGGCGACTTAAATCACCACCTGAAAATGCTTTGAGCGTTCTTTTGTTTGGCGCCCTCTATTGACACGAATGAAGTTTTTAAAACTTCATAAAAAAGCGCGCGTCACTTTGCGGTTTCCCCACTTTGCTAGCGTCCAGTCGCCTTGCCCCAACAGTCTGTTTTTTAGTTGCAATCATGATAGAAACGGACATAAATGATGACATTTTGGCTGAGATTTTGGCAGACAGTGGCTCAGATCGGATGACGATGTAACGGATGACGATAAAGGCATTTCTTCCGACGACAGCATAGAAGAAATTCCAGCGGCATTTCAAGAGGTAAAGCACAGTAAAGTGGGTTACAACTGTTGGAGTTGAGGAATGTAAATTTAGAAAATGGATCCCTTGAATAGGAGTGACCAAATCCCCACCCCCTGGACTGGGGCAAAAAGTCGGGCATGATGCAATGACCAAAGTGCTCGAGTGAAAATGTACAATTTGTAGTAGTTTGTTGGGGTTATTTGTATTCATTGAAACAGCTAGTTGATGTATAGATATAGCATAGAAATTTTAACATCCACCCATAGCCGGTCGTGCTATTTAGCGTCAACAAGCTGAAAATGCACTCTTAAGCTTCCAAAAGAATAGCCTCGTATTCGAAAGGCCCTCATAAGTCGTATTATGCAAGAAGTTGGGGGAATTCACATTCACAATCCCACATTAAAACGAAAATTTATCGGCAACGACTTTCGGAGAGTGAAGGCCGCCATCTTTCTTTTCTCAGCGCAATATTCATTTTGCGCATGACCCCCTGTGGCCTGTGCACATGCAGCAAAGTAGCAGTGAGATATTGCATTTACAAATGTAGGACCGAGATTAATCCTCCTTTGCCTTGTTTTTCTGTTGCAGCCTACCTACCAAGGTGACAGCCGGCCGAGATCAGGGAGGACGACAGGAAAGTTAGATTTCCGATCCGGTTGGGAACGACGATACCATTACGAGTGTGGGACTGTGCAGTTCACTGGAAATCCTGGCCCCACCGGCGACTTTGCCACACTGTCAGCAGTGGAGATCTTCAAGCTGTATTTTTGTCAACTCTTGTGGGATTGCTTGTCGACGAGACTAATCGCTATGCGCAGCAAACAATAGACTCAAATCCTGATCAACAGTTCCCCTGGCACCCAACCAACATCCCGAAATGATGGCATTTGTGGCACTTCTCATTGCTATGGGCATAAACAAATCCTCTCAATACAGGATGTACTGGTCGACGTCTGAAATTCTTCACATCCCATTCTATCTGTCAATCATGTCCCGTAATCGGTTCAGTTCAATTATTCGGTTCCTCACGTCTCCAATAACCAAATTCCTCGTAGAGCCTTGGCTAAACGGGACAAACTTTCCAAAGTTCAGCCCTTGATAGAAGTCCTTGTCCCGAAGTTTCTCAACTTGTATAACCCTGCGCAGAATCTGTCTCGAGACGAGAGTATGTTGAAATTCAAGGGACGCTTAAGTTTTGTTCAGTACATGCCGAAAAAACCCGTATCAAACGGGGTATTAAAGCCTTCTCCCAGAACGAGTCCAAAAGAGGATACAAGTGTGCTTGGAAACTATACACAGGAGCTGACGACACCCAAACTGTTTATGATGCAGACGTACGTGTAGATTCCAAGTCATCAGACTGCCATCCACCAAACCCGACAGTTGCAGGAAAAGTCGTCATTGATATGGTCCACGGGACTTGAAAATAAGGGACACGTATTGTGATAATTACTACTAGCCCAGCTCTTTTAGCTAAACTGTCTAAACTATACTAGGATTCGGATGTTGTGGAACTGTTCGTTACACTACACATGGAATACCCCAGGCCGGAAACCCCAAAAACCATAAAATGAAGAAAGGAGATGACCCATTTTTTTTTAAGTGAAAGGTGGGCAATTGTGTATAGTTTGGCAAGACAAAAAATCTGTAACACTTTTAACTAATGTAGGCAACACCGATTTGTCCAAAAAGCAAATTCGGTGTAATAAGAGCACAAGTGGATTTCGTGATGTTATGAAGCCCAATTGTATTGAAGATTACAACAAAAACATGGGTGGAACTGATCTTGCCGACCAATGTTTTCAGTACTACAATCATACACACAGAAGCTTGAAATGGTGGAAAAGAGTTTTTTCCATATGCTGAATATCTGTATTGTCAATAGCAGAGTAATATTCACCAGCATAGCACTAGCAGGGAACAAAAATGTCAGTAACCTTAATTTTCGTATAGGGATTGTACAGGGCTTGCTGTTGGGTTGGGAACGTAACGCAACAAGTCAGTTGAGATACCATATTCCTATTGGAATTGAAAAACCCAAATGGAAAGAAACGTGACTGCATTGTTTGCAGTAACCGCAAATTAAGCAGGCGAAAACAAACAAAGATGATCTGTAAACAACGTACACAACCTATGTGCATAGTTCCTTGCTTTGAGAAATACCACACCACTTGATTGTAAATCTGTGCTATTTACCTCCAACCCCCCCCCCCATTCAATGTTGAGAAAGGTCGGACGCACCGCAGATTACAGTCCAAACCAACATTGAATTGGGGGGGGGGGGGGAGTGTTAGCATGGATTGTGATGTATGTACACTGAATACAAGTAAAATGGTTCATTTCCAAGAAGAAAACCAAACAAAACAAAAAATCCCCAAAAATCTCATCCAAGTTATTGTTTTTCACATGGAAAAGAAATCTGATACATACAAATTCTCTGAAATATCACCTATTTGTATTACTTTTCTTCAGTGTAAATACTGATCTAATTATTTCATTGTTTTGCTTTTACACTTACAAAATAAATAGATGCACAATATTTTCCTCCCTTTGTATGCTCATTTTTACCATCAGTTTTACATACAAATATTTCTGAGCCATTTGGTATGTACAGTACACATGTAAAAAAAAGTGTCTATCACTGCAGAGTGAGGGTGCACTTCAATGAAATTGTGAAAAACCCACTGGTGCTGAAGTGACATTGGGCTCCTAATTGCTGTGGTAAAGAAGGGTACTCTCTTACACAAGTGGCTGGTATTGAAAGGGTTAATTTTACAATGTTTTTAATATTTTGATGTTTACCTAGGCACAAATATGCTGGCGAAATCTTAGAAAAGATTCATAAGACATTGCTTCCTGAATATACCGGAGAAAGTACTTAAAACGTTGCATTAAAAAAGTTTTATTAATTTTATTTATTTATTATTTATTATGGGAGGGTGGTTGAGAGATTCTTCCCTTCCCCTTGAAACGTTTTAGTAAAAATGTATGAAGAGTAGTATATTGACAGCAATGTGTCAAGAAGGAGACAGCACTTCTGAAAAAAAAGTTTTTGAGCAAGTCCGTATTTCTATAGAAACATCGCTAGTTAAATTTGTGCGTCACTAATGTGTCTATTGACCACTAATGATGAAGTGCCTCCCCGTACAACAATCTGTCTAAATGAATTGTATTACAGTGAAGGTTTCTATGTCGCTTCTTGTTTGCCTGTTTCTAGGTTTTCGTGTGTAATTAACACACTTATACTTCATATTGTTACATACACAGCCTTGATCGATTGATTCATACGTGATTGCTGTATTCATTTTCCTGTAATTGTTGAAAAATAACAAGGTCGTTATGAATGTTCACGTATAATCTCCCTTGGTTACTTATTTTAATTTTACAATATTTTTGATATTTTGATGTTTTACCTAGGCACAAATATGCTGGCGAAATCTTAGAAAAGAATTGTTTAATTTATTATTTATTATGGGAGGGGGGTTGAGAGATTCTTGGTTAGTTCGTTGGTTAAAGCCCTTCCCTTCCCCTAGGAACGTTTTAGTAAAAATGTATGAAGAAAGAGTAGAGTATATTGATAGCAATGTGTCAAGAAGGAGAAAGCACTTCTGAAAAAAAAGTTTTTGAGCAAGTCCGTATTTCTATAGAAACATCGCTATTTAAACTTGTGCGTCACTAAAATATTTAAATAACCCTGAAACACATTGCCAAGACCGACAAATAAAAATTCAGCCAAAAGTAACAGACACGTTTTACAAGCGAATTCATCATGGTGCCAGACAGTCATGTTATCTTAGAATTGCTATTCAACATATAACTGTGCATTAAGTCGAGAGTTATTTGTCGTAAAGATGCATATTCCTTACTGGTTGATTGACGGATTTCTTTCTGCGAACAAAATTTAAAAAAAAACGTTTTGTTTTGGAATGAAAAATACAATTAACTTAATACTAAATAGCAAATAAAAATTTAAATAAATATTTCACGGTGAAATCAGCCATGAACATGGAACATGCATATTTAACGTTCAATACCATTACAATATAGATCATTTAATACAGGACTCTGTAAACTTCCTCAGCCTAATATTGATTACGTGGTCCACATTAAGTTTTTAAAAGTGATAAACAAAACGGCGGTGATAATTTTGTTCGTCTTCGCCGCTGACTTTTCAACATGGTAAATGCTTGATTTCGAGCTCCTTTGATTAAATCTAACCGGTATGAGCAAATGTACCGGTAGCCACATAGTTGGATGTTGCCATAGCAATCGATGATATTGATATTACTTATACAGGCGCGGATCCGGGGGGGGGGGTCCGCGTGGGCACGTGTCCTGCGGGTAAATTGAGTAATAAAAAAAAAATAAAAAAAGGGAAACAAAATAATTAGTTAGTCTACATTTCGTTTGCAATCGGTAGTCTGTGATCGGGTGCAAAGCAAGCTAGTCTGGTTTCTTGACCCGATTCCTCCACGTCTATAAATTGTTCCATTTCGTCTGAAGAAGGGTCGGGGTACCGTGTGGAAATTACAATCGCCGATGTCAATTTACTGTCGGATTCTACGCCAGTACGCATAGGCCTGCGAAGTACGATGAGTCTTGCAGCTGATCTGCCGATGGTTTTAACACAGTGCAAGGAACAGTATGAAATCAAGCCCTTTTCTTGAAAATTTCAACTGGACTGAATTAAAACCAAGAAAAATTCCGGATAAATTAAAACTGAAGTCAAAAACTGCAAATTAAAAGCCAAAAATCGGGGCGGGAGAAACTTATATTGTTGTAGTCATGACATCGCTAAAATAATTGCTAAAAATAATGGCTAAAATAATGATATATATATATATATTCTCCATATAATCTTGAAAACTTTTGTAAAAAAAGTCAGGTGAAACTGGCCAGGAATCGCCTCAGATTGCACCATAGAGCATCCAGAATCCAAGTTTTCGGGGCCCTTAAGCGGGCCCCGGACCCAACGCCATAAGCGCTTCCCGCTTCGCGCTCGCATTTAATAATAATAATAATAATAATAATAATAATAATAATAATAATAATAATAATAATAATAATAATAATAATAATAATAATAATAATAATAATAATAATAATAATAATAATAATAATAATAATAATAATAATAATAATAATAATAATAATAATAATAATAATAATAATAATAATAATAATAATAATAATAATAATAATAATAAAGATTTGTAGCGCGCACATATCCACCCTGCTGGGCGCTTAAGGCGCGAAAACAAAGAGAAAAAAACATGATTACAAGCAATATACAATGTTAGCATAGGGAAAAAAAATGTTCGTGTTGGGTGTACCCCCGTCTAAAAAATTCCTGGATCCGCGCCTGTTATACCCAGGATGTATGCTTTTACAGCCCAAAATGTTACGACTATATTTATGTGAGTTTAGTTGTTCGCCATGAACATTTTCAGAAGTATTACCAGTGTAAAAGGCTTTTGACATTGTGCACTTGGGCCAAAATATAAAGTCTCTGGTTTCTGGTTTCTGTGTGCGTCGCCTCAGACCCGCACTTTTTAATTTTCTTTTTTTGGGGGCTATGAAACGATGTCCACTTGCAGCCAAAATTTCTGGATCGATTGGAATTCTGACAGTAGTATAGAAGGGGCATATGACCTCCGTTTCGGCAGGTGGATCATCGATGTGGATCACCCTGGTCCTCGATAGGGGCGGAGTTAACTGCATGTAACCGAAAGGCTGGGTGGATCCATGATAGCGATCGGGGTGGGTTGTAAATATTGTAGGTGAACGGAGATTACAAGTTGGCAAAATGTTGTCAACTATTTCCACTGGTTCAATAATGTACGAGTCTATAGACCGAACAGTGTCGCATGGTTCGTTGTCGTCTGCTGTCTAGCTCTAGGAACGCGTTCGAACAGGCCCGCGTTTATGACCTAACGAACCATTGGTCAACAATGGTCGTGGCCTTTGTACGTTCACACAAACAACACGTAGTGATTGACTGTGGTCAAGATTGTATTATCACAACGTATGCAATGAAGGTATGAAGTCGTGCACCACCATGTCTAAACATGGAGGAAGGATGGTCTAACATAATTGGGTGTTTACAAAAATACCCGTCTAAACAAGTGTGTTTACCGCTAATTGGACCCCGACAGGATGACAACCGAAAGTTTAACATTCACTCTTGCGAATAGTGCGGCAAATTTGCCATTCATTAAAATAAAATCTGTATAGCTACACAAGTTACACCCATTAACTCATATAAACTCAACCTGTATTGTTGTGTATTGTTAGGTTTGAAAATACCAACTACACTGTTCTTATTTAAACAGGTCCTTCATAAAATAAAATTAAAAAAACCTAATGTATGTACGGTTAAATGGCCCTTCATAAAATTTAAAAAAAAAAATACCTACATAAAGTCCTATGCATAACTATGATAATAAATGTTTATAAACGTGAATGGATCATTCCTATAAATGCAATGAATCATCAAAACCGAGAATCTTCCCCAAAATCACCAGTTGCAAATCCCGGTTACGTAGCAAAGCAGAGTGGAACAGACTATTTATATACGTACAAGTTACAACAACAGCCTGACAACTACCAGTTCGTGTTAGGACACGTCTATGGCATGGACGAAGGACTTGTCTATTGTTATCTGTATACCGGCGCTCGTGATAATATAGGTTTTCCCGGCCAATTTCAACAAAAAAAATCATTCAATTTCATCAACACGCTTTCAAATTCACGCGATTTTGATAATTCAATCAAACTAGGGTTTCTCCTTCGATATTATTGCATTCAATTTCGTTTTCGTGCACACATGATTTCTTTCTTTTCATTCTATTTCGTTTATAGGCATTCAAAACTACAAGATCACCATTCTTATGTTGAATATCTACCACATTTTCGCAATAGGTGCAATCAAATTCAGAGTCATCGAAGCGCACCAGCCTGTTGCTGCTGGCTTTGACGAAATTGAATGAACTTAGCGACCATTTGAAATTGAATGATCTCATTTGTCGAGTGAATGCTCAAGTGTTGAAATTGAATTATCTTATTTGTCGAGTGAATGCTCAGGTGTTGAAATTGAATGACTCTTTTTAACTGTTGAATACTGATGTAGCTGAGCATTTATTTTCAAACGAAATTGAATGAGCCGGGTATCAAATTGAATGATTTTTTTCCGAAATTGGCCGGGAAAACCTATAACTTAATAGGTCACATCTGATTCAATTTTGTTTATATTAAGCACTGAGCAGTTCCACACTATCGACGTGTCCATTGTTGACACATGACTGAAATGCCGACTTGACGGCACACAGGCAATTCAAGTGATGGCAGCAACGTCCCGGCATTCTGGCCACGTTTAAGACATACCAAGAGTCGTTGGTTCAAAGTCCTTGGTGTAGTAGATGTATCAGTAGTGCAGAAAGATATGTATATCCATTGTCTCTTAACCCTCCTCCTAAAATCAATTTTAAAATCAAACTACATGTACATGATGCCTGTATTCCAAAATGCTTGTATTATATTTGAACTATATGCTGTGCATGTTGATGGGCATGGACACCAGACATCCGTAATCCTATCGATCGATAAACTCTTGAGCCATTTAGTAGTCGCTTAATGTAATGTTTGGGCAGTGGATTATCGATATACAGGGGATTAATGTATACCAAATACATGTCAATACACGTAGCTATACACAATAGGATATTTCCCTATAAAAATTGTCACCAACCGGGAGATTCGCATGGGTGCAGACCAAGAAGGATTATGACATTGTTGGGGTCTAATTAACTTAATAATTTATGTATAAAGTGCTGTGCCGACTTTGTCTATATGTATATACCCAGCGTGTTTTTAATTATTTATTTATTTTTGTATTTATTATACGAGTCCCTTCATCATTTCAGGTATTTCAGTATGTAAAGTACAAAATAAGCGTTCTGCATAAAATGAATGTTTATCTTTATTAACTGTACCGGTACTAGATATGTTTGTTATGCAATAACGAAACATGTTCATTTCTAACTGGTCTGATAGATTAATATCCATATGAGTCCAGAATTAATCCTAACCAGAGAAACAAGCTCAGGACTTACATACATGTACCGTACCGTGAAAATAAATTTGAGTTTGAGTTATATTTGTATTGTGATAATAATTCATCATACCATCATGTTCCGCCCAATTTAGATGCTCTTAATTCACACAAGCTGTTTATTGAAACAGGGAAATAATTGGTCAAGATTCCAGTCAGAGAATTTGCCCACGCTGTCACCTTGATGTCAAATTAGAAATCAGAAATCATACCTTTTTTTTATTGTCCACTATACAAGGACTTTAGGAAAATGTATGTTTGTTGATATTATCAAAACAAATGATCACTTTGAATTTTAAATTGCAAAGAAAGACAGAATTTCCTTATGAAGTCTTCAGATGAAGCTACCATTAATTGCGATGCCAAATATATATTTTCTTTGTAAATCAAAATGAAAGAGTATGCTCTTTGTAAACACTCCTTCAAGTGCGATTATTATTATTATTGAACGGGTAAAGGGGTTTGTTTCAGATTCGGGACAAAATATAATACAATACAATTAATAATATTATTTGAAACTATATGTTACAGCTTTAACTAAGAACTTAGGTCACTCTTGTGTAACCGAATTATGCAGGGAAAATGGCTTACGAGACAGGAAAACATTTACCATAAAATTAAAACTTACAAGACCTATTATATACTCGAGCGCTCGATAAAAAGAATTTTACATGAAGACCATTTTAATACTAGAAAAGACACTGTATGGAAAATATTAATGTATCAGCATAAGACATGTACGAAGGTATACACCCACAAAAATTTACTTTATTGAATGTCCGTCAAACTGATGGAAAAACTCAATGAGGTTAACAATTATACCCACATCCGTTTGTGGGCACTGAAAGTCTGAACAATAAAGCAGTAATAAGTGTCAGGGTGAATTGACAATCGTTGGGTCTGACTTGATTTGTAATTATTATTGTATTTCATTAGGCCTAGTCTATCTGATGAAAATGAAATGGTTTGCTTTTGTTACAACGGTTTTTGTTACAAGGGAAATCTGTTATAGGGAGCAAAACACGGTGATCCAATCGATGGGTATTAGGGATGGATTAATCATAACAAACCCTAATTCAAATTTGCCAAACTACTGGGCCTATCTTCCCCTAGGAAAACCAAGGACTGAAAGAGCCGTTGGAAAACATATTTGGCTCTGTACACGGGTTTAAACCCGGGTGGGGGTGGGGGGGGGGTGTATTCACACCAGCTTTTTGCCCAGTGGTGATTGTCCGTAGGATCACCCCTCCCCTAAATTTTTGGAGGGCCAAGGGAGCAAATTCGACCAGGCTCCTTGGTAACACTTTATATAAAGGTTACAAATTATTTAAGGACAGCATTGTTTTCAAATGTTCCAAAAAAATTCAATTTTCCCCAAAAAATAATTCAATTTTTCCCCAAAAAATGTCAAATAGAAAATAACACAAAAATAAAACATTTCCTAAAAGAAATTCCCCGATGAATTTTCATTCTAACCATTTCAAGGTCCTTAAATTTAGCATGGGGGATTTAAAATTAGAAATTTTGAATCATTCCGTAGTTCTTGTTTTTTGGTTGTTTTACTTTAAAAAAAATTAGGTTGATACAAATTGTACGTGTCATTTTTTCCCGTTGATAAACGTTCTTAAAAATACAATGGCGACAAAAGTATAATGGCGCGCGATGTAGATATTAAACGTTGCTTAACAGAACAGTGGCGACAAAGGAATACTCGTTATGTTAATTTATTTATTATCTATTATAATTCGTCCAAATGTCATCAACTTGTTTATTGCGTTTTGTCAAAACAAGACTGATTGCTTTTTACCCCATTATAACAGGTCATCATTTTTATGAGCTCGCGAAAGGCCTTACTTTGGAGATCGTATTTTTTATTACTATTCTATTTCATTTTCTCTTTTTTTAAATCCATCCCTGCCACATTATCATTGTGATAATATAAATGTCCCTTCGTTGTCTTAATGTCCCTTTGCCCGTCTGATTGTCCTAGTTTCTGTAATATAGTTTTGTTTGTCCTCGTTTTCTTTGTTTTGTCAAGTATTCTGTCCATTGTATACTCGATGATATTATTACAGGCATTTCTACATAAGTCCTATAGGTCTTTTGACTATGACTCCATAATTGCTTTTGTAATTTTCTGATCCTTTTGCCGTTCTTGCATTGATTTTTCTTTAAATCTCGCCCAATATTGTACACTGATTAACATTTTGGTTGTATTTTGGAAATAAATATCGATTTGAATTGAACTGAATTGAAAAATAATTACTTGTATACTGCAAACTGTAAAACAAGAAGAGATGATTACACATGGTGTTACCTGTATTAAAACTTAATTGTCTTATCCTATCCATCATGCAAAGCTTCAAATCACATGTACATTCATACTGCATGTCTGCTCTTTACAAAAACCGGGCTATTACAGTAACACCAATTTCGTCACCATGTTATTCATATTGCACGAGTTGCCCCATGCAATATGAACAACACTTCGTTATTAACATCTCAGTTTGTGACTGCTTTTCAATAGACCTAAAATGCATTAAAGGGACAGTATCGTCACGATCAGAACAGACTTTCAACAGGGCATGGAATCGGTGTCCTAGTTTAGGATGAACACAGTGAATGGAAATTACTGGCTCATCTATGCAACAGCAACGGTTATCACGTGGGGTATTATTTGCAGTCACTGAATTAATCTAAAACTTGCACTCCGATTCAGTGCCCTGTTGATCGTGACGACGTTGTTCCTTTAATAAAATGTCTTTGTATACGACATTTCTTCTACCCTTTTTTCATGTCGCGACCATTTTTGTTCAAATCCCTGCACGTGAGTATGATTACAGCGCTGGTAATTCTCAGATAGAGGCGCCAGACTCATTATTTTCTAGCCTCAGTTTGGTTCTGTTGTTTTGTATGGAAGAAAAAAAACAAGATGGCGGTACAGTGATAAAAAATATCAAAACCTTATACATATAATAATAATAATAATAATAATAATAATAATAATAATAATAATAATAATAATAATAATAATAATAATAATAATAATAATAATAATAATAATAATAATAATAATAATAATAATAATAATAATAATAATAATAATAATAATAATAATAATAATAATAATAATAATAATAATAATAATAATAATAATAATAATAATAATAATAATAATAATAATAATAATAATAATAATAATAATAATAATGTGGACTTATATAGCGCACGTATCCACCAAATTCGGGTGCTCAAGGCGCATTATATTACCCCTGCTCATCAGGCGCATAAATCATTCCTGAAACCATCTCAGCTCCCTGGGGAGTATACAGCTCAATTGCTGCCATTACAGCGCATATAGGGCTAATCAAACACAACAACCAACTCTGCCCTCACAGGTACCCATTTACCCCTGGGTGGAGAGAAGCAATTATGGTAAAGTGTCTTGCTCAAGGACACAAGCACCATGGTCGTGGTTTGGATTCGAACCCACATTCTGACAACACAGGATAAAGAACACAAATCCGATGCACTAAACCGCTCGACCATGGCACTCCTATAATGGTAATTGCTTTGTATTTATTCGACTGCTTCGCTGAGTTCAAAGATAATTTATTATAACTAAGAAATTTATCATCTGTGTTAATGAAATAAAGTGTACGTACACCCATTGGAGGAGGAAGAGAGAGAGAGGATGCATCCCCTCATGCATTTAGTCCACCGTCCATATGCCTAAAAAAACCGTGCTTGACCCCCAGAGAGCTGATAAGTAGATAATGCATTTTCTTCGCTACGCATTATAAATTTGTATGCACAAGTTTGGCTGGTAATCAAGAAAATATGCTAAGCAAATATTTCTGGTAAGCATTTTGATCTGCTTAACAGCTCTATGACATTGGCACATGTATAGACTACCTTTGGTATTCTCAATGTTCACAGGTTTAAATGAACCTTACTCGGTGTTGAAGTTGATGATGGTATTAGACATCCCTTGAAATATTTATATTTCAGGTGCTATCATGTTAAATGTTATCCATCCCCACTTATGATCTTGTAAATCTTGGTGACGAACTAGTAATAATGATAATGAACAGTTCTTATATAGCGCATAATACCTTCGATGAATACATCATATGTAATATAATGAAAATTCGCAATGCATTTTCACTATTTTCTCGACAGAATGTTATTAGCAGCAGCATGTCCAGGATTTTCAGAGTGGGTGGGTAAATATTTTTTATTTATTTTACCCACAAAAAACTCAAATGACCCGACAAATTTTGTCAATCAGAAATACCAACACGTTTGTGAATTTACCGAGAGACACTATTTTGTCAACCGGTCTGAAAAATAAATAAATAAATAGACGCCTATCTCTCCCACCACTCTTTGGAAACATGCCCTTATCTTCAAAATGCATCATACATTTTCGTTGATCTTTCATATTCAGCACTTGTACTTGGCCTGTACTTCTTGTCGGGTAGTAATTTTGCCCCATTTAAAGAGGTGAAAGTACCAGTTTGCAACAGCGCTGAAGTTTTCCAAAAAAGTGCCACTTTGAGGATTTTGATGGATTTGAGGTGGTTAAGGTTTAATGTTTATATAGCTATAGCGCATTAAAGATTTCATAACCAGAGGCCACTGATAACCTGTGTTTGTTTAAAGAAATGGTACCCCCATTGGTAATAACCAGATTGTTATCGGAACAGCTACCGAATTATCATCTCAAATCTATCTTGATGTGAAGTTGTCAAGGTATCATTCATTCTCACAAATTATTCTGTCTAAAGTGCTCTCATTTTAGAGAAATATATTTATTATTTTTTGGTTAACATTTAGTGTTTTATTTAAACAAAAAAGTGATGCTTTTTCACAACTGGACATGACACCCTGATAGTGTCTAGTGTATGGATTGCGAAATCATGACCTCTGGAACAAGGTGACGCGTACGTTAACTACTATGAACATACGTGGTTCCCACGTGAAACATCGTTTAAAACACAGCACGGCAGAATTCCAATCGATCCAGCAATTTTGGATGCAATTAGACATCGTTTCATAGCACCAAAAAAAAAAAATAATAATAATATATATATATTTTTTTTGGTTATTTTATTATTATTATTATTATTATTATTATTATTATTATTATTATTATTATTATTATTATTATTATTATTATTATTATTATTATTATTATTATTATTATTATTATTATTATTATTATTATTATTATTATTATTATTATTTTTGCCTTACTGGGATTCGTGAACAAGTGTGCACATGTTAACGTAGGCATTACGTTATTGCCAGTGACATTTCGTGATCGGCACTCATTGTTACAGGTATATTTTGGAGCACAAAAGGCATTCGTTAGCGCTCAATCAGACATTAATTGCCATTTGTGCAGAGAATGTTGTCTTTGTCAAGTCTATAAGTGTATTTGCATAGACCTACATTTACCAATGCCCAATTTTATGGAGCCACTGTTAAAAAAGCAGCCGATATGTATAATCTATCTCGCTTACTTATTTCAAGTTTAAATATTTGTTGATATTTTGATGTTTTACCTAGGCACAAAATATGCTGGCAAAATCTTTTCAAGGGCCAACCCATAAAATTTGCTCCGGAATATACCGGGACAATATAGTTCAAACGCTGTATTTAAAAAATGTTATATATTAATTTATTATTTAATTTTGGAGGGGGAAAGTTGAAAGATTCTTTGTCGGTGCTTAACTCCCTGCCATACGGAAAATACCATAACACGAGTCCACACCGGTTTAAGTAGCAAATAAACAAATTAATCAATATCTCTCGGTAAAATCATCCATGAACATGGAACGTGCAATTTAACGCTCATTTCA
Source organism: Zoroaster sp. YZ-2022 (assembly GCA_029582265.1). Taxonomy (NCBI): domain Eukaryota; kingdom Metazoa; phylum Echinodermata; class Asteroidea; order Forcipulatida; family Zoroasteridae; genus Zoroaster; species Zoroaster sp. YZ-2022. The sequence goes on along the minus strand of CM055826.1, from coordinate 25,635,289 downwards.
CTGAAATATATTTAATAAACCATTTCATACAGTACTCCGTAAACTTCCTCAGCCTTATTGATTACGTGGCCAACATCTCGAACAGTCTTCAAAAGTGGTAGAGAAAATGGCGGCAATAGCCTATGTTCATCTTCACCGCTGGTTTTTTTTTTCGACATGGTAAATGCTCGATTTGGAGCTCATTGATGGATGTTCCAATCGATGATCTTGATATTACTGATGCGGAGATATTGGCTTTTACAAACCAAAATGTAACTTATATATGTGCCTGTGAGCATTGTGAACATTGTCACGGCGTTCCAAGCAATCTTGCCCTTGGATTGATGCAAATATTAAGCGTTTGATTACGAAAAAACGATGTGCTTTTAACCTTGCTAAATGTACAGGCTCTGTTGATCATTGGAACTCCTACAAGAAGGCTCGTAATACGGTTAAAACTGCTGTTAACATTTCTTATTTAAGATATGTTAAAAAGCTTTTTTGTGGAAGGAATGACAACAAAAAACGTTTTTTTTGCTTTTGTGCGCAGTAGAAGAAAAAGCCCATGTCCTCCCGTTATTAATAATCATGGTGAGGTTATTCATAAACCGGATATGATTTCTCAGATGTTTGGCGAGTATTTTAACTCTGTTTTTGTTCCTTCCGAAACAGAATTACCTAGTACTCCGCCTGAGTGTGATTTTCCCCTCCCACCAGTCAGGACTGCTAAAATCAGTAGTCATGGCATTGCTCAAATTATCGACAACTTGCCGAATGATAAATCTCTGGGTCTGGATAATATTACCCCTCGGCTATTGAAATCATGTTCTGGCATAATTTCACCAATTCTTTGCAAATTGTTTTGTATGTCTCTGTCACAGGGTGAACTCCCAAGCATGTGGAAAAGAGCTAATATTACCCCCGTTTTTAAATCAGGGGATACTAGTGTAATTTCTAACTACCGTCCCATTGCCTTGACTTCTGTTGTGTGTAAAATTATGGAGACTGTTATAGCTAGCACCGTCAGATTCCATCTTAGTGATTACTTACTGTTGTCACCTGAGCAACATGGATTTGTTAAAGGTCGCTCGTGTGTAACACAACTCCTTAATGTTACCAACACTTGGTTAAAGCTGTCATTTTTCAGTGGAGCAATATTTTTAATTTTTTTTCTTCAGAAATGTTATCTCGGCAACATACTGGATGTACTCAGTGTAGTTCCAAGTCAAATTAGAAAAAATCATCTCTCTAAAGGGTGCACCCCACTAAATAGTGAGGAATTCATGCGCCAAGCTGTTTATCATAAAGTGTATGTCCTCAAAATTTTCTGAAAAACAAAGATTTGAGGCCCATACATTTGATGGATTGTGTAAAAATGGCCCAATATCATAACCTGGGGGTCCTTGGCTTTCAACTTTGAGTATTTTGGACACACTAGTCCCTGAAAAAGTGGTCCTAATTTGATTTCAAGCGTAAGGCCTTTTTCCAAAATGGCTGTTTTTCAGTGTGGACGTTTTCACTACTGTAGAGGGTGGTTTTCTTTGGGATGAGGATAACTTCCTGGAAACCTGGACTTTAGACAGTAAATACAGAAGAAAATAAAAGGTTATGTATCGATCAATATTTTTTCTTTTGGTTTTAAAAACTGTGGGACTTTTTAAAAGTATTTTTAAACGATTTTTGAATATTTTGTGTTTAACACTGTTTACTATGGAAGTTTATTTAGTGGGGTGCACCACGAGGGTGGGCCAATTCGCTGAGGTGTCATGTCTGCTATCCACAATGAATTGGATTGTCGGTGTTTTGTGTGGGTTTCGGCTGGTGGGTGGCTTTTTAATGTAGCGAAATGTTGTAATGTAGTGAAATGTTGTTTTAAATAGTGTATTGGGTGTGTGTTTGTGTGTGTGTGGGGGGGGGGGGGTGCTGGGTGTTATTGTGTGTGTGATTTTTTTTTTTTTTTTTTTTTTTTTTTTTTGGGGGGGGGGGGCTTACTTCGTTGTTTTTGGTGTTCTAAATTGTTTTATTTTTATATAATGTGTAACGTGTGTTTCCCTTCCCTTTTTAATGTTGTATGTTACCGTGCAATAAGTGTAATTTTAATTACAGTATATTTACTATTTTAAATGTTTATTATATTTTTGTACAATAGAAATCTTATATATTTTTATGGTTGTAAGCCAGTGGCATTGGAGTTGAAGGCCTTCTGGTCATAGTTTTTAAGTAAACTTTTGTTAACTCCAGGCATGTGCCACTGGTTACTGTTCTTGTTTGTATTGTTGTTTTTTTTAATTTTTTTTATGACATGCCGAATAAATAATAATAATAATAATAACATGACATTGTGCGCACATTGCATTGTAATGTGCACGGTTTAATAATCCGTTCGCACGGTTTAGCAATCCATTAAGATCATCATCAGAACAACTACTTCCATTAACCTCCGCCATCTTGAATCTACGAAGCCCGGGAAGGGACAGTGGTAAGAAAAAAAATTCAATGGAGTATTCCGTGCGCACGGATTAGTAATCCGTGCGCACGGATTACTAAACCGTGCGAACGGATTCCCAATCCGTGCGAACGGATTACTAAACTGTGCGAACGGATTCCTAATCCGTGCGAACGGATTACTAAACCGTGCGAACGGATTACTAAACCGTGCGAACGGATTCCTTATCCGTGCGAACGGATTACTAAACCGTGCGAACGGATTCCTAATCCGTGTGAACGGATTACTAAACCGTGCGAACGGATTCCTAATCCGTGCGAACGGATTCCTAATCCGTGCGAACGGATTACTAATCCCTGCGAACGGATTACTAATCCGTGCGAACGGATTACTAATCCGTGCGAACGGATTACTCCATTGAATTTTTTTTCTTACCACTGTCCCTTCCCGGGCTTCGTATATTATGAAGTGCCTCCCCGTACAACAATTTGTCTGAATGAATGGGGGGGGGGGGAGGGGGGGGGGTATGGGTTTTTCCTTTTTCTTTTCTGTTTTTGGGGCACTATCGGGATTTTTCGTGGGGCACCTGGAGGGGGGGCACTGGAAATTTGTGGGGGGCACGTGACCCGCCAGGCCCCCCGTGGCTACGCCGCTGCACTGAAGGTTTCTATGTCGCTTCTTGTTTGCCTGTTTCTAGGTTTTCGTGTGTAATTAACACACTTATACTTCATATTGTTACGTACACAGCCTTGATTGATTGATTCATACGTGATTGCTGTATTCATTTTCCTGTAATTGTTAAAAAATAACAAGGTCGCGTGACTGATTGTACCAACAGTTTGGCGCAGCCATCACGTGATCGTAAAGTCGTTGTGTATATACTTGTGCTGGAGTTTCGCTGCTGGGTTATACCACAGAGAAAGGACACAGAATTCTATGGTTATACACCATGTGAAATATGAATTTACCGCTGTAATAACGCACTTTGAGGCAGTCGGGTATACGTTGTCCCTTAAATCGACGTGAACAATACATCGATCCAGTCTGAATGCGATGATTGCTGCATGCCGTCGGTTGCATTTACTACTGGAAATACGTACACGTCAAAACTTTATGTTCAAATATCGCTATTTACAAGATAATAATAATAATAATAATGTATAGATTTATATAGCGCACGTATCCACCAACTAAGTGGCGCTCAAGGCGCATTATATTATTATCCCTGCTCATAAGGCTCATAAGGCTCATAAATCATTCCTGAAACCATCTCAGCTCCCTGGGGAGTATACAGCTCAATTGCTGCCATTTCTAGCGCATATAGAGCAAACCATCTCTGCCTTCACAGGTACCCATTTAACCCCTGGGTGGAGAGAAGCAATTATGGTTAAGTGTCTTGCTCAAGGACACAGGTGTCACGGCCGGGGCTCGAACCCACACTCTGCTGCTGGCAACACCAGAACTTGAGTTCAGTGCGCTAGACCGCACGACAATCCACTTTACGTGCATTATACAACACACGGGACCTACGGCTTTACGTCCCATCCGAAGGACGAAGCAATTATGGTTAAGTACCTTGCTCAAGGACACAAGTGTCACGACCGGGGCTCGAACCCACACCCTGTTTGGCAACAGTGCTGTCTCGACCCTCACAGCAATAAAACATGAAATTTGAAGACTAAATGTCCCTTTAAGTCACTAAAGAATGACTTGTAAAATTAAATAAAAAAGTCTTGTTTTGAATGTTCACGTATAATCTCCTTTGGTTACTTTATTCAATTTTACAATATTTTTGATATTTTGATGTTTTACCTAGGCACAAATATGCTGGGAAATCTTAGAAAGATTCATAAGACATTGCTTCCTGAATATACCGGAGAAAATACTTAAAACGTTGCATTAAAAAAGGTTTTATTAATTAATTATTTTATTTATTATTTATTATGGGAGGGAGGTTGAGAGATTGTTGGTTGGTTCTTAAAACCCTGCCCTTCCCCTAGAAACATTTTAGTAATAATGTATGAATAGCAGTATTTGATAGCAATGTGTCAAGAAAGAGAGAGCATTGAAAAAATAGTTTTTGAACAAGTCCGTGTTTCTATAGAAACATCGCTATTTAAATTTGTGCGTCACTAAAATATTTTTAAAAAAACCTGAAACACATTGCCAAGACGAACAAATAAAAATAAAAATTCAGCCAAAAATAACAGACACGTTTTACAAGCGAATTCATCATGGTGCCATACTAATTATTTATTAGACAGTGATGTTATCTTACAATTGCTATTCAACATAATACACCCATCACAACTTCTAAGTTCCCGCTAATATTTTAAAGAATATATCAACAAGTATTGCATGAATTTTAAAAATTCAAAAAGCAAATGACAGAACGACATGTTCTACACAGTTCGTAATGAAATGATTGAAATTCAATCATGCATGCACAATTGACAGTGATTTGAATGAAAATTCAGCTGAAAAAAAAGTTGCAGTACAAAGCATTGCTTCAATGGCATGTTACACATGTAGTTTTCTGTAAGAACTCATGCATCAATAACAATGGTATTGATGGCTGTTTCATAATAAGAAAAGAATATTCAAAGAGCAACGTGCAACATGCATGTCCATTGTTTTAGAAGGGTAGAGCAAGAGTTTAATATGTAATTGGTCCTCCATTATTCTCCATGGGTCGGACGTAATGGTTCCGCGGACGTAATGGGTCGGACATAATGGGCCCGCGGACGTAATGAGTCGGACGTAATGGTTCCGCGGACGTAATGGGTCGGACATAATGGGCCCAAATCGGTTCGCGGACATAATGGTACTTGCGGACATTATGGTCCGGAACAAACGATTAACTATTCACACATGCACACAAGAAAACAGACTGCTTAAAAACTACACTGTAAAAATGGTAGGTAAAACTTGTAGCTTTGCATGGTGAGGATGATAAGTAAGACTAATTGCGGTGACACCATGTGAAATCTCAATTGAGTAGTAATTAGTTCTGAAAAGAACTGGAGGTACAACTCGACGTTTCGATCAGTATGCTCTGATCGTCCTCAGATCGTCCTCAGATGGTCCTCTGATCGTCCTGAGGATGATCAGAGCATACTGATCGAAACGTCGAGTTGTACCTCCAGTTCTTTTCAGAACTAATTACTACTCAATTGAGATTTCACATGGTGTCACCGCAATTAGTCTTACTTGTAAAAATGGTGTTTAGAATTTAAACACACGCAAAATAAACACGTTTAGGAATGCATGTAAGTGCTGAACAGCCATCCTCTGTACATGTCACAACGTGCTTAGCTTTTTGATATCTGCAGATGTTCATATGGTTTTTAGCATTGCTGTGGTTCCACTTCGTAGGTAGGCCTAACGTTGAATGGCTGGAAAGATCACTATATCTTGCGCCAAATTTCAGCCACTTTTGAAATTAACAATTTGGGCAAAGTTTTATATAAGCCAAACTTACATTATAAGCTGGATAACGTTTTGGATTGGGCTGTGATAATTATGGTCTTGCACATTTGACGTTGAAGTGTGCTTGTCGTTCCCGTGTTTGTAACTTGCTGAGGTTTTATACATTTATATTGTAAAAACCCTGATTTTACTTGTGCTAAAATATTTGAATTTTAAATGTGAATATTATAATTATTATTTATCATCAGCCGTGCCAAACTTTTGCGCATATAGCCAATAATATTTTAAATAGTGTCGTCTTAACTGTAGCTACAATTGCAATTTTAATTCAATCAGCTATTTGTACTGTTTTGAGATACTATTTTAAGGAACGTTGTTTCTAATCGATATACCTAGTTGAATATTATAATCGTCAGTGCAAAAGCTTTTAATTATTTGTGTGCTCTATGCTACATCTTAATAAAGATGTCGAGATGTTGCTATACAATAATGCCGGTGCAGTAAGGATTGGTGTTCTATAGTTATTGAAAATAAATACGTGTATTTGCGAATCTCATTTCACCATACAAGTCACATTATGTTATAATATATCCTACATAATTAAAGAAAATGTATCCTACAGAGACGTGAACGTCTGTCGTAATTAACATACGTCTGTATTTCTTAAAGTCGTCACCTCACTTTCAAATATAATTCAATTCAGCAAACTTCAAGTGCATTAAGGTGCTATTATATTTTCTGTTCTGTTCTTTAAAAATATATGAGCCAGAGCAACTCTACATTTACATGGATGAATTTGCTGCTGGGTTGTAAATCTTTATTTTGCACATGAAGCTACGCTTGTTGGTACACCCCAAGTCATCCCATCTTCCACTTGTGTACATCTGAGCGCAGTCTTGTCTCCTGGAATTAGGCTCTCCGACTGCCCATTGTTCAAATCCTGCCAGACTTCCATCCATCCAGACATATTTACCTTCGGACTCTATATTATTGTACCCGATCCAAACGTCTGTTTTGTTGACGGCCATTGCATACTGCAATACGAAGTCGTTTTCTTCGCTATCAGCAATTGATACAAGATGAGCAGGCCTTCCAGGTTTGGTGAAAGTAGAGCATAATTGTTCAGCATCCATAAATGTTTTCTCCTCAATCACATAAAGGTAACAGTGATCTCTAAAGGCCAACCAAGGCGGGAGACAAGCTCTTTGAGTATAATATCTGCAGCTTGTATCAATACATGCAGGTCTCAGTAATAGCAATAGAATTATACACTGAATAATCATTGTGAAAGTTTGGGTATGTTAATGTTACAAAAGGGTTGAAGAGTCAGTATCGCTAATAATAGCTATATAGAGTATATATAATTATCCAATATGGCAGTTAAAACTTTGTTTTAAAACGTGTATCTATTATATGGTAGGCATAAATCATGAATCCTGAATAGCCGGACCTCCAGTATATAGCTCATACCAAGATGGAAAACCACACCCTCTCTCTGCGCATGTTATGTAGGCTTAATCGAATTGGATCTTTCTCAGTGAGATCGTGAAGAAAAAAGCCGATTATATATGAAATCCGCAAAGCCTTAGTTGGTGACATACAGCATGTATCACAATTGATGTTATACGTTGAAAAACGTATTTACATTAAAACAACGTGTTATCACTTCGTAGATATCAACTCAAATGTTGACGAATTGTGTTGCAGCATAGTAGCTTGTCCGCATCCAATTGGTGGAGGTTGTCTGTGAGTGAAACAATAATCCTGTGAGTGAAACCATAATTTTATATCAATTGATATCAGTCAAGTTATTTGAAATTCTTCCAACGAGATGACAGACTTGATTCAAAACTCTTGTAGTGTTTCGCGTTGGTCAGTTCCATCCATTTCGCTGTCTACTGATAGCCGCGCGCATGGTACAGTAGTGTAGCTATACGTCATGTGTGGCGAACTTGTGTCTATTGACCACTAATGATGAAGTGCCTCCCCGTAGTACAACAATCTGTCTGAATGAATTGTATTACAGTGAAGGTTTCTATGTCGCTTCTTGTTTGCCTGTTTCTAGGTTTTCGTGTGTAATTAACACATTTATACTTCATATTGTTACGTACACAGCCTTGATTGATTGATTCATACGTGATTGCAATATTCATTTTCCTGTAATTGTTGTTGTAATTGTTTAATTTATTATTTATTATGGGGGGGGGGTTGATAGATTCTTGGTTAACCCTTTCCTTTCCCTAGAAACGTTTTAGAAAAAATGTATGAAGAGTAGTATATTGATAGCAATGTGTCATGAAGGAGAAAGCACTTCTGAAAAAAAAAGTTTTTGAGCAAGTCCGTATTTTTATAGAAACATCGCTATTTAAATTTGTGCGTCGCTAAAATATTTAAATAACCCTGAAACACATTGCCAAGACCGACAAATAAAAATTCAGCCAAAAAAGTAACAGACACGTTTTACAATCGAATCCATCATGTTGCCATACTAATTATTTATTAGACAGTGATGTTATCTTACAATTGCTATTCAACATATAGTTGTGCATTAAGTCTATAGTTATTTGTCGTAAAGATGCATATTCCTTACTGGTTGATTGACGGATTTCTTTCTGCGAACGAAATTAACAAAAAAAAAACATTTTGTTTTGGAATGAAAAATACAATTAACGAATTTTAAGAATCCACACTGGTCTTAATACTAAAGAGCAAATAAAAATTTAAATAAATATTTCACGGTAAAATCAGCCATGAACATGGAACATGCATATTTAACGTTCAATACCATTACAATATAGATCATTTAATACAGGACTCTGTAAACTTCCTCAGCCTAATATTGATTACGTGGTCCACATTAAGTTTTTAAAAATGATAAACAAAATGGCGGCGATAATTATGTTCGTATTCGCCGCTGATTTTTCAACATGGTAAATGCTCGATTTCGAGCTCCTTTGATTAAATCTAACCGGTATGAGCAAATGTACCGGTAGCCACACAGTTGGATGTTGCCATAGCAATCGATGATATTGATATTACTTATACCCAGGATGTTGGCTTTTACAGCCCAAAATGTTACGACTATATGTTTCTGTGAGTTTAGTTGTTCACCGTGAACATTTTCAGAAGTATTACCAGTGTAAAAGGCTTTTGACATTGTACACTTGGGCCAAAATAAAAAAAGTCTCTGGTTTCTGGTTTCTGTGTGCGTCGCCTCAGACCCGCGCTTCGGCATTTTTAATTTTCAGTTTTTTTGGCTATGAAACGATGTCCACTTGCAGGAAAGATCACTATATCTTGCGTCAAATTTCAGCCACTTTTGAAATTAACAATTTGGGCAAAGTTTTATATAAGCCAAACTTACATTATAAGCTGGATAACGTTTTGGATCGGGCTGTGATAATTATGGTCTTGCACATTTGACGTTGAAGTGTGCTTGTTGTTCCCGCTTGTTGTTTGTAACTTGCTGAGGTTTTATACATTTATATTGTAAAAACCTTGATTTTACTTGTGCTAAAATATTTGCATTTTTAATGTGCATATTATAATTATTATTTATCATCAGCCATGCCAAACTTATTGTTGATGTTTACTCATTCATAGCCAATAATATTTTAAATAGTGTCGTCTTAACTGTAGCTACAATTGCAATTTTAATTCAATCAGCTATTTTTATATACTGTTTTGAGATACTATTTTAAGGAACGTTGTTTCTAATCGATATACCTAGCTGAATATTATAATCGTCAGTGCAGAAGCTTTCAATTATTTCTGTGCTCTACACTACATCTTAATAAAAATGTCGAGATGTTGCTATACAACAATGCTGGTGCAGTAAATGTTGGTGTTCTATAGTTATTGAAAATACGCATATTTACGAATCTCTTTTCACCATACAAGTCACATTATGTTATAACATATCCTACATAATTAAACAAAATGTATCCTACAGAGATATGCATACGTCCGTAGTAATCAACATACGTCTGTGTTCCTTTTTGCAATGAACAAAACTCTTCTCTCCAAACCAAAGAATTTGTTCTTCAAGATTCTCTTAACGTCTTAAAGTCGTCACCTCACTTTCAAATATGATTTAATTCACCAATCTTTAAGTGCCATAAGGTACTGTTTTCTTTTTGTTTTTTTAAGTTTTTTTTAAAGATATGAGCTAGTCTACGTATGCATGGATGACTTTGCTGCTGGCTGGGTTGTACATGTAAAGTCTACAGCATGGGTTACATTTTATAAAAAGCGCCAAAAATCATATTTGATAAATTTTGGTATAATAGGCCTATATATATTTTTTTTACTAAGGCACAGGGAGAACTCGTCGTACAACGTATCAGTGCTTCATTAGAGCACGAGTACCCCCATCCAGGGAGTAGGCCTAACGTGTCTTGTATGAATTCGTATTGATAGGCCTGTTTTTAGTTAACATTTGAAAGATGTATCGCCCGTGTTTATCGCTTTTAACGCTGTTAAATTTTTTCATTGGAACATTGCTTGAGGAAGTGAATACAAATTGTTAAATTACAAATGTCTCAAAAACATATCACATTTGTTTGCCGAGAGAAAGAATCGGATTACAAATATGTTCCTGATCCACAATTTTAACTAAAATATAAACATCTTTTTGGGGAAAAAAATGTATTTCCTACATGTTCTCGTCAGGATAGAGATTCTCACTTACTCTTGCCACGAGGCGAATGACTGAGGAAGGTCAAACACGTATGGAGTTATGTGAGATCCCTCTGATGAAAGGTGACAGTGACAGTTGTGATGTCAGTTTTCATAATGATTCTCCTGATAATTATGGGCTTAATTAATAATATCTATTTGGTCTTATAATAACCAGCCACTAGTGGATTGTGTTGATTTTACACCATTTCAAAGCAACACCAACACGCTCCTCGTGCGAGGGCGATTGTAGGGACAGAGCCTTAACGTGAAGGAGTTTATTGATAAGCTCTTCTGTCAATATCCATGAATGTGTATATTTATATTAGCATAAAGCTTATGTGTTAATGTTGACTTTTCTTGGTTCGTGAATCTGTTTCTCTCCATTCAAGTTTGATTTTGCACTGTTTATAATTATTGATCATCTTCTAATTGTATCCTTCCACCGGTCATCATCTGATGAAAAAAACACTTTGATAAGTTCTTGAAAACATAAACATAAAGCATGAAGGCCTAGTGTCATCAAAATCACAAAGTGTCAAAATACAGGGGTCTGAGGTTGAGAAAACGTCGAAAACTGACTATTTAGGGGTATGCATTGACGACAGACTGACGTTCAACTGTCATAATATATCAAAGGTATTAAGCAAAGTGTACTATATCGTATCTAGTTTAGCTTATATCGTGTCATTTTTTAACAAAGGAGCGAAGGAAAATGTATTTAATTCTGTCATACTGCCGCATATTATTTATGCTGTACCTGTTTGGTATCACTTTATATCATGTAAAAATAAGAATAGAATAATGAAGTTTCTTAAATATACTGCACATTATACTGAAAGTAGATTACCATTCATTAAGAGAAATCTTGAATGCTAAGACTGAATTCATAAGAATGACAAACAACATTAAGAATAACCAAAACCACCCATTACATGCTCCACTTATGAGTCTTTTAACTACATCCAGCAGAAACCTTAGAAATCCCCATATCTTGCCAAAATACAGAATTCAACTGTTCAGAAATTCTTTTATTTATCGTGCTGCAATATTTATTCAGTCTGATACTTTGGAGCCTCTAATATAGTCTTGTGTTTGTTCATTTTATGTATTAACCTTTTAGTAAGTAATCTTAATAACTAATATTTGATCACATATATTTATATTTTTAAATGTAGACTATTTTGTACTCCTTTTTATAAATATTTTTGATATTTATACTGGTTTTAATAAATCAAATCAAATCAAATCAAATTGAATCAGATGCTGGTCCAGTCAATGTTTGCCAATTTAAATTCCATTCATTTTCGGATTAGTATCATGTGAATCAAAATTAAGCGAGTAGGTCATCAACATATATTTATGTTGCCTTACGTATAATTGTTACCGATAATTAAAGTTCATCGATCCAGTGCAAAGCCTCAAATCTTTCCAATTTTTACTTTGCACATAAAACTATAAAAAGTATGGTACAATCGTAGTCGTCACAGGTCTCAATAGCAAATCAACATTTAAATCAACATTCCTCGGTAAGATCAGCAACGAACGTGGAACGTGCAATTTAACGCTCAGTATCATTGCAATATATACTGAACAGCAAAAGAAACGCAAGTCCGAGGTCTTGTCAAGTTTTCAAACAGAAGCCAAACCATTTTGATTCTAATCACTCATTTAATGAAAAATGCTTTCAAATTGTTGCAATTTCAACAGTCACTTTCAGCTCACAAATTGAAAGCATTTTTCATTAAATGAGTGATTAGAATCAAAATGGTTTGTCTTCTGTTTGAAAACTTGACAAGACCTCGGACTTGCGTTTCTTTTGCTGTCCTCGGACTTGCGTTTCTTTTGTTGTTCAGTATATTTAATAAACCATTTCATACAGCTCCCAGTAAACTTCCTCAGCCTTATTGATTTAACGTGGCCAACATCTCAAACAGTCTTCAAACGTGGTAGGCAAAATGGCGGCAATATTATTAGTCTTTGCCGCTGTTTTTTCATCACGGATCAATTTTTTTGAGTGTTACGAATGCGGGTATTATGTATTTGTGAGTTGAGTTGTCCGCGACGATCATTGTCCGACGTATACAATTATCAGGGTAAAGGGATTTTGACATTGTGCGCTTTCTGCATTGCACAGTCATTGACTTGAACTTTCCGACTGTGACGTGTGCTGTATTTGGCTTCGGATGTTTCCACGTTAGCTCGCTACATTTCAGAATGAATCGTGTATGAAATGGTGTATTGTTTACAGAAAACGTGCATTTAAATTATTTAAAATCTTGCTTATTATTTGGATACTTTGTGACGATTGAAAACCATTAGCTATTCACACATGCACCGAAGAAAAATATACTGCGTTAAAACTAACTATTATGCCGCAAAATATTAAAACGAAGCAAACCTTTTCCATTTTGCCCATACACGCAGTTGGGTAAAATAAATCGTAGTCGTTTCACATCATAAGTAGGCCTAAAGTATAATGTCTGGAAATATCACAATATATCATGCGCTAAATTTCGGCCAATTTTTTGAATAACATTATAAGTCGAATAACGTTTTGGATCGGTCTTAGATAATTATATGGTCTCGCATACTCAAGTGTGCTTGTCATTCATATGTTTGTATCTTGCTGAGGTTTTATACATTCGTATTTGAACATACTTTATTTTACTTGTACTTCAATTTGTGCATTTGTATGTCCATATTGTTTTCTTTATCAGTTAAAAAATGCTATCGTTAATGTTTGCGCATCACACGATTGCAATTGCAGTTTTAATCCATTCAGCACTTTTGAGATTAAGACGTACTGTTTTAAGCAATGTTGTTTCTAATCTACACCCAGGGTAAATATTATCATCACGAGTGCAAAAGTTATCGATTATTTTGTGCTCTACATACACCTCATCCAAAGATGGCGAGATGTCTCTATACAACAATACTGAAACATTGGTTTTTGTTCTACTACTTAATAATAAATTACTTATTCATCTCTTTTCAACACACGTCACATAATATCATAATATATCCTTTAGTCTTCAGAATTAAATGTATCCTACAGAGACAATCCATCCGTAGTGATCAATATACATCTGTATTCCTTTGTGCAATATGACAACAATTCTCCTCTCCAAACTAAAATATTTCTTCATCAAGATTATCTGCACGTCTCAAAACACTAGCTGCTTTTTGTTGCAATTTTGTGTTTGCATTGTTCATTGAAGAACACTCCAGCATGTGTGAACATTTATATGTCTGAATTATTTTGCTGCTAAGTTGTACACCTTTATTTTGCACATGAAGCTAAGCTGCCATCTACATCCAAAGTCATCCCATCTTCCATTTGTGTACATCTGAGTGCAGTCTTGTCCCCAGGAATTAGGCTCTCCGACTGCCCATTGTTCAAATCCTGCCATACTTCCATCCGTCCAGACATATTTACCTTCGGACTCTATATCATTGTACCCGATCCAAAAGTCTCTTTTGTTGACGGCCATTGCATATTGAAATACGAAGTCATTTTCTTCGCTATCAGCAATTGATACAAGATGAGCAGGCCTTCCAGGTTTGGAGAAAGTAGAGCAAAATTGTTCAGCATCCACATATGTTTTCTTCTCAATCACATAAAGGTAACAGTGATCTCTAAAGGCCAACCAAGGCGGGGGACAAGCTCTTTGAGTATAATATCTGCAATTTGTGTTAGCACCCGAAAGGCCCAGAAATAGTAAAACCACAGTAATATGGTGCAAACACATGTTGAAATGTAGTTTAAATTTGTCTGTTTTCAAGACTTTTTACAGTATGAGGTCGTCAATGTCAATCCACAAAATAACCCTACATGAAAAACACGATGTGGCAGAATCTTTCTGTCTCTCTTCGTATCTCTACAGCTCTATGTCAAAATGACAGTGACGGTTCTGATTTCAGATTTTATAATCATGGTCCTGGCCTGGGGTTAATTGTTAATTGTTAATATCTATCCTAACTGGTCTTATAATAACCAGCCACGACTGGATTGTATTGATCTTACTTAGCGACCGGAAACCATTTCAAAGCAACGTCCACACGTTCCTCACTCGAGAGGGATTATATGAACGGAGCCTTAACGTTAAGTTAGTGATAGTAATCTCACTTGTGAAATGACTCTGATGAGGCCGTCTCAGTTATGGCCAAAGAAAAAAAGTCTCCGGTTTCTGGTCTCTGCGCGCGTCGCCTCAGACCCGCGCGTCGGCATTTGTAGTTTTCTTTTTTCTTCTTGTTATGAAACAATGTCTAATTGCAGCCCAAATTGCTGGATCGATTGGAATTCTGCCGTGCTGTGTTTAAAACGACTTTTTCACATAGGGGTATAAACGTTTGCTGGATTAGAGACGGAGGCCTCTCTTGGCCACCATACTTTGTGTGTAGGAAATTTGGTGTGGATGCAATAACCGCGTGTACATGTAATACGTATTTCACTGGTTGGCACAAAAAAAGAATACTTTTTTTGCCTAAGACACAATTATGAATGTCAGTTTTATGTCACAGCAAAGGTAGATCCAGGGTGGGGAGCTCAGGCAAAAGGGGAATTTGCACAGAAACTTGTTTCTCCCCCCACCCACACACACAAAATCGATTGGGTTAGGAATTTTAAAAGTAGCTCACAACTGCATCATCAGCCAGAATCCTTGGTCCCCCCAAAACGCTGAAATTGCAACAGACAGCGCCCATAGTTAAAACATTCTCGGGCCCTCGTGTGGGACCCTTCCCCCTCCTGCCGTGAATGTCTTCGCGCTTGCATGTCATTTGTTCCTCCAAAACGTTTGTCCTAAATCCGCCCTTGATGAACAGTGTTGGATTTTAGACCACTGCACATTTTGAAATGCAGAATGCACCGCAATGAAGAAATATGACAAGATTTATATAATAAGTGGTCAAGTCTCTTAACTAAAATAAAATATCACTCCAGCATGTATGGATGATTAGGTCCAGTTAATTACTTGTACTTCAAAGGAAAGGTAAAAATGTTATTGGCAAAACAGCTTCTAGGAGTAGCCTATACGTACGATACTTTCTTTGAATCAAGTACAACATTAAATGTAGCGTACACCTTTGGTAATTACCCGGTTACAAAATAGCTGATTTATAATCTGAAAACTTTATACTTGATGTGAATTTGGTGATAGTACCAAACATTTGGAGAAATTATTCCTTCATTCTTTTGTGAACGTGAAATGTATATCAAATGGAAAATGGAACACGGCCGTAATTCATCACATTAAAATGCTGATACAAACACGCCTAAATGCATTGTTTCTTTTTAGTTTTCTCACGGAATCAGTTGAAACTTGTACAGTTAGGTTGCTATACATATATCTCTTCATTCATAAAGTATTGATGCATTTATACACATTTTACCAATGATGCATAAGGATATCTTGGGCATAAGGATATCTTGACACCTTTAGTTCTTTGTCTCTCATCACATCTCTAGTAGTATGTATTTTTATTTTGGTGTTCTTGACATTTCTTTGTATTTGTTTGTTCGTGTTTTCTGAAGTAGGCCTATACTTAGACACCTTTTCTGGGTTGAGTATAAATCCACATCCAGAAGGACTCAAGTTTGTTGATAAGCTCTTCTGTCAATATCCATGAATGTGTATAATTATACCTGTGTAATCCATTTGATAAAGCTTATGTTAATGTTGACGTTTCTTTATTCGAAAATCTGTTTCTATTCATTATTTTGCAATGTTTAGTTGTTTATCATATTCTAATGTTATCCTTTCACCGGTCATCATCTGACGAAAAGTTTACTTTGATAAGTTCTTGGTCCAGATGCTGGTCAAGTCAAAGTTTACCAAATTATATTCCATTCCTCAGCGCGTTGGTCCCACGTGAATCACATTAATCATTAGTAGACTATCAAAATATATTTATGTTGCCTTATGTATGGTTGTTACCGATAATTAAAGTTCATTGATCCAGTGCAAAGCCTCAAAAATTTCCAATTTTAACTTTGCACATAAAACTATAAAGTACGTTACAATCGTAGTCGTCCCACTCACCGTGTTTGTAGTACCCATATTCATATAACCGCACGCAATCTTGCTCAGCAATGTCAATATTGTCATTTGGTTCTCCGTTCGCCCAGTTTGTGAACACTTGAAGACTTCCATCCGTCCAATTAAATGTACCCTCTGTTTGTAAGTCATTGTATCCGATCCAAAGGTTGCTGTTGTTGACGGCCATTGCATACCGAAATACGAAGTCATTTTCTTCACTATCAGCAATTGATACAAGATGAGCAGGCCTTCCAGGTTTGGAGAAAGTAGAGCAAAATTGTTCAGCATCCACAAATGTTTTCTCCTCATTCACATAAAGGTAACGGTGATCTCTAAAGGCTAACCAAGGCGGGCGACAAGCCTTCTGAGTATAATATTTGCATCTTGTCTTAACACCCAAAGGGCACAGAAATAGTAAAACAACAGTAATATTGTGCAAAAACATGTTGAAATTTAGTTTACAGTATGAAGTCCTTTGTCAATCCACAAAATAACCCTTCATGAAAACACAATGTGGCAGAATCTTTCTGCGCTCAATGTTCTGGTTTCCCATTTGTTAAACCAATACTCAATTTTCCAGCCAATCAGTTGGTTATTATTATTTTGTAGACATAAATTGCATCACTCTTGGTTTGTAAAATATCATCACACAATTATCACTGTCATATTTGAAAACTCTGCAATGATCCCTCCACAGCAACATGAGCTAACCTATCCTCTATAACTCCAGCATTTCACAATCTGTCTTAGCTGTACATGATGTCACATTTGTTTGCCGAGAGAAAGAATCGGATTATAAATATGTTCCTGATCCACATATTCTCGTGAGGAAGAGAATCTCACTCATTCCTGCTTCGAGACGAATGTCTTGAGGAAGGTTAAACGCGTATGTAGTTATGCGAGATCGTTCTGATGAAAGGCAATGACGGTTCTGATTTCAGTTTTCATAACGATACTCCTGATATGGGCTTAATTGCCAACATATTATATCCTAACTGCATGGTCTTATAATAACCAGCAACCACTACTGGACTATTGATTTTACTTAGCGACAGGATACCATTGCAAAGCAACGTCCACACGCTCCTCGTGCGAGAGGGAGTATATGGACAAAGCCTTAATGTTAAGTCAGTGATAGTAACCTCTCCCCTCCCACTCCCACCCTCTCCCACCCACCGTAAATGGCTTCGCGCTCGGAAGCCAATTTGGCCCTCGAAAATGTTGTCCTAAATCCGCCCTTGATGAACAGTGATTTTAGACCACTGCACAGTTTGAAATGCAGAATGCGCTACAATGAAGAAATATGACATGATTGATATAATAAGTGGTCAAGTCTCTTAACTAAATTAAAAATATTATCACTCCAGAGTATGATTAGATCCAGTTAATTACTTCAAAAGGAAGGTACAATATTAGCAAAACAGCATCTATGAGTTTATGCTTTTTTTGAATCAAGAAATACATTTTAAATGGAGCGTACACCTTTGTGTGTACCCAGTTACAAAATAACTATAATCTGAAAACTTTGATGTGAATTTGGTGATAGTACCAAGCATTTGGAGAAATTATTCCTTCATTCTTTTGTGAATGTGAAATGTATATAAAACGTGTTATAATTTTGCAGGTAGCAACACAACTGACACAAGGTGGATGTAAAACGTGTTTGTCAAGTTGCTTCCATTTCGATGTCAATAATAGGTTACGCGCGGTTTGGAGCAGGTCTAGTTCCCGCCCACAGAATCCGTGAATCATATGGAAACGTAGTCCATGCTATCAATAAAACAAATGCTCCCCAAAAACTGGCTTCATGATTTTGACACAAAAAGTGCCCTTCTTTCCAGTCCACCAATCAAAATAGATTTTACATAGATTGAAAGATTATTTTATCTAGTTTATAAAACCGTGCGAACTAAATTGCTGTGACCTTGCTAGTGAGTTTGTCATTCAATTTAGTGGGTCGACCCCCGGAAAACACGAAAAGTGTGGTGACCTCCTTACAAAACCGAGAATTTCAGACCAAAAGCATTTTTTGAATACAAAAAGTGCCCTTCTTTAATGTCACATAATTAGAAAGAAATTACACTCTTTTGAAAGGGGAATATCTATATTTTCAAATGTCGACCGATCTAACCTGTTTAACAAAGGTACTTTTCTGAAATATAGGAAATAATCCTCTGAGCGTTGTGATTTGATGGGACAGGCCACTGTAGCAGATGCACGCTCGTTTTTCATATGATTTCCGTGATACTCTGTTGAAAGGTAAATCAACATTATTTATTCAGATTAAGAGAAAAGGGTCAGAGGGCCAACAGTAAACTTTTACAAAATCTCCCGTTCGTTGACACTGTTTTTGTTGCAATTAAGGGGTGTCATTTAATTGTGTCATTTAATTGAAAAACATTAAAGGTGTTTTTGTTTTATTGTGATTGTTAATGGTTAATTAAATTATGATAAAAGGCCTGAAAATTTAAATATTAAACCGTTTCGCATTTTGTTTTGCCCTCTAATGGTATTGCCTACAATACGCGTCAAGCCTCGGATCACGTGAGACCCTTCCTCCTCCGTCCCGGGCCCCTGAACACAAATGGCGAGGGCACGATTAAATCAAGTAACGTGAAGTTGACGTTATTTGATCCCACCACATTACGCCATCAACGACAGAAATTATGTAATTCAAGAAATGGAGATTTTGTACTTAATTCATTTTAAAATGCTTTATCTTACTTGTGATTCAATGTGTTCATTTGTATGGGCACTTGAGTATGCATATAAATTCTTTATCAATAAATTATGCCAAACTTTTATTTTTATTTTTCTGCTATTTAGAGCAACATCGTTTCTAATCAAGTCCGAGTAGGATAACGAGGTTCAATATTATCATCGTCAGTGAAAAGCTATCAATTATTTTGTACTCTACAAACACCTCCTCCTAAGATGGCGAGATGTTTCTATACATCAATACTGCTGCATTTGTTTTTGTTTTAGTAATTAATGTATAACAAGGTTAACTTAAGGGCCTGTCCCACTTGGGCGACTTTTTAGGCGACTGTGGCGACCGTCATAGTCGTAGCAGGTCGCCGAAAAACCGGCGACTGGACCCCCCTACGACAAGCTACAACAACCTACCACCTAGTCGACGTCAAGCTACGGACAACCAGCGACCCAATCGTCGCGACTAAGGACGACCACCTACGACCACACCTACGACAACCTACGACCACACAGGCGACAACCTACGACAACCGAAGTCAACCTACGTCCACCCGCGACAAGCTACGACTCTGTCGGCGACAACTGAAGACAAATGAAGAGAATTCACTTGACTTCTCTTGACGCCAGTACCTGTCGCCGGTTGACGTAGTAGTCGCCAATGAAATTCACCGAGGTCAGCACCGGCGACAACCTACGACAGCACTACGTCAGTAAAAGTCAAGCTACGCTCATTGGCGTCAAACCCACTGTCGCCGAAAGTTTTTGAACATTTTGAAAATCCCGCGGCAACCAGAAAGAGGCTACGACTCTTTGGGCGACTGAGGAGACTACTCCCGACCATACAGGCGACATCCCAGCGACCATGTGGTGACAGCCTGTTCGCCTGTAGTCGCCTAAAAAATCGCCTAAGTGGGACAGGGGCATTACGAATCTCGTTTCGCCACTCATGTCACATAATGTCAAAGTATATCTTACATAATTGAACAAAATGTATCCTACAGAGACCTGTATACGTCCGTAGTAATAAATGTACGTCTGTATTCCTTTTTGCAATAAACAAAAGTGTCCTCTCCAAACCAAAGTATTCGTTCTTCAAGATTCTCTTAACGTCTTAACGTCGTTATCTCACTTACAAATATGATTCAATCCAGCATTAAGTGCATTAAGGTGCTATTATGTTTTCTGATTTGTTCTTTAAAAAGATATGAGCAGCTCTATGATGACTTTGCTGCTGGGTTGTAAATCTTTATTTTGCACATAAAGCTACGCTGATGTGGATATTCTTTGTCATCCCATCTTCCATTTGTGTACATCTGAATGCAGTCTTTTCCTCTAGAGTGCATAATTATTGTTATTAGGCTCTCCGTTGGCCCATTGCTCAAAATTAAACAAATTGTATCTTACAGAGACTCATCTCCAAACTAAAACATTCCTTCTTCTCTGAACGTCTCAAAGTCGTCAGCATTTACATGGATAACTTTGCTGCGTGGCTGTACATCTTTATTTTGCACATGAAGCTACGCATGTTAGTACACCACAAGTCATCCCATCTTCCATTTGTGTACATCTGAATACAGTCTTGTCCTCTATTATTATTCGGCTCTCCGTTGGCCCATTGTTCAAATCCTGCCATACTTCCATCCATCCAGGCATATTTACCTTCGGACTCTATATCATTGTACCCGATCCAAAAGTCTCTTTTGTTGACAGCCATTGCATACTGAAATACGAAGTCATTTTCTTCGCTATCAGCAATTGATTCAAGATGAGCAGGCCTTCCAGGTTTGGAGAAATTAGAGCAAAATTGTTCAGCATCCACAAATGTTTTCTTCTCAATCACATAAAGGTAACAGTGATCTCTAAAGGCCAACCAAGGCGGGGGGGACAAACCCTTTGAGTGTAATATCTGCAGCTTGTGTCAATACATGTAGGAGTCAATAACAGCAACACAATTATATACTGGATAATCATTGCGAAAGGTTTTGTCTGTTAATGTTCCAAAAGGGTCGAGTTTGAAAAGTCTGTATCACTACTGATAACGAACAAAACATTTAAATATCTGAAAAATAATTATCAGATATTGCAAATAATTTGTTAGCTATTTGTACACAAAAATTATGAATCGTAAATAGCTATAAAGGGCTTCCAGTATGTAGCTCAGACCTTTTCACTGTATACCTGTGTATATCGGGTAGGTTTATACAATCAAGAAATTCCTTTTCAGCGAGAAAATTAATATGACAATTAAATGTTGTTGTACTGTTAGTTATACGGTAGGCATAAAATTAATCATAAATCTCAATGTTGGGAATCTGTGCATGATGGATAAAGGCTAAAGCCATTACATTTTCAGATTGGGATCTTTTTCAGCGAGACATCGTGAAGAAAATGCCGATATACGAAATGTTTGCAAAGCTCTAGTTGGCGACAAGCAGCATGTATCTCAATTGGTGTAAACTTGTTGAAAAACGTTGAATAATTTTAACTCAAATCAGTTATGCTGACGAATTGTGTTACAGCAGAGTGACATGTCCTCATCCAACGGTGGAGTGATGTCTTGATTGAAACAAAATTCTTTCAAGAATCAGTTGAGTTATTTGAAGTTTTACCAACCAGATGACAGGCTTGACTCAAAACTCTTGCAGTGGCTCGTATTATTCATTTTGCTTCCATTTCGCTGTGTATTGACAGCTGCGTATGGTGCAGAGTAGTATATAGCATTTCCTATAATATGTCAAGGCTCATGCGGCAATCCAGAACACAACGCCTGAAAAAAGACCACTGAGTCCGTTCCGAGGAGGCTACTACTGAATTAATATTCACAAACCTCCAGCAAAATGAATATGTATGTATGCAAATTTATTTAAACCAATCGCCGTAAGCAAAATGTTGAAATCCAATTTCAAGATTTACGAACGAGTTTCACACGTCAAGTCTATTGTCAGTCCACAATATTGAAGCTGACCTATGACCGGAAACTGGACTCCGTTTTTTGGCTTAATGCACAGAAATCAGGGTAATAATAATAATAATAATAATAATAATGTATAGATTTATATAGCGCACGTATCCACCAACTAAGTGGCGCTCAAGGCGCATTATATTATTATCCCTGCTCATAAGGCTCATAAGGCTCAAATCATTCCTGAAACCATCTCAGCTCCCTGGGGAGTATACAGCTCAATTGCTGCCATTTCTAGCGCATAGAGAGCAAACCATCTCTGCCTTCACAGGTACCCATTTAACCCCTGGGTGGAGAGAAGCAATTATGGTTAAGTGTCTTGCTCAAGGACACAGGTGTCACGGCTGGGGCTCGAACCAAAGGGATCCGTTTTACCGAAAGGGTCTGTATTCCCTCAGTTTACCCTAAATCCACGCTGTCTTGTACCTGCCGAGTGATATTTCATATATTCCTTGAGGGGAATTCATCATGTGTTCCGATCCACGGTCTGCGCTAGATTTTCCAGTTATTCTTCTAAGGATAAGAAGTTAAAATTTTGAACAGATACAGGCCTTAGCTAGGCCTACATGTTCTTGTGAGCATATTCACGAGTTCCTCCGAGAACAGACAAATAAAAGCAAACACATCGCACTGGTGGTCTTTCCATTGGACTACAGTGTCGCTTAGGGTTTGTTTTGATTGTCATTTAACTCATCATTATGGTATAGATGAGGTCTATATTTAGGGCCATCTCCATTTGCCTTAATAATGACTAGCCATCAGTCAACAGTATTGTTACGCATTGCTGCTCGACGTTGATATTCAGACCGGAACTTCTTTGACAGGAACATAAACAGGCTCCAAGTACGTGTTGCTAGTCTTTTGCAAAATATTCGGTATTTCTAGCCGACATAATTGCATTGAGACTGGTTCCACGAATTTTATGCATGTCGTCTGTCAACTGAAAAGTCGAGGTACAAGACTGCCTACAGGCACACAGTCTAACCCAACTAAACATACATGTACGTACGACGAGTGTACACAACAACCTTAGGACCACGTGCTTGAGTGACCCAAATATTGGCACAATCAATCAAGTCTCTTTGTTATTTTTAACAATTACAGGAAAATGACAAATTGTTGAAGAACTTATGTAACTTATATTCTACTTTTGGAATACCAGTACCTATGTGCTCACTACGCAAGAGTGCCATGGTCGAGCGGTTTAGTGCATCGGATTTGTTTTCTGATGGCTGAGTCGTCAGAATGTGGGGTTCGAATCCTAGCCGCGACCGGGGTGCTTGTGTCCTTGAGCAAGACACTTTACCATAATTGCTTCTCTCCACCCAGGAGTAAATGGGTACCTGTGAGGGCAGAGTTGGTTGTTGTGTTTGATCAGTTTGTCTGCATCTAGTAATATGCATGTTAATAATATCTTACGTCATCTTAAAATACGCGCCATAAGATTGGCTGAAATATCGCGGGATGGCAATTCTCGTTTGCAGAAAAAATCGCTATCCGTTCATGTTACATGTCACCGCACTCAAAAGACTTAGGCCTAATGTCCCTTTAAAAGTCAACAGTCCGCCACGTTTTTTCGGCGGTGTCCGAGTAGTTTTTTATGAACCGGTTTTAGGACTGCCGAGCACGTTGGTAATTATTTAGGGCAACACGTAGGTCTTGTACGCTTGATAGGCCGATAAAAGATAAGCGTACTCAGTACATCACTTAAATTTTGTACTCAATGAAACAGAAGGCGATGTGAAGAATAATGGGCCCATTAGACACGCACCTGTAATTTCATCGCTATACAAAATAGCTTAATGAAAAAATGATTAAACAGGTGCAAAGTGATATATTACTGAATGGAAAACAAACGGTGCAGCCTTAGTCAAGGCTAGATCTAATGAGAACCAAACACGATTGATACAGGCATGAAAGTTATTATAATTATTTATTAAGCTAAAGAACGATACAACAGTAAATGGGTTCTTCTAAAAGCTCATGCATCTCCCTTTCAGCGGCGTAGCCCCAGGTGCCCCCCACGAAAAATCCAGATAGTTCCCCTCCAAAAAAGAAGAAAAAGAAAAGGGAACAAACCCATACCCCCTGCCCCCCCCCCCCCACTGAAAAGCAACGCCCTCCCTGTGCCCCCACTGGAAAAGCCCTGGCTACGCCGCTGCTCCCTTTGTCACATTTAAAGATTAAATAAGATGAACCGAATATCTAAAGAAATGAACATAGCATGAACGAAAAATAATTATGATCAGACAGTGTCCACTGTCGAATAGAATCCGCAATCCCCCTCCCTCCCCCCCAAAAAAGACGCATCATAACTATACGAACTAGCATAGTAAAATAGCAGTATTTAACACAGGGGTGTTTTGGAAATAAACAACAATAATTTTCCACATTTTTGAAACCAGCAAATATTTTGGTCTGTGATTGCACTGGCGTAAATCCGTGATGAAAAGTGGGGGGGATGATTTTGAAATTTGGGTGCACGGTATAGCTTGAAGTTCTGCATGTGTATTTTTATTATATATTTTTAACGCATGGAAAATTCTGGGGGATGATCCTATAGACCATACCCCTGGTCCAAAAAGTGGGGATATATCCCCCATCCCCCGGGATTTACGCCCGTGTATGATTGATTATTAGCCAATAGTTCGTCGCGTTAGAGCGGCGCATATATTTGCATAAATTAAGAGAAGTGATGTGTGTAATAAATTCGTATCTTCTTCCAATGGTTGTGTGATCTCTTGGAACTCTGCAGAAAGATACATCCTTGATATGACCCACTGATAACGCGACGATTGTATTTTAACAAGGGTAATGTAAAGGTAATTTAAAAAAAAATTACACAAAAAATAATAGGAAGAAAACAAAAAGATTACCCATGATTATTTAACATAAATACATGACGGAAAACTGTGTTTTGATAATACAAGATCCTTCACATGCAAACCTTTAAAGCTGATTTTTTTAAACAGGAGAACTCTCGATTATTTTTCTCAATCAAATTTGAGATATGTACAATCTATCACACAATTATTCTGTCAACGAAGATTAGAATTGGAAATGATGATGTCTGGTCTATGACTTTATATTACCTTGAAAAATAGATTCACATTTACAATTTTTGTTTAAGTAGAGATTCTGATAATGGAAGTACACTTTACTCTGGAAAAGTGGCTTTGCTACTACAACAATTCTAATTCCAGACCTTTTAAATGAGACGTCAGTGGCAGACAGCGGCGGCGCTACGGGGGGGCAGGGCAAATTCCCCCCCCCCCATTTTTCCCCGATGGTAAGTCAATGCTTTTTCAGCAGTACAAAATTACATTAAAGATTAATGTTTGGCCCCCCTTAAATTTAAGCTTAAGCTTGCCCTTGCTTGCGCCGCGCCCCCCCCCCCCCCCCCCAGTTTAACAGGTCTGGTGCCGCCGCTGGTGGCAGACTATTTACAGGGGTGTGATTTGACTAAATTAAAACATCCTGAAAAACGGGTAGCGGGCATGGGTCTCCCTTTGGTCTAGAGGACAACACCCCCTGAACAGATTTACAGACTCCACATCCTCACAAACAAGAAACTAGAGGTTTGGGCACAATACAGGACACTTCTTTCTTTCCTTGGTGGCTGTTTCTCCTCTTTTAAAATTATTTTGGGGCAAAGAGAGATTTGTAAAAAAAAATCCTGAAATCAGGAAAAGCCTGTAATTAAAAGCAAAAATTAACTAATGACAAATATTTATTACTCCTTTAATTAGTCTTTCACTAAAAGCAAGGTATAGAATTGGTAATTCAAAAAAATAAATTAATTGTAATGTACAAAGCTGATAATGGTTCCAATTTTCCATAAAAATAATTTCCGTTTTGATTTTAGGAATGATACCTTTTACTTAAACATCTAAATGCATTTTCACATTAAAGACACAATGAAATAAGATAAAATCTTCACAGGTTGGTTGCTTATTAATATCTTGATTCAATAAATTTTGAGTGTAGTTTTACCAATTTTGCTAATATTTGTTCCTTCCCTTTACATAGAAGGTACATCATTGGTAATGTTGGCAAATGTACTTCTACAAGTAAGCTTTATTTTCTATAAATCAAGATACATAGATATATACATATATATACATATACATACATATATATATATACATACATATATATAAATATATATATATATATATATATATATATATATAAATATATATAAATATATATATATATATATATATATATATATAAATATATAAATGTGGGGATGCTGCGTAGCACTGTAGAACTTAGAAAATGTGAATAGTAAAGGTGAAACAGTGCTCACCGGATAGTTATACCCGAGCTTTCGGTGCGACGATGCACCTTCATCAGGGGAATTAAGGCTACATTGGTGAAGGTGCATCGCACCGAAAGCTCGGGTATAACTATCCGGTGAGCACTGTTTCACCTTTACTATTCACATTTTCTATATATATATATATATACATATATATATAAAACCTTTTGTTGTATCATAAACAAAAAATGATTTTTTTATGAATTAAGATTTGTTGATCGGCGAACACAAACGTGTCATTCAAATGTCGAATTTTGATCTTATTAAGATGTAAATTCAGTTTTGAAATAACTTTACAATGATAGCACCTCTCAGAATACCAATGTTTTACCCCACCTGTTGGGAGGAGGAAGGGGAGGGCTCATCACCCTACTCCACCCACCTCCCCCCAAAATAACATCTTCCAATATTTGGTAAGTGTTAACCAGGGGGCAGATCCAGGGTCTCATGGGGGGGAGGTAAAAAAAAAAGAGGGGAAGATTACCTACAACTGGGGCCACACTAAAAAACCTATGGAAAATTTACTTGCAAAGCGATAAAAAAGGGTGGGCCCATTCTCCCTTCGCTCTATCACCCTGGATCCACCAATGATGTTAACATTGAAGGGACAAGAGAAAGGTCAACAGAGGCAGAAGAAATCCATTATGTAGAAAGATTGTGGATGACACAACGTGACGAATGACGATATAAAACACTTCGGTGTTTGTGAGTTTACTTTCTTCCCTGATATTCCAACGTAGTCCCTGTATTGCAGAAAAGAAAGCAATTATTAGAGATGCATATTCCGTAGGAATCCTTATTACTCCGTAATGTTTGGGTTAATTATATACTACGCTCTTTTCCTCAAAGAGGGTCAGTCAATTACTTTTTAATAATGCCCCGGGGCATGGTCAAATAACGGCAACTATGGACTTCTTAACAATGCTTCTGTCAATTATTTTGTGAAATATCTCATTTGAAAGTAATATGAGACTTTTGAGTCACTAGAGGGCAGCAGACTTACCGGTTCTTTTCACATCGATATTTCTCTCCATATCGTGCGCATGCTCGGTATTACGTCAACAATGGACAAAGGACAGGTATGTCTGCTGACACAAGCGTTTCAAAAGTCTCCCACTGAGTTCCCTTTTACAAGGAAAATAGAAATGTACCGATTACAAAACTTCGTACAGTGCAATATCAAAACATATTGTGAAATATGAAGGGGGTAAAAAAAAAATTAAAAAAAAAAAAAGCATACTTCAACGATCAACTAGACCAATGCTATAATTCACTAGCCTCGGTGCAGTGTTTAGGCTTGGTCATAATTCACACAAATTTCGAACATGCGAATGTGAAGTGAAATACTGTGGTTGACAATAATCTACCTGTTTGCCCCCAAGACGTTGCCAAATAAATGCAAATGAATCACCCAAACCCATAAATGTAACCCGTCCAATTCCAGTGAGTAAAACCCTTCCCCACCCCCTTTTACAACAACTGGCTTGACATACTGCTCAATGCAACAACATCCATGAGTTGTCCAGGTGTGAAGCCTGCTGAGTGCTACAAGAGCGATCAGTAAGAACAACAGATCTTTTGTTCTCTGCTCACTGCACTCAGCATGGTTAAGGTTGGAGTCATGAACACACTTTGCTCACCTTACCTACTTTGTATTTGAACCGCAAGTTGTTGTCACGCATTGGCCGATGCGAGTTCGGCAGGAAGTGGGCTTTTCGGATGTTTGCTTTCAAAATGTTGTTTGTACGTTTTAGGATCAGGCATCTGGGACTGTGGAGAGAAACATACATATAACACTATATGATCACAAAATGCACCATTGCTACTTACTTCATGACTGATATTTCATCATAGAGAGGATGGCCAAAGTTATGGTACAGCCAAGCCTTTGAGAAGCCTGGCCAGGCCTAGGCTACCTGGCCTCCTAATTGTCTTTCGTGAGTCCTAATCCTGTAACAATACAGTACCTGCCAATCAACATAACCTGTACTTCTGGAGGGCCTAGCCCAGGCAAGCAGGGCTCATTATATAGGCCAGTAGGCAGGGGAAAAGCCTGGGTGTAGGGCAAAATTAAATCAATTGATATTTCATCAATTATAATTTGTTCGCTTGTTGCAATACCACCCTCTTCCTGTTTAAAGTCAAGTCCAAAATCAATTTTGTGTGCATACGAATGCATATGGGAATTTTTCAATGGCAAAGCTTGCCTGCAGGCTTCAAATTTTCTTCATGCATGTACATGATTTTGTTGTTTAGGGTTATTTATAATGTAGACATTTTCACTCGAAACCCTCCTGAATCCACTAAAATCACCCAGTTGTTGGACTTTGAAGGAATTGATGCAATGGCATAATTTTTTATATGCAAAGCATTCATGGGTTGGCTATACACAATCTTGAATCCCACAAAATGAGTTGGTGGAGTTTGATGGATTTGGTACACATGGCATCATGCTTAATGTGCTTGGCTGTACATGTACAGTACCGAATCCACCAAAATCAAGCAAAACCAGGGCGGTGCATTTTGATGGACTTGAGGTTGTTAGATTAACCCTCCTATGGTTTGACGTTTCAAAACCTTTCAAAATCTGCTGACGGGCCAAAATGGCTATCAATTATTATGAACCCTTTAAAACCCTCCAGAATTTGTTGCTACTGAACAACCACACCTTTCAATACCCTTTGAAAGGTATTGAAACATTTCAACACCAGTTTGTTCAGAGAGTTGTTACACCTTTCGAAACCTTTCATAGGTCCCTTTTGTCAGACAGTTTTCTCACCTTTCAAAACCCTTCAGTACAGCAAACTTGAAAGGTTTTGAAAGGTCTGACAATTCTATGGCAACTGCACTGTATATAGGAGGGTTAAACAGATAATTCAATTTTCAGTGGGGCTTTATACTTTTAGAGCTTACATGAAAAACTCATCTAACTACAGACTTACTTTACAAACAGTACACGTGAAGATGAGTGCTTTAGCGGCGGATTTCTTTTGATCACTTCCGGCCGCTTTCTTCATTTTGGCCATTTTCTCATTTTTCTTCTGCTGGGATTGAATCTTTTGCTGACCGCGTGCCATTCTAGTTTATGTACAGTCACAAAGAACAGACCAACAATCTACAGGTAGCTGCTAATGATGAAAAGAAGTAAAAAGGGAATTAGCTGTTGTAAGCTGCTGACCAACCTTAAGGACCTGTAGTATTAAATGCAAAATCGTAGTTAATGGTCTTATGTTTCAAACCTAGCAGGTTCTTTCCTCAAAGGCAAAATGGACAATATACAGACAAACTGCACACAAAGTGAACATAGGAGTGGGCAGAGGTTTAGTCAGGTGTGAAATGAACACAAAAGGAGTACAAGTGAATGGATGAGGGCACAGGGAGAGCAAGAGATGAAAAGAAGTAATAGATATGAAAAGAAGTAATAGATATGAAAAGAAGTAATAGATATGAAAAGAAGTAATAGATATGAAAAGAAGTAATAGATATGAAAAGAAGCAATAGATATGAAAAGTAATAGATATGAAAAGAAGTAATAGATATGAAATAATCAGGAGCCCAAAATGGCCAGCCAGATTTCAACCATCTACATTGATAATGGTCCTGACCTTTTCACAAAGTGTTCTCTGTAAAAAAGCACTATGGAGTGCCATGGTCGAGTGGTTTAGTGTGCCATCGGATTTGTGTTCTGATGGCTGAGTCGTCAGAATGTGGGTTCGAATCCCAACGGTGACCATGGCGACCATGGTGCTTGTGTCCTTGAGCAAGACACTTTACCATAATTGCTTCTCTCCACCTAGGGGTAAATGGGTACCTGTGAGGGCAGAGTTGGTTGTTGTGTTTGATTAGCCCATATGCGCTGAAATGGCAGCAATTGAGCTGTATACTCCCCAGGGAGCTGAGATGGTTTCAGGAATGATTTATGCGCCTGATGAGCAGGGGTAATAATGTAATGCGCCTTGAGCACTAGTTTGGTGGATATGTGTGCCATTTAAGTCCACATTATTATTATTATGGAAAGAATGTTGTATCCGACCGCCACTTTTTAAGGGCTTTTTTGGAATTTTTTTGCAACCACTAACCAGTTAAGAAATGATTCTATCGATTTTTGGTGGTACAGAAAGCGAAAACTATCTTTAAAATCCACTTTTATGATGGTTTTTGGACTTTATTTCCCTTCTAAAAAAATCCTCCCCTTCAAAAAATAGAAGGATCATATTATAGTTGCCACTGCGCATATGTACAATGATTGTGTTGGTCACTAATTGTGGAGTTTACAAGATCAGAATGACATGAATGAGGAAGTCATCCTATACCAAAAATGCCTGATTTTTCATGAAATAAATATCCTGGAATAATTTGAAGTATATGTCCATCATCATCCATATGTTCTCCACCTTATTAGGTAGGTAAGATTACTTTATTGGTTATATTGAATGAGAAAAAGTGGTTAGTGGTTGCAAAAACATTTAAAAAACACTTAAAAAGTGGCGGTCGGATACGACATTCTTTCCCATCTTAATTTCATTTCCAATTACTGAATTAGGCCTAACATTGAGATTAGAAAAGTGTATAAATAACGTTAATAATTATCAATCATGTCTGATTATCTGATTATGGTGTCAGTGTCACATGCCAGCTTGTCAATGTCATGCCTGTGAAATAATATTTAAAAAAAAGTGGCTCCACAACCTATATAGCCCCAGTAGTCAATGTCCCAATCAATGGGTGAATGAGTCACGGCGATGGCGCCCTGCATATGTCACATTGGCAAGGGTGGCGCATGGCCGTCTCGGCACTATGATTAACTCTGAATCTGATGCGATGCCGATGGGCCACCGTCATGACTCAGTCATGACCACCAAAAATATCATCTCCAACAAGCCTAACGTTACCTTCAACCAAAATGTACCTTAAAATTACACTTCTGCAATCTATGGGCTTTGAACTTTTAAGATATTCTTAAATCGTACAATTTTGGGGATAACTTACACTACAGGTAAAATTTGAAGATTTGTATTACATATCTTAGTCTTACGCCTTCCGTACGACGTGATCGTGAACAGATCTGTATATTTTGTATAGCGCCACCACGAGACCAAACAAAATAAGCGTACATTCATTGACAACGGCTGTTTGAAAGATATGTTATCTATTCAGTTCTGTGATTAGAAGTGGCTCAAGAACTCATTTGAGTAAAGAACTGTTGCTGAAAAGAGCCGTTGAGCAGTGATTGCTTATGCGTGCGCGCGTACGTACGATCGACGATCGAGTTAGACTTGGATCCAAGTCTGTGATCGTGGTTTTTTGTCTGCCTGAATCGCATTAAATAGCGCCCTCTTGTGTATTAACCTCCGACATTAGAGTGAGATCCCGAGTTAAGGCTGTGATGATAGCCGCGGTAGGGGCTGATGCGGACAAAAATAACCGCGATGATCTCGGACTTGAAATCAAGTCTACGATCGATCGAGTTGATGACGCGTCGAGATAAAGTTCGTCGGGACTCGACGACGTACGTGCACATGTTGTTTCTTCGCTAAATTGACCTGGTCTAAATTGTCACTGACACTGGAACATATTTGTTGTTGCATGATTGATATAATGAATCGCAAATTCAGCGAGCATTACGAGGACAACTGAGATGACAAGTAGGCCTAGTTAGTACAGCAGTAATACTAGTATTTGAAATTTGGTGCAAGGCCAGGGTAAGCACGAAATTTGGTGCTGGCACCAAATTCGCTGCTCACTTCAGCCTGGTAATAATATATACCATGTGTGGTGTGTAACTAGGCCTAACGTTAGTAACAGTTTAGTCCAAATGCCTCTTCCGTTCACAGTCTCCTATTTTTAGAATAATGATGTACTATTGTACAGCTGTTTGTTAACATAACAGTGACAATTTAACAGTAACATGTAACAGTTTAACTAATGTTAATTTATAGCGCCCTCTTTCAGCAGCTTTCAATCAAGGCAGCCATTGCCCCCATGAGAGTTAGAGAGCCAATCATTGGACATCTGTGTATCGTAGTGTTCAGAACTGATGATAACGTGTCAATAATACTTTAATATTTCCCCCTTCAGATACTTATTGACGTACACCTTTATGAGTGTGACGAGCTGAAACGAGCTTTCAGATGGGAACCCTACCCATCGGCAGTGTGATACAGAATGCTTTCTCTAAAGAAGGGTACCAGACTTTTGGTCAGTTGTTCTTGTAAAACTATTAAGGACCCCCTTTTTTTAAAAGCACTTTCCATATCAACTCTACATACATGTCGTAAGACTCAGAGATGACTAGTGCAGTTACCCCACTCTGCAACACCTGTTACCCACGGCTTGCAGTTTACGTTGTCGACGAATGTGGATTCTAGATTTCCCTCAAAACCACCTGTGTTGACATTCCATTGCGATCAGTGTTCTTTAATAGATGAACAAAATGAGTATACAAATTCTAGTTCTTCCGCCAGGTTGTTAACAAAAAGTGCTCCACAATGGAAAATTAACCAGCATTTGACATCGTTTCGATCATCCAGTGACAAGCTTCCAAGTATGCTTCTCTCCAAGATGAATTCCTTTCATCAAAATTCATCTAAAATTTTTAGATTTCTTACTAAACATCCAACATTTTCAAGTGAGTATTTGTATAAACTACAATTTATATATCCTTTTAAGTACAACTAATAATAGTACAAAGGTATAGTTCACCTTTGTAATTACCCGATTACAAAATTACTGAATTATAATCTTAAAACATTCCAAGAAATTATTCCAGCTGAAATGCTGTTATTTTTGAGAATCTATTCATGTGAAATGAGGTTACAAACTGTAAATATTTTCAACAATATAATGCATGCAATACAATCTCTGTTTCCTTGTTAATTACACAATAATGAAGTGAGCTGAAATTTTCATTGGTTGGTTTGTGTACTAGTCCAAATGCTTCTTCCGTTCACAGTCTCCTATTATAATATAAATTATTATTTTATTATTACCTAACATATATGTTTATTCTGACATTTAGTTCAGAATGCATACTGCAGGTCCTTTTGGTCTGTAAGCATTTTGCAAAATCTAACTATATTTATTTTTTAATATGTAAGGAGCATCCCTGATGAGAAGATGGTTCTCCACATCTGCGGCCTCCTCATCATCTCAGTTCTCTTCTCCATCCTCCCTGCCGCCCGCCTCCGAGGCGCAACGACGAGAGGAGGAGGCCAAGGAGATGGAGGTGTCGCAGCTCGTCGGGAAACACAGGAAGCGTCAGAACCGCGTCTACGTCTGGGGTTCCTCGTACACTGGGGCTCTTGGGGTTCCGTCATTTGTGAAACCAAAATTGAAGAAGGGGAAACAAGTTACTGCTAGGAGGAGGTACCAGTCTGCACCTTACCTCTTAGAGCAAGACAGAAAGGTATCATAACAAAACCAGGCCTATGATTTCTGAAGATTTTTCATGATTTCATGATTTTTTACTGATCTCATTATTTCCCCCTTCCCCTTTCCAACATTTCCTTTTAAACACGAACAAAACTAACACCTACATTGTACAAATGTACACAAAGGCTTCATTTATTGATGAATAAATTATACATTTCCCTTAACCCTAACCCTCCTAAATCCTCTGTAATCCTCCGGAGGATTTGGAGGATTTTGGAGGAATGAGGCACGTTCAAAAATCACCAATTGGAGGATTATGGAGGATTGAGGAGGGTCGTGCATTTGATAGTGGAGGATTGTGGAGGATTGAGGAAGCATGGTTCAAAGAGATCCTGGAGGATTGTGGAGGATTGAGGGCATAATGAAAATTTACTTTGGATGAATGTGGAGGATTGTGAAGGATTGACAGAAACATAATCTTGTATCCTCTGGAGGATTTTGGAGGAATGAGGCACATTTGAAAATCTCCAATTGGAGGATTATGGAGGATTGAGGAGGGTCGTGCATTTGATAGTGGAGGATTATGAAGGATTGAGGCAGTGAGCTTCATGCATAAACTCAAGTTGGAGGATTATGAAGGATTGAGGCAGTGAGTTTCATGCGTAAACACATTTTGGAGGATTATGAAGGATTGAGGAAGGTACCTGGTAATTAAGGCTAGGGAGTTAGGGTTAATAATACCGTTATTTGATTTTGTATTTTAGATTATAACTTCTATTGCCTGTGGCTATGGGTTCTCATTACTGGCCAGCAATACACTTGAAACAACAAAAGTTTGGGGGACTGGTATTAACACTGACTCACAGCTGGGCTATCAGCCAAAGAATTTAGAAAAAGGTATGTCCAGATTTTTCCGTGTTTGAATCAATGTTTACCCTTGTTTTACTCTTTTTTTTTTACTGGCAATATCAAGAAATTTGTGTTTTGTCTCTCAGAAAGGAAAACTAATACTTTGAAATGAGATATTTCACAAATTTCTGCTCACTTTCTATTGTTTGATTGCCTTACAAGATTTTTCACTTCAACAATTTTACTTTGTGGGTTGCCATGTTTGAATTTGCTACTTTATTACTTATTTAAATAATTTATAGCTTTTTGATTCCAGATAAGGTATGTTAAAAAATGACCAAATTGTTGAACTGCAGGAAACTGTAAAAAAAAAATTGGTGTAAGGCTGATGATGGTATCAATCTTCCCTAGAAATATTTTTGTCTGATGTGCTGTCTTTTTTTAAGAAAAGTTAAATAAATTCCAGTTTGAATTTAGAATGAATACAACACATCTGAATGCATTTTCTCTTGAATGAAGTTGGTTGTTTAACCCTCCTACAATCAGTGCAATTTTTGAAACAACCCATTCAGGCCACTCCAAGCCATTAGCTGTTGCCAGTGGCCTCCTATGGTTACCCTTCTGTGCACTGTCACACCACTGAGATTACAGGCATGCAACTTTTCAGCTGATCAGCTGATTTCCTCTTTTCTTTAACCCTAACCCCTTGGGTATTTTTACTAGAAAGTATCCTGAATCCACCAAAATCCACCAATTTTGTCACACACAAAATGCTGGTGTCCTGAATCCATCAGAATCCGCCAGTGTAGATATTGGACATATCCTGAATCCGCCAAAATCCACCACTAAATTTTTGGTGGATTTTGTCGGATTCAGGATACCATGCTCACATGAAAATTTGTGTAGTATGTTGCTGCATAGAATCCATCAAAATCTACAGTACATGTAACTATAATCCATCAACCAACATGACCAAGCAGTTAAAAACTATTGAAATCCTGAATCCATCAAAATCCGCCACATGCTCAATGTGGAGGTATCCTGAATCCACCAAAATCTTCCAATACAGGGGGATGGATTTTGATGGATTCAGGGTGGTTAGGGTTAATAATAGTGCTATAGAAAACTGAAAAACACTGTACAAAGTTTTGTGTGCTCGGCCATTTCCTCCTTTTTGCAATTACAAAGTTGCATGTCTGTTTGTGAGGCCTCTCTTAGCTACCAAACTTTGTGGAAATGTGGTCCCCGCGTTTACAATGTATCATGTATTTCCCTATTTGCAAACAAAAAAAGATGGCCTGTAAAAAAGGTGTGTCACCGCACTGATTTTGAAGCCAATGGATGACCAGAAACCAGAGACCTTTTTTTGAACCTATCCTTTAAATAATTTGTTTTGTTTTCCCTATGCTATCATTGTATATTGTTTGTATTAATGTTTTTTCTTTGTTTCCGCGCCTTGAGCGCCCAGCAGGGTGGATATGTGCGCGCTAAAAATCTTTATTATTATTATTATTATTATTTAAAATCCTCTTTTTTCTAAAATTTTATCATTACAAACAGAAGAAGGAATGGAGTACATCCTAGCCCCTGTACCCATTGATCTACCCCTGACCAGACCGCGGGCAGCAAGAGTAACCCAAGTGTCCTGTGGGAGGGCGCACTCACTCGTTCTCACAGATGCCGAAGGAGGTATTGTACTTTTGTGTAGCATGGTTGCTATGTGCTGCATGGTTGCTATGTGCTGCATGGTTGCTATGTGTAGCATGGTTGCTATGTGCTGCAAGCAAAATCATTAAATGACAGGCCTGTGATTTTTCAGGATTTTTCCCGATTTCAGGATTTTTTACAAATTTCCCTTTGCCTCAAAATTTTCTTGAAAGAAGAGCATTAGCCACCAAGGAAAGAAAAAAGGTAACATGTATTGTGTCCAAACCTCTAGTTTCTTGTTTGTGGGGATGTGGAGAGTCTGTAAATCCTCCACAATTAAACATCCGGGAGGTTCAGGGGGGCTTTGTCCTCTAGACCCAAGGGAGACCCAGGCCCACTACCAATTTTTCAGGATTTTTTACTTTTGTTTACATCACATCCCTGAAATGAGCTACCCATGAATGTTTTGAAGGTAACCATCAGGATTGAGGTGGGGGAGCAACTTGGATTTTGATGACTGTATGAGCAAAAATATTTGCATAATGTGCTAACAAAATGAAATATTTTCCAACATACCCAGTTGGCAACACCAGTCGCATATCCAGGGTCTCAAAAAAGCCCATCCCTGCTATCTTGGATCCACCATTGGGCAACATTTTTGTTGATGCTTCAAGATTTGTGTTGCCTCCATAGTTTTTAGTCTTGGGAACAACGCCCATGGACAGTGTGGGAGAACCATTGTTGAAGATGAGAATTACAGATCCAACCGAGTTATCCAGAAGGTGAAAGGAGTAGACGGAACGGTTAAACAGGTAACAAGCATGAGTAATTAGGGTTTAAATATTAAGCAGAGCTGCCAACATATGATTTTGAAAATGAGGAAGATTAAATTTTCTAATCAGAAAGACTCAATTGAAGTGAACGCAGCGAGCGAGCCGAGCGAGCGAGCCCTTGCGGGTGGGGTCCAGGGGTTTTAGGCTTTTTGGCACCAAAAGGAGAAGCCTCCTTGCATATATTTTAAGTAAGTAAATTACCGTCAAATACGGAAGTCTTCCGCAGAATCCGGAAGAGTTGGCAGCTCTGATTAAAGGGACAATATTGTCACGATCAACAGGGCATGGAATGGAGTATTACTATTAGTTTTATATTAACTTGGCACTTTTTTAGGAAGAATATACGTTTAAATATATTTTTGATAAAAACTTGAAAAGTCTGTCAATGTATTGATTTCCCACCTCACCAATTTTTTTTTATGCTTTTCATGTTTTCTAAAAAAGATCAGCATGTTGAACGGAATAATTTCTCAAGCTTTCTGGTACATGTATTATTATGATGTTTTAATTTTGTAATCG
This sequence comes from Zoroaster sp. YZ-2022, assembly GCA_029582265.1. NCBI lineage: Eukaryota > Metazoa > Echinodermata > Asteroidea > Forcipulatida > Zoroasteridae > Zoroaster > Zoroaster sp. YZ-2022. Next base: position 25,597,500 of record CM055826.1, on the reverse strand, counting down.
GGTAACAGTCCCTAACAGTCCCAAAAGGTGTCAGTCCCTTTAAAGGGACAATATCATCACAATCAACAGGGCATGGAATCAGAATGCTAGTTTTAGATTTACTCGGTGACTCAAAATAAGGTCATGTTACCGTTGCTGCTGCATAAACGAGGCTGCCATTTTCCAGTCACTGGGTTCATCTTAAACTAAGACACCGATTCCATGCCCTGTTGAAAGTCTACTCTGATCGTGACGATATTGGCCATTTAAAGGTCTTGATTTCTCTGGATGTACATACATGTGCGATACGTGTATTCACACTGTGCATGAGCTGTTGAGGGCACATGTTGTTTATAGATCACTGTGGGCGAAAGGGCAGCGACAGTGCGTCGCGTTTGGCGTATTTTGCAGTTGATGTGCATACGTGCGGAATATCTTCGGTGATCATTGGCTTTTAGAAGTACATGTGGCTTAGTACCATAACATATGCACATAAAGTGTACGTACACTGCTCGCATGATGCAAAAGTGGCTATCATCAAGACACTGGGTGCAAATTCACCGCCAGGGGGCTACGATGTGCGCTGAGCTTATAATTTGGCTTTACCCTCTCTGTACTGATTTTTCAACAGGATGTTCCATTGGTTACCAAATTCCTTGCCCAGTCATGCATGAATTCACAACAGTATCCGTCCATATACAGGCATTTTTTCTAAACTCTTTTTTTCACCATGAAGATTGGAGACTGAAACGTTAAATGTTTGTTTCTCTTGAAATTCCCTTTCATAATAGATGCCAGATTTTGATTGTGAGATTTCAATTGAAACCTATTTATATGAGAATCAAATAAACAATCATATACTGAGACGCAATAGAAACTTACCACTTGTTTTGGAATAGCATAAAATTGTCATGGTTCAAAATAAGACAACACAACAATTTGGATTAGAAATGTTGGCATTTTATTGAGGAAATGACCACGTTTTGTCCACTGTACTCGATCCCATCTGTATCCACTTCAACGCGAGTGCACATATTACATTTGTGCATTGTGATTACTGATAATTTAAGGTCGAAAAAGTGGTAAGTTTCTATTGCGTCTCAGTATATTTACCTTCGGACTCTATATCATTGTTTCAGCTCCGAGACTCATAAGCGCTCTGCATTTACTGCTAAATTATGTCAGTTGGGAAAAGAAAGTTAAAATGAATACATGTTTGCACCATTTCAAGTCTTTGCCGCTGTTAAATGTAGAATTTTGTACTTTAACCCCTAACCCCTAGGCATTTTGGCTAAGAACCTTCCTGAATCACCAAAATCCAACACCATGCAGTAACACTACCACCCATGTAAAGTATCCCTGTCTGGTCTATACAGTACTGAGTCCATCAAAATCTAACAAACCCTGCTGTTGGAGTTTGAATGGCTTGGGGTGGTTAGGATTAATGCACATTTTTGGTTCCCTGTTCTCTGCTTTTAGATTAAGTGTGGTCATGATCATAGTCTTTTCTTAACTGAAGAGGGAGCTGTTTACAGCTGTGGATGGGGAGCGGACGGTCAGACAGGTAACAATTTAAATCATTCTGCCACTTCTTTATTATTACAGAACTTAATCAGAGAGCAGCCATTTTAGATTTTTCAGTGCACTGTTCTATGGGAACCAAAATGAGGCACATGTCCAAAATAGACTGGTGCCTTTTAATTGTTTTTTCAAGGTGCATTTTTAATTGTGCATGGTCAGGAATGATTATGGTCACAGTGTGAGATAAGGATATAACGTGGGATTCTGATGGGTTATAATGAAACACAACACCATTGTAAAACCGAAAGAAATAACATGCATTTTGTTTTTATGAATATCTTGCTTTTCATAACATTTATTTCCACGAATTATATAAAATTGTAAGGATTGCATTAGCCAGTATTGATAAGTGTATTTTTTCCCAAATCATCCATCTTCATGAAAAAAATTGGTCATGATTTTATACACCACAAACCTCATATTATAGTACCACTAATGATATCTGGTTTTCTTTTCTATAAGGACTGGGACATTATGAGAGTGTTGACCATCCAGTAAAACTTGAAGGAGACATCCAAGGAGAGAAGATCGTACAAGTGTCCACATTTGCAGACTGTTGCCTTGCAGTTTCAGGTAATATTTAGCTAAACATTTTCAGACCCTAGGTGGCAGCCAACTCTACGGTGCTTTTCCACTGTTCATGTAATTCTGAGCATGTACATGGTAGCGAGAACAACCGACCATTTTATACACAATTTTGTTCTGAAATGTGACGATCTCCCATGGAAACATCCGACGTGCTGGTCGTCAAATACAGCTGATTTGATTGAATCCAACCAAATTTGTTCAGAATCTGCTTCCATTTTGTTTGACTAACAGAAAACTTTTCAGTATGCTAGTAAGGCTTACGGAGGTTATCAAGTGCTGTGAGGTCTGGGGCCGATTTCACAAAGAGCTAAGATTGATCTTAACTGTGTATCAATCTTAATTGCTTAGCAAAGTGTGATGTCACAATACAAATCACTATGGTAATACTAACAACTTATCTTAAGATGAATCTTAGTGCTTTGTGAAATCGAGCCCAGGACTCCTGGTTACCCCCTGGATCACCCCTGAATCCCCTCCCCCATCCCAACCTGGAATCGTCCCTATCAAACAATTAACTATTTAAGCCAATGTAGATTAGTGTAGTTACTAAATACCTGGTATACAGTCCCTAAACTGTCATAGTTTTTATCGACAGATAAAGGTGAACTGTTTGGATGGGGTAACTCGGAGTACAATCAACTCAATAGCATTACGGAGGAAACGCAGGTAAAGTTTATAACCTACATAAACAAACTCTGTCCTATCTTACCAGGATTAACCCTCCTACTATAGCTGTATTTTAGTGGGAAGTTGCTATAGAGGTCAAAATCAGTCAATTGCCTGTTTTGACTGTTGACCCAAATGTGCACACAGGGGCATTTTTGACTGGTTTTTACTGTCATTTTGACCACCCTGAACAATACCAGACAATGCTTTTACCAGTCAAAAACGGTTGACTCATTTTGACCTGTCAATGTACTTACTGCACATTAGGTATGACAGTGTTCGACTTTTAAGTGCACTAGATATACCTTGGCGAGTATATAAATATTTTGACTGATTTTTGACCCTTGTAGTCATAGGAGAGTTAACAAAAGTAAAAATATCCATCAAAGCTAAGCTCCACCTCCTTCGTTCTGTTGTTTTCTCCACTTTGCTGCGAAAGTTGGACCCTCTCGGTAAAACGTCAGGCCTTTGAGATGAAATGTTATCGCCATCTTCGAAGAATACTTTACACAGCCCACAGAACCAATGACTCGGTAATAGCAGAGAGGACAACAGCTATTGGAGAATCCAAACACCTTCTCACAACAGTCAAACAACACAAACTCTCCTGAGGATGATCAGAGCATACTGATCGAAACTGGAGTTGTAACCTCCAGTTCTTTTCAGAACTAATTACTACTCAATAGAGAATTTCACATGGTGTCACTGCAATTATTCTTACTTATCCTCTTCACCATGCAAAGCTACAAGTTTTACAAACTCTCCTGGTTCGGCCATGCCACAAGATTAACGGCCTTGTTATTTAACACTACACTATCTTACAGGTCTCTGCTAAAGGCAAGCGAGGGAGAAGTTGTTATATTGTGAAGGAGGATAATCAATGAAGGATGGACTTGAATTTGCTTCATTGAAAGCACTTCTGTACTGAAACGATGGATTGCATGCTATGGGAGGCCATGTTGTGTAAAAAATAAAACCAACGCGTGAGGGCGCACTTCCAAATTTAGTCCAGTGCATTATGTAAAAACTAAAGGCATACACAGTATACTACAGAGGTCACCCCAGAACAAAATGGCAGGATAATAGCCAGGGCTCTGTTGAAGGCAAGTGATGGCGAGGTCGCCCGAGAAGAACATGGCAGGACAATAGCATCTTGGACAAGAAAGTAACATGACCAACTGTCATAAACTGCTTGAGACCGACAGAAATGGAGGGAGTTACTTCACAGCTCATCATTCGTGACCTCAATAATCTTCAAGGTCAAAGGACAACAACAACAAACAAGAGAGGTGTTCGCAATAACATTGCAGTGCAGTAACAAATAGTCACTTCTGTTTTTTTATGGTTTTAAGTTTTATGTTTTATATTATGATTCTGAATTTCACTTTGTATATACATGTAGGTATATGAACCACGGCACCTTCCATTTACCAGTGTAGGGAAGGTAGTAGGTGCAGCAACTGGAGGGACCATTTGCCAGATTGTAAATGGTACGCATATTAATTGTTTTAATAATTGATGAACTAAATTTTCATAATTTATTATGTTGTATTTCTTTCCTATGGTGGGAAGTTTTTAAGATCGCCACTTTTTATAGTTGTCCATTAATTGTTTGTTTTAATATCTTGTCAACAACTTGACACTTGTACGTTAGCAGCTTCAACTGAAAATATGCATTTATTGTTTTTAGGGAATGAAAGTTTGTCACGCGGTTTTTACAGCAGGTTAATGACCTGGTTTGGGCGTGGTCACAGGTGATAAGGACCATGCAAAAAGTAGGTCGTTAACCTGCTGTAAAGACCCAGCGTCAAACTTTAATTCCCTTAATAGTATACCAGCTAAAAGCCTCTATGCACTACTGATATTCTTGAAATATTTAAAGGGGGTGTAGCGTCACGATCAGAGCAGGCTTGCGGCTTGACATTGAACCCCGAACTGATAGGTTCGATACTGTCAATTTAAAGCCCGTATACCCTTTTGGTAAAAATTGTGTGCATATGCATACATACTTTATTAAAATATTAAGAGATAAACATAAAAACCAACCTGTACAAGTGAGTTTCAGCTTATTTCATTGTGTCATTAAAAATAAAATACATTCAGATCATTGGTATTCATTCCAATGTGGAATTTATGTCTGGGGTGGACAAAAATCCATTTGCAATTTTTTTTAATTAATTGTACAAAAATGTCGGAACACTTTCAAGGGATATTTGATATCATCAATCATCATCAACTTTACACTAAGCAAGTCTCATGTAAAACTGATCAATTAAAGGGGGTATATCGTCATGTTCAGAGCAGGCTTGTGGCGAATCCCGAACTGATAGTTTTAGATGAACTCGGATGAACCCAGTGACTGAAAATAATACCCCACGAGCACACGCTGGCCTCGATAACAGGGCGCACCAGATCCATTACCATGACTGCTACATTAAGTAATGAACATGTATTATGTACATGTACTTTGTACAATATCATAACTACATGTTCATGGGCTCATTATGCAGTCACTGGCTTATTACTTATGCACTGGTCAGTCATGGTAATGGGATCTGGTGCGCCCTGTTATCTAGGCCAGCGCGTGGTCATGGGGTATTTTTTCAATCACTGGGTTCATCTGAGTTCATCAAAAACTATCAGTTCGGGATTCAATGTCAAGCCGCAAGCCTGCTCTGATCATGACGATATACCCCCTTTAAATGATCACAGTTTTACATGAGACTTACTTAGTGTAAAGTTGATGATGATTGATGATATCAAACATCCATTGAAAGTGTTCTGACATTTTTGTACAATTAATAAAAAAAAATTGCAAATGGATTTTTGTCCACCCCAGACAAAAATTCCACATTGGAATGAATACCAATGATCTGAATGTATTTTATTTTTAATGACACAATGAAATAAGCTGAAACTCACTTGTACAGGTTGGTTTTTATGCATATCTCTTAATTTTTTAAATAAAGTATGTATGCATATGCACACAATTTTTACCAAAAGGGTATACGGGCTTTAAATGGACAGTATCGTCCAGACTTTCAATAGGACATGGAATCGGTGTCCAAGTGCAAGATGAACACAGTGACTAATAATTATTGGTTCATTTATGAAGCAGTATTACCTTATCATGTGGGGTATTATTTTGAGTCACTGAGTTAATCTGAAACTAGCACTCTGATTTCATGCCCTGTTGATTGTGAAGATATAGTCATTTTAATAGATCTTTCCAGTTATGTAGATCTCATTCTCTTTGAATCACTGGCACCCAGCATTTCCAAATCCCCCCCCCCCCCTTTTCTAAAAATCTTTTTTAAAAATCATAAATAAAATGCTGTGTTTACCATTAATAGAACAATTCTTTGCAGATGCTGGAGAAGTTTTTGTCTGGGGCTATGGCATTCTGGGTAAAGGACCCAGGCTTAGCGAGAGCAAATACCCAGAACACATCCCGTCTGTTTTGTTTGGACGGACTAAACTGAAGCCAGACGTGAAGGTTACACAGGTGCATTGTGGTCTCCATCATTTTGCTGCTGTCACAAGTAAGTTTATCCAGGTGTGGACCTAGCCTTTAGTCACAACACACGCAGCAACCCGTAACACAATGCCTAAACAAAGACCATGCAAGTGGCGGAGCTACAAGTGCCTTTACCAGTCTATTCCGAGGACACTAAAAATGAAAAATTTATCTATGCAAATTTATTTAAACCAATCACAGGTAAACAAAATGTTGGATACCATATACCAAATTAGTTACCTTATGCAGTTGGAAAAATTTTTCTACCAAATCGCTAGAGAAACATAAAGAAAATAGGGCTGTGCGTTTTAGGTTATTTCGGGAACCGGATACCCGAAATTGGGAAATCTTCGGATACCCGGGTACCCGTAAACAATTTTGTAAAAACACATAAATACTCCCGAATGTATAAAATAACCAATACGAACACAAGTTTCAAACAAAAGCCAGCAAGTCTGTGAAAGGCTGTCGGGAAATGTTTCCTATAAAGCCTTCATCTAAGCTTTCTTCATTTTGTTAGCAAACAATCGGAGACTTTTGTGTGGCTTAAAATGTTCAGTCGGAATTTTAAAAAGTCGTTTACGGGTAATTGGAACCGAAAAATGGAACCGGGTAATGACATTTTCGGTCGGGTATCCGGATACCCGGAACAGCCTTAAAAGAAAAACATAAGACCACAGAATTGACTGGTCAAGGCTCTCGGGGCATTGCCACTCGCATGCATAGTATTTTTTCGTGCGTTGTGTTCCAGGTTGCTGTGTGAGCCTTGACTGAAGGCTAGGGTGTGAACCTTAATATCAGCCCGCCTCCCAGAGGCATGTACTTTTGCAATTGGGCAGTTAAAACTACCAAATTACCAACCCAGCTCTTAACCAAAACTAACTAGGCCCTTGCGTCTCAGTGCAAACATGTTCCATCTTTGGCTAATACTAATAAAACATTTTTCATGGGGGGAGGTAGTGGACACACCATATTCTTCTATCACACTATAATCTGGTGAAACCCTTGCTATGGCCCTGACTGATCTTTTTTTTCTATCTTTTAATCATCAGACCAAGGAGACTTATTCACTTGGGGAATGAATGGCACAGGGCATCTGGGTCTAGGAACACTCCACAACCAATTGTTCCCTCTCAGGGTGAGTAGACACCAGGACTAATCAACAGACAGGTTCATGGGGAGGGGAGCAGCTGAAGGGTGCTTTCAAATCTCCCTCAAATGATGGTGCTTCTCCCAGGACCCAAGGATGTAATGGGGGGGGGGGGGGCAGGAAATTGGGGAAAGTTGCCCCCTTTGTTATCATTGTACGAGTAAATGTACCATACTTTCTCATGTACGAACTCATTTATTTGAATAATTTCGACAGTAAATACCCACTGATATATAGGATTCTAGCCAATCTATTGTCATCGGGCAAGACTAGTTAGTCAGAGGTTCGATTCCCGCCAGTCACTGGAGTTTTTGTTTTTGCAGACACTCAGAAAGAGCTGACAATACAGTGCTTTATACATACATTGGTGTAGGTAAATAAAATCAAAACAATTTTTGTCATTTTGCCCCCTTTCAACCACCCTACGCACCTGGCTGTTACAAGTGGCACAATGACCATCCATATTTATAACCACTTCTTATGATATGACAAGTGAATGTGGCTGTGTTATAACTACGAGTTTTTTTTTTCATTCTATCAATGCAGGTATCTGTAGCAGCAGACGTGACTGCTGTGGCTTGTGGGGTTGATCACATGATATTACTAACAAAAACATTATTATGATCCAGGTATGTTCATGACCAGTCAATGTAATTTCATTATCATGTGCACATAGCAATGACCTGTGCTGTACAAACAAGACCAATATCACTTGGAACATTAATTCAGCGTGACTAACAAGTTTATTATGCAAGAAAAACCTCAATTAAACCTAAACTCCCAAAGCCTCGGAAACATGCCAAATTACATTTAAAAAAAAATCTTTCTTTTGAAGCAGTTAAGACAAAGCAAGTATTAAACAAAATATCAAAGTGATACTCCATACATGTATATTTGGCAAGTGTACATATACTTCACTGTACCCCTACACTCATTTCATATTTAGAAATCAATATTGTACATTCTATTATTTCCAGTATAATTACTTCTCATCACAGAAGTTTTCTAATATTTTTAATTATTGGAATATTCCTTGAAATTCTGCTCGGCAGGAAACACTGACATTTAAGAAATTTTGGGAAACAAAATTATATTTAATACCTTTATAAAGGGAAAATATCGTAATGATCAGAGTAGACTTTCAACAGGGCATGGAATCAGTACCCTAGTTTAAGATGAATACAGTGACTGAAAATTACTGGCTCATTTATGCAGCAGCAATGGTAATATGACCTTATCATGTGGGGTATTATTTTCAGTCAGTTAATCTAAACCGAGCACTCCGATTCCATGCCCTGTTGATCGTGATGATATTGTGTCTTTAATGGGATTGTACACCTTTTGTAATTACCTGATTACAAAATGACTGAATTACAATTAAAAACATTTAAAACTTACAGATATGAAGTTATAGATTGTACAGACAGCTCGAGAAATTATTCCTTTCAACATACTTAAAAAAGTTTTTAGAAAACTTGAAAAGTATTACAATTTTGTGGTGGGCTGGGAAATCAATACATATACAGACTTTTAAAGTTTTTATCAAAAATATATTTAAACGTATATTCTTCCCAAAATAGTGCATTGTTCCACCACCAATTAAAATTATCTACAAAATGCTTTACTTTTGAGCGAAAGAAAGAGAACAACTTTTGGAGAAACATGTTTACTGTTTATGAGAAAGTCCACAGAATAGACTCAATATTGTGCACACGTAAAAACATCGCTTCAAATACATTTTATACTGCATGTGAACATAATTTTCATGAATCCACCTGTTGAAAAATGAATATGCATGAACCTACAATTTTGTGACTCGGAATAGGCACCATAAAAATACAACATTATACTAGTACACATAAAAACAATATGTATTATTCAAATGATTCATTATAGTGACGTAACATGCTATATATATATACATACACTGTACGTAACATGCAATTTATTACTGGAAAAAAATCTGAGAAAATGCTGGTCAATTGAAAACTCCACATTTCCCAATCAGATTTTGATTTTGTATTTATTCTGATGTGGACTTGTGACTTGATGTCCCATGAAATGAAAAATGCTAATAACTAAGTTAACTACATGTCGTCCTTCGGATGGGACGTTAAGCCGTAGGTCCCGTGTACTATAAAACATCAGTGCACGTTAAAGAACCCATAATGACACTTATCGTGCAAGTGTAGGGGGGGTTTACCCCGGTGTCTCTGGTATGTATTGATCCCTGGGCCTCATGGAAGAACAGAGGATTACTTGTATTATCCACTGAATGAGTTACCCAGGTTAAAGAAGAAATAAATAAATAAACAAACATGTAACGTGATTGCCCCTTTAACAAATATATCAGGGGATGCTTTACATGTATACCATCATCACCTTTACACCAAGTAAGTTTTATGAAAAACTGGTACTTTATGGTTTTTAGATTACTAATAGTGCATAGTGTCTTTAAAAATAGTTATTGATACACTTCAGCTTCTTTCTACTTGTAAACAATGCATCTGAAAAATGGAAATGTATAAATGTTGACCCGCTCCATCAAAATGAGGAATGTCCCCCAACACATGTTTCCGTGTAATGGGCTTCCAAAGTTCACAAAACATGCATGCTGCATTATTACATTATCAATTTATCACATCCCTAACACAGGAATGAAATGAACCAAAAATGAATGTCCATTAAATTCTCTTTAAGCTGATACCCATATCTCAAAATGTGAAATTTCGATGAAGTGGGTCACAAATACGATTTTGAATTTAACAATGATTGAAGATGGTCATTTTTGACAACCTGTTTCCTATAGTGATAAACCCTAAAGTGCTCCCCCCATGTACATATTTTGGATATTAACAATATCAAAGAATCTTATGTATTATAATTAGTTGATGTTTTTTATGCAATGCACATTATAATATGATGTAATTTATATACCATGCGAGCGGTGCTACACTGCTTGTGGGATTAGACAAATTGCAATCAACATTGTGTAATTCACTTCCCTTCCCTTCGCTTACCAGTGTCTAGTGGTGAGAATAAGCAAGTCTATGGGGACAACATTGTTTTTTAGAAAGCATTGACATGGCTCCACACCACACTACACCACACCACACCACTGATATGTATAATCTGTTATTTATAATCCTTTCATCCAGGTGCGTGAATCTCAGAATATTTCGTCAGCCTCTCTGTCACGCTGCTGTTGTTTGGCTTTTGCCCAGACACGGCGCCCTCCATTGACAGAGTACGGGTCTTCCTCAGCTTCCTGGTTAGCCTCCTGGATGCGTTTAATACTCCGCTGACGGAAGGCAGCTGCAAGTGATAAGCAAATATTCAGAAGCTAAAACATGGAGCTAAGGCATTTTGATAATTTCAGTATGTTTCAGTACAGGGGCCGATTTCATAGAGCTGCTCAGCAGAAAAAATTGTGGCTAATCCCTATCTGCTCTATGGACAACCTGTTGAGAACTCCTTTACATAAGAAGCAGCTGTCACTAGAGAATATAGTCGAGACCGAGTCGTCTAGGGCACCAGGCTCAAGTTCAGGAGCCAATTTCCTACAGCTGCTTCGCAGAGAATTTTGCTAAGCATTCTAAAACAGAAAACAGACTACCAGCCAAAATGCATACATTTTGTATGAAAGTTTGGCTGGTAACCAAAGAATACAATTTGAATCCTAGTCATTCTTGATTGCGGCACATGTGTTATTTAGCAAACACTTAACCATGAACTGCTTAACTTCAACCAGGAGTATAAATAGTGGCATGCAAGGGCAGATGTGTTTGATTACCTGATGAGCACCTAACAGACTGCCGAGGCTGTATACTTTCCTCGGCGCATGCATAGGCTGCACCATAAAGTTAGCGACATGCGGACTAGATTCGCCCTGCTGACAACAACTTCAGAAGGTTCAGAAGGAATGATTTAAAGTGCCTTGAACATCACATTATGAGTTGACACCACATATACATGTACTCTGTTAGTTCATGTACAGGTCTTTATTAGATTTGACATTGTTTCCTTTTTGTTTTGGTAAACCCTGTGGTACATCTCATGGCCTGTCCAATCTAGAGTCCTTATAATAATGTTGAATTTATTGATCTTCTTTTAACTCTTTACATTCCCATTTTGTAATCTAATTCAATGCCTGTGGGGTGTTGGGACCAGCCAATCACGCTTACCAGCATTACGAGTCGACAGTGACCGTAGTACAGACCGTCTTACCGATGACCCCTGGTAATGTAATCCAGCCTCACTCTGATACAGAGTTGACCCTGTGTCGCTATCACCGGATGCAACTGAGAGTCGATCCATGTCTTCCGTAGGCACTGCAAGTTAGAACAAAATGCACATGTTAATTAAAGGCGGGGAGGTGAGGGAGAGCCACACGGTCTATGGCAAGCAGACTCTATCTCAAAGACACCAGCTTCCATTCAGATTACATCTGTATCTTTAGATTTTAGAACATACACACGTGTGTAAACCAATTCCGTAGAACTTCTAAGCAAATTTATCTGCTAAGCAAAACTTTGCTGAGAATTTGCCAGGAAGCTATACATGAGGTGACAATTTGTCTTGTAACCTACTTTTGTCAAGCAAAAACATTCTATGTTCAGCGAGGTTCGTGTGCCTGACAGCAGCATGTTTATACTTTGGAAAACTGTGTATGCATATAATGTGTCTGATGTTGTACTCTGATATCTTGAACATTGTAGAAAATGAATAAGCTTCGAGACACATGTCGTGCCTTATTTAAAATTACAATACACAAAAGCAACCTGGGCTACGTCAGACTCATCTTGTAAGATTGGGTCACACATAATGTTTTTTCATGTAAAGTGTAAGTCTTTCCAAATAACTTCCTAAACTAAAATGGCAATAAAAGATTTCAAAAGTATTCAGTTGTTTTACCGCTGTCATCATGACTGTTCTCCCAACTAAATTTAGCTTCCATTCCCATCGCCTTTGCTTTCTCCATCTCGTTGAGTCGTGCTCTCCGTCCCCCCTCCTTTGCGTTTTCCTTTTCAAAGTTGGAGCGGCGCATGTTTGCCTTGGCCCACTTACGACTTGCCTTCATGATTGGAAAAGAGAACAGTAAAACAAGGATGAATGAACGTATATTCGTATAAAAAGAGAATGTCAGAATGTCAGATGGAATCATTTCTCAGGATGTTTGGTACCATTACCAACTTCACATCAAGTAAGTTTTAGGATTGTAATTCAGTAATTTTGTTAGGGCAATACCATGCCCTAGCGACGGGTTATCACCAAAGAGCTATACTCCCTTTGAGCTAGGGCAATACCATGGATCACCATGCATGTAACATGTATGCGTTTAACTGCCCCCTTTTTACCCACACTGGATCAGCTCCTATCCAGAAAACACATCCTTCAATGTTATTATGCTTAAGGTATTTGCAACGTATGGTTTTATCAGGATATCGTAGCTTGAGTGGATTTCCGTTAAGGATTGGAGTGCGCCCAATTTATCGCTGCTGGTTCTCGTGAAGGATTTCTTAAGACAGATAAGATTAGGGGCTGTGATTTGTGTGTTTCTTATTTATACTACTTTGGGAGGAAGGGAGGGGGAAATTAGGGTCTTTACAACTAAACCATGACTCTGTTCATTGACCCTTCCTTTTTTAACCTGAATTACAAATGTGACTGAATCATACACTATGTGTCTTAAGTATATTTTTACTTTTAGATTTGGTTGAGCTCAGTATAATAAGCACATTGACTTCTTCTATTTACTACCAAAAACATGTCAATATCTTGTGAATTAAGACTTGTATGGGTCTTTCGATTCAAGACAGTTTTTTGGTAAGTGTACTTGTATGTATATGAATAATACAATATCAGTGTAATGCATCACAGCATTTCTGCGTGAAATTGTCCGTTTCTGACCTCCATGCGCCCTCTTTAAACTCAAAATTTAGTCACGAGGACCTACTGAGTCATCATGAGTCTAACATTTAGTATTGAGCAGTTTCTTTTTCACTCTCGGTCCCTTGAGTCCAGGGTGAAATCCCAATGTTATCATTAATCTGTCCCTGCTGGTCTGGTCTTGAGCTTAATATCCAGAGATACAACTCCTGATTATGTCAAATGTGGTGATTTTACATGCCCTCTGATGGGTGTGTGTGGATGGTTAAGTCTTTTGGATTATGTAGGTCTTAAAGGGTTTCAAGAGATTATCTGATGGATTAACCCTAACTCCCTAAGCATTGTTACTGAACAATAAAAATCCTTCAAAATCCTCCAACTGCTTTTGTTGTCTAGGGAGTTAGGGTTAAGAGTTTTTGCCAGGATAATTATGATACTGAATTTGCCTATGTCACTCCCTTGAAATGTTGGTATGGTTATAATAATCAAATATGGAATGACACCATACAATATTAACTGATGCATCAGGATATTGAACGATTGATTTGATGTTTGCCCTTCATCCAGGGCCGTAAAGAGCGGGGGTGTGACACCCCCCCCCCCAATAATTTTTCTCAGTCGGCATTTAGAGCCTCATTTGGCAAATGAAGCCTCAAAGGTACTAGAACAAGGGTTGGTCCAGAATAAATGTTCAGTTGGCAAACCTAGAGCTATGGGTTTGCCGAATGCAAATATATCGTGTTTCTAAAGTGGTTTGTTATAAGTTGTTTATAAGCTGCCGTTTTGGGTGGCAGATCACCCTACCCCCACCCCCCAATTTACTTGAATTTCCTTGAAAATCAAGTTAATTTGTCTGGTCATATTAGTGTTGTGTCGGTAAATTTACCCAAAAAAATTATTTGCGCCCCCAAATCTGATGTCAGTCGGCAAATTGGCTCCACACCCCCCAAAAAATGCCTTCGCTACGCCCCTGCATTCACCAATGCACAACATTTCATCAATCAACGCAAACCCCAGTCATTTTAGCTAAAGATACCATCCTGAATCCGCCAGGATCAATCGAGATGCACACAGTTGCCCAGTTTGTTGGACTTTGATGGAATTGGTACAATGGCAAATGTAAAGCATCCATGGCTTGGCTTGGCTGTACACAATCCTGAATCCAACAAAAGCAGCCGGTGGAGTTTGATGAATTTGGTACACAAGTAATTATGCTCAATTCGTTGGGCTATACTTGTATGGTACTGAAACCACCAATATCAAGCAAAATTAGGGATTGAATTTTCATGAGGTTTGGATTGATAGAGTTAGATGTCTAACCGACCTGTCGCCATCAAGATGTTTACATGTCTGCACTAGTAATCAGGAGGTAGTTGGCTTGAGTCTTCGAGTAGGCTGTGGAGATTTTCCCGCACAGACACCCAGAAAGCGCCAGATTGTAGGGCAAATTATCAAACCCTATAATGGGTTTCATTTTTGCCTTTGATGTTATTTTCTACTTTTAGTCCATATTAGGCCTATAATTTTTTTAAATTTTTTGTATTATCCCTATAAAGCTACCCCGACGTTTATTCTTTGAAACTATCCATCAGGTTGCTACCATTATTATAAGGTGAACTGAATCTTTGAACTCACCGATCGTCCCATTTCACTGGTCTCTATTTGCTTTGCTGTGCGGTAAACAGACAATATCTTGGTGGCATCTTGTAGAACTGTGAAAAAAGTCAAAGCCAGATGTGTCAAAGTAAACTTAAAATGAGGACATCCTCGAATGAAATTTCCACAACAGCTCCAAAACTGATCACAACAAGAGCAAGAGCTGCGTATATTATCATTGAAAGCAAAGTATTGCATAATCAGGATAAAATACTTTTTTGGATTTGTTTGTGTTTTAAGGCCTTGCCCTTGGATGGGACATCGAACCACCCCCTCCAACTTTGGATAAAGCATTTCTGTTATTTTTAACATCACATTTGTATTAAAGAGATAAATCACCCCATGTCTTGGGTAACTGAAATGAAGAAAATCTACATGCATACCTTTTAACTGAGAGAGGTTTTTTCAAGAGCACTTGTAAAAGGAAGGAACCACCACCAAAAAATAAATATTAGCACCATGTAATTCCATAGATAGGTTTCACATAGACACTATCTTTACAGGCAACTTTTATTTGGCCAAGCCATGTTAAACTTTTTATTTGCAGTAAATATAAACCCGGACCCAAAACAATAACACAAAGTTCAGAAATACAAAGATGAAATGTTTAGTGGATGATGTGCAAATAATTGTGCAAGAAAAAACTGAAAATGGAGTTTTTAAAAAAAAATCTGCTAACTCTTATTTTAGAAGGGTGATTTAACCGGTGATTAGGTAGGCCTGAAATTGAGTGGCCAGTTCACATGTATCATCAATTGAAGTTACGGGTAGTATCAAGACATGCTATACAACTTCCATCCACCAATATTTGGAGGGTAAACTAAAAATGTTGTTCACTGCTCAACCTATAATCAACAGCAACATCAAGAAGTGTCTTCTACAAGCCTAAGCGTCCTCAAATCACTATTTTTGACAACTCAATAGGATCCATCCCAGTTGTTTCAGGTTTGACTGTGATTGGTCAAAATGTTCAGTAATTGATTCTGGCTGATTGGCTTCTCAATATTCGGTAATTAATTAGGCTGAGACTGTGATTGGTCAAATGGCTTCCCAACGCAGTAGATTTTAAATGCTCTCTGCATTCATGAGGTAGGCCTAATCATGGTCGATTTTATTTTTCAAGAGATAAAAACAGATGTAGTTGGGTTATATTGAGAGCAAGGAAAGGATGTCTTGAATTGACATGACTGTTTAGACACATGAAGATAGATAACAAGATTGTTGGATGGATGGGCTAGTTCATGATTAATATGTATGACGTAATTGTAAAATGCATGGAAGGGGTAAGTGGTTCAACAGAAAGGTTATTATGAAAGATAAATACAAACATTTATTATTAAAAGGTTGTGTTATTCAGATACTTGTACTCCTACTCTATCCATGGTAAATGCAAATAATGTGAGTATTAAGGTTAACGTAATTCCCAAAATATATTTTGAAACTTTGGATGAGATAGAGTGGATAAGAATGAAATCAGGTTTTGCGGGTAAAACCATGTGAAATAATTTCTTCTATAAAGAATTGTGGTGAGGAATGCATTGGCGGATCCTGGGGGGGGGGGGGAGGGGCTAAGGGGGCTGTAGCCCCCTCCTAAAATCGTAACCCCCCTCCTAAAATCGTAACCCCCCCCCAAAAAAACCCCCCAAAAACAAACAAACAAAAAAAAAGAGAGAAAAAGGGAGAGAGAGAGAGAGGGTGGGGGGGGGGGGGAAGGGGAGAACGCACTCCCATTCCCACAGTGTGCTTTGTTTTTCTCTCCCTTTGATTATTTCATTGTAATTTTTGTAGTACTGAAAAATAATTGTTTTTGATTCTCAGCCCCCCCTAAAAAATGTTCTGGATCCGCCCATGGAATGATGTCGATGTTTTGAATACTATGCACAGTTCGTCTTCAGAAGAAAGCAAGCATAATTTCCCTAATGCACAACTCTCTGGAAGACTTCCATGCGATGCTGTTTTTGATGCTATACCTAAAAGTGCACAACAAGGAATGCTGGCGGTGTTTTCCACAACAGGGTGTGATTAATAATTAATGATCAGTTAAATGCCCGTACATCAGGCCTAAATATCAGGTGTAACTCGCTGGGTGTTGCCTGTATGTAACGTGTTGGGAAAATATGTAGCTGCTGACACAATTCATGAAAGCAGTTCATTAAGAGAACAAGAACCAACAATATCTCCCCAAAAAAAGAAAAGAAAAAAGAAAACAAAAAAATTCAACAAATTAAAATAAAAAAGTTAAAAAAGAAAAGAAAAAAATGTATAATAAAAAAAAGACAAAACTAGAGATTGGTATTTGTATTGACAAACACTAGGTGTTCGGGACGACGTAAAGGTCAAATTGGGGTCACCTTTGTGTAAAATTGTTTCGACAATTAACGATCTGTGCAATGGTGCAAAGATTGTGAATTTACCTCTGGTGGTTGTTGAGATATGATTTGTTTTTAAATATTAAACTTTGACTTCCGGTTTGGACAGGAAGTAAAGTCAAATTGGGGTCACCTTTTTGTAAATATTTTTTGACAATTAACGATCTGTACAATGGTACAGAAATTGTGAATTTACCTCTTGTGGTTGTTGAGATATGATTTTTTTACATATTAAACTTTGACTTCCAGTTTGGACAGGAAGTAAAGTCAAATTGGGGTCACCTTTTTGTAAATATTTTTTGAAAATTAACGATCTGTACAATGGTGCAAAAATTGTGAATTTACCTCTTGTGGTTGTTGAGATATGATTTTTTTAAATATTACACTTTGACTTCCGGTTTGGACAGGAAGTAAGGTCAAATTGGGGTCACCTTTGTGTAAATTTTTTTCGACAATTAACAATCTATACAATGGTGCAAAAATTGTGAATTTACCTCTTGTGGTTGTTGAGATATGATTTTTTTTAATATTAAACTTTGACTTCCGGTTTGGACAGGAAGTAAGGTCAAATTGGGGTCACCTTTTTGTAAATATTGTTTGACAATTAACGATCTGTACAATGGTGCAAAAATTGTGAATTTACCTCTTGTGGTTATTGAGATGATTTTTTGAAATATTAAACTTTGACTTCCGGTTTGGACAGCAAGTAAGGTCAAATTGAGGTCACTCACAACTCGTGTTTCATCTACTTGTTAAGTTCTAAGTACATGCCAAGTTTCAAGTTCATGTGAAGTTTGCAAGTATGTGTTTTTTTGCGGACAAACGCGGGGAAGAAGAAGAAGAAGAAGAAGAAGAAGAAGAAGAAGAAGAAGAAGAAGAAGAAGAAGAAGAAGAAGAAGAAGAAGAAGAAGAAGAAGAAGAAGAAGAAGAAGAAGAAGAAGAAGAAGAAGAAGAAGAAGAAGAAGAAGAAGAAGAAGAAGAAGAAGAAGAAGAAGAAGAAGAAGAAGAAGAAGAAGAAGAAGAAGAAGAAGAAGAAGAAGAAGAAGAAGAAGAAGAAGAAGAAGAAGAAGAAGAAGAAATAAAAATACATAAATAAACCGAACAAAAACAAGAGGTGTTTCGGGCACATACCCGAACACCTAAAAAGTTAATAAAATATATTTACAAAAAGAACAAAAAAAAAGACTCACTTTTTGGGTTGTCTAGTCTGAGTGCCGGTAACACGACAATACTAATCCAGCAGGGCGTGTTCACATCTTCAACAGCGTCCTTGACAAAACTTAAAGACACAATGCAAAGCTGCTTAAGTCTCTTCTTGTTGATTTCAGACTGATCGGATTTCTTGGCTTCTAGAGCCAGTTGGATTTTGTACTCCTTTATGTCGAACACCTGGGAAACAATGACAAGAATTTGCGGCTGCTAGAACATTTTCCGAATTTAGGGGGAACTTTCAGAAGAAGGCTTAAGTGTGCATAAAGTGTAAGCTTCCCAATGTTACAGAAAGACTCACTTTATACTTCCCAGGGAGCTGAGAAAGATTACATGAATGATAATTATTGGCCCAGTGACCAGGGGGTAACAATGTAAAGCTTATTGGGACATTATGTGAAATGTGCTATATAAGAATGAAATATTATTTATTTTTAAAGACAAATCAGGGACATACTGTTGAGGACCCAGCTGCATGATGATGGGATCCATATACAAGTAAGACTGATTGCGGTGACACCATGTGAAATTCTCAATTGCGTAGTAATTAGTTCTGAAAAGAAATGGAGGTTACAACTCCACGTTTAGATCAGTATGCTCTGATCGTCTTCAGGAGACATAGCTAGCCTATGTTTGGCGGGAGCCAGCGGTTATCAGAACGATTATCATCGTTTGGAGGTTGAAGCCATTGGTGAGCTGCTCAGGGTAACAAAATAACTCTCATATGGAGAATTTTAATGTATTAAGTTCCGTGATTCAACGAAGACATTTTTTTGGAAGCATATTTCTCCCTTTTTCATCCGCCAAATAATAGTATGATAGAAGCTTCTCATACATGTATATTTTGTTGTTTGTTCCATCTGGCTCAAATGGAACAAAAGATGTAGAACTAATGTAGAACCAATGTAGAACCATCTGTTGTACTTCCAGTTTTCAGAACTAATTTCTAATTTGAGATACGAGTTGTGCGATACGGTTCTTTTCAGAACCTGTACCGTATCTCAGCTTCACGTTAGTTGAGATAAACACATGGTGTTACCGCAAACCGAAACGATATCGATATTCCACCATGCAAAGCCTCAAAACTTATAATTTCTACTCAATTGAGAATTTCACATGGTGTCACCGCAATTAGTCTTACTTATCCTCTTCACCATGCAAAGCTACAAGTTTTACTTAAGAACCTGTGTAAGAATCTGTGTTTGTGTATGTTAGCGCCGTTGTGCTTAATATGAACTGGCAACCTGGACTTCAATGTCTGAGCAACAACGTTGTATCTTCCAATTATATTGTTTCTGGATGTATGAGTAAAACTTAGGTAAGATACAGATAAAACGCTGTTACATTCATTTCTCTGAGTTATGCAAATGTATATAATCTGTTGCAGATCATATACCTTTTGCATTTAGGGGTACGACTTTTTGTTTCACTGATGACGGGACGATTTATACCTTCATTGGTTCATTAGTCTCCAGGTGGCCCATTTTCTTAATGACATCAGCTGAGATGCAGTGGTTCTCAGGTTCAAAGCAGCCCTTTACAAAGACATTGTTCTTTCCCAGTCTGGTGGCCCACACGTTGCCCTCTTTGTCCACCTCGATTTGGACTCCCTTGCCAATGTGGTTGCGGACCTTCTCGGTTTGCTTGTCACGAAGGGGGTTGTGCAGTGCCCCGAAGCCAAGTCTGAAACGCATTTGGAATAATCTCTATGTCAGAAATAAGTTATGTCAGACGGAATAATCTCTTTAGGATGTTTGGTACCATTACAAACTTCATATCAAGTAGGTGTTTATACAGTCACTGTAATTCAGTAACTGTTGTAATCGGGTAAAAAGGTGAACACTCCCTTTTAACTGCCCATGTTGGTGTTAACCTTAAAACACAAATATCAATTTGGTTAAAGGTTAGGGTATTTTCTATGTACATACATATCAGCGAAGATCAAGTATTAGGTGATAAGTATGTGATAGCTGGGAAGGTTAACCAGTTAACTGATGCTTTTTGAAAATTTATACACATTTTGCCATTTGCTGACGATTTAGTTTGTGTGGCCGTCAGGTGCTGATTTTAACTGACCGTGAAAGTTTCGGTTAAACGATTAGTGAACTAACCGGTAACTCTCAGCACTATTAGAAACAAAACTATGAAAATGTTGAGCTCAAATTAATTTGTCCACACTTTTCCGAGAGGAGTGGGAAGTTCACATTCATTTCTTATACTCTGGTCAGTTGATTTGCAATTTTGATCTGCTGTCAAATTTCAGTGAAGTAAAATTATAATTTGAATAATACCATTTACTCAGTGACAGATGACAAATGTTGTTTGATACCACCGTCAACCGAACACCAATGGACGGTAAAACTGTTATCAGTAATTTATATTCTAGATAACTGATATTGTATCATTAATAGCATTAAAAGACAAACTCACCTTCCAGGGTACTGGAACTTGCATCCGTCTATGATCACTGCAGGGGACTTGATGTTGAAGTCAACAAGACGACACCTCTTCTCAAGGAAATAGATTTTTCCCCAAGCATCTGGGTCAATCCTAGGTAGCTGGTACTCCAACTCCTCTAAAAGCTCCTGGAATGTGGGATTTTTGTTTAAAAGGAAGGTACGATATACTGGTATTTGGTAACGTATGTCCATTTAAACATGTGACAGTTTCATCACAATAGGTGCTCACGTTTCTGAGAAAACAACAGAAAACTGTTTTTAATAAATGTTTTATGCTTTTCAAAAAGTTCCTGGAAAAGCAATTTTTTGTAAATTGGACATACAGCACTTAAGACACTAATTATTTGGATGATTAATAATATTCAGCAATTTGTGTTTCCTATACCCGTTAAACAAAAATAAATATGGTGAACAAGTTGTATTTACAGTGCTGGAATAGCTATAGCAGATAGCAGTAGGACCTCTAGTCGTGACAGTGACACTCGAGTAATTTGATAGAATGTGTATTTTGTTTTGGAAACTTAGAATGCAGCACACAATCTCTCAGGACAAAAAACATTGAAGATATTGTATGGGGGTTGGTAAGATCTTCCTTGGGCAAGATATTGATAAAATAAATATAATCACCTCTTCAATTCGGCTCTTTTTGGTAGGAATTTGCGCCCTCTCCGTTGCGGCACCATTCATAGCCACCGGAACGCCATAAGTGTATCTTTTAGGTGCCGTAGGGGGCGGTACCTTCTTGATGTCCTTCTGTTCTGCGATGATTTTCTGCCTCTCGTCGGTCTTGACACGTAGCTCACCAAGCAACATCTTTGAGAATCCAAAGAAACAATGATCGTTCTTTAATCGCTATATTAGCAAACGACTCTTTGTTTCAGAATTTTCAGAGTTGTTACGACGATAAAAAAGGGCACATGCTCCCTATTGCCCCCGGATTCCCCCCGGATTCCCCAATGCTGTTGAACTATTGGTACTTTAATTTCGGAGAGAATGTTGTCTGACAAATGGGTTGTTCGCATAATAATATACCGTAACACCATGCACATTCTCCAATACTCCATAAAGCATTTGGACATGAAGAAAGATGTGTACGTCTATAAAATAAACACTGTGGCAAAAGTGCCTGTTAAAGGGAGGTTACAACTACAACCCTCATTTTTAAAAAGATATATATCATAAAACTAACCTGTGAAAGTTTCATCATAGAAGGTGATAATGTTTTAAAGAAAACGACGGAAATCTGTAGTATGATATGTTTTTTTTTTATATTTGTATGTTTTGTAAAACGTTTTGTAAAGTCTTGTAAAATCACAATAACAAATCCTGTGTTTCACTATTGGAGAGAAAAACACTTTAAGATAACAATTTGTTAATTTTATAATCTGGTGATTATCAATGTTGTACCTCCAGTTCTTTTCAGAACTAATTACTACTCAATTGAGATTCCACATGGTGTCACCGCAATTAGTCTTACTTATCATCCTCACCATGCAAAGCTACAAGTTTTACCAATTAAAACAATGTTGTACCTTCTCTTAAAGCCCTAAAGATTAATACAATGTATATGTCTGTCTGCGTCAATCATGAGTCGTTTATCTAAAAATAAACACATTTAGAAAATAATCCATCCGGATATGTGCCTTTTGGAAACATTGAGCCAAAGCAGATTCGTATGTACACGTCAGGTATTACTCATGTTACACGAGGGAGCTTCGCTTGCCAATAACTTGAGTATACTATATCTTAATTGTAACATTTACCAAATTCGTCCATGTCAAAACGGCTACAAAAGAAAACAAGTTATATATTTAAATTGAAACGCTGAGTTCTGTGAAGCATTAAAAAGTGCCACTTTCGCCATGAAAACAATTACTGTTTGATAAATTGCTACATTGCTAATTCCAGTCAAAGAATGACATAAGGACCTCCATTTTAGTGCAAACCCTCTTCATGATAAAATAATAAAATAGGCCTAATACCTTGGCCATAAATAAATTGAATATTACGTGAAGGCATTTCTCAGCGGTGTGAATTTTTAATTTTACGATCAGGAACTTGTTTTGATTTTGTAATATAATTATTTGCATTTTGGAAAGAAAAAAAATGATCATCAGTTAATATTATAGACATAAATCATTTCAAAGCCATCCATAAGAATAGGAACAAAAGACAGAAAGTATACGGGTCAGAAAAGATTGCATTAATAAAATGCTTATAAAATCAAGTAAAATAAGGCTTCTTTTAAGTGCTTGATAAGGGTGTAACATTTCATCACACGGCAATTATACTACAAGTAATACAAACTAATTTATAAAAAGGACCTTGGCCTGACTGACCGCTCCATCCGGAAGTAAATGGGATTTTCCAGTCCAGAACTCAAAGTATTTTCGAACCAAATTCAGTTTGATATCGTAGTTTTGAACAAAAATAAACATGCATGCTTCGTACTCACATTGTGGGCAGTCAACAGGCGCATAGTCATGCAAGCCATAACTGTAACGGGCAACATTAAGCTTCAAAGTTCAACGACTAAATGACGCCGCAATAAACCTGCTATCTTCAGAAGGTTAACCCATGGTCAATACTGTGCGTCACCATGGATACCAATGCTACGTCACATCTTGCTGGAAACTCCGCTCAAGAGGGGAAGGTGAATCACCTCAACATTTACTGATTGTGGCACGACATGATAAGTTTAACTCCCTAATTGGTCCAATTTCCCCCTTTGGCCCAATGGGATCGGGGGAACAGCACCATTAAGATCTCACCCCAAAGCCTCAACAAGACGTGTTCCTAATACACTCATCCGGCAAATACTGTGGTAACCAGAAGTCCACAGAGCAAGGACCAGACTCCTCGACTAAAATTGGACACAAATACGTAAATATAGACAGTATGTTCTATTTTGAAATCTATGCGTTCAATCGAAGTGGACCCTGGATAGTGGATACAGGAATCAAAGTATGTAACTCGGTAAATGGAATTTGAGTTCAAGAGTTTAACCGCGGTAGCCACTCAAATTTACCTTCCGTTCCCTGGAATGGAAGATTTAATTGAAGAAAGGGGGAAAACGTAGACTATAAAGTACCCCTTAACAGGTACCGTATAATTATACACTGATGAATTTGACTTGCATTCGGCCCGAAAGTATCACATATAACACTGTAATATGGTGTTTGGAATTTAAACACACGCAAAATATACGCGTTTAGGAATGCGTTTAAATGCTAAACGGCCATCCTCTGTACATGTCACAAAGCTAAACGTGCTTAGCTTTTTGACACCTGTTCATATGGTTTTTAGCATTCAAACATACATCACAGAAACGCACAAATCTAATCATGTTTTAGGCTAAACATGTGAAAAAAGTGAGTAAAAGCTAAGTGTTTAGAAATGTGTTTAAATTCTAAACACCATTTTTATAGTGTAGGCATTGAACAAATCAGTTTTAACAAATGTGCATTCATCCTGTGTTTTCAATAACATTCGTCGCAGTTGCTCATAATGCGTCATCAACTTTGTCGCCGTTCTTGCACAGTTTGGATAATGGCGCTTCCGCTGTGCCCGTACATAAACTCACGTTTTCTTCCTAAACGCGCCCACATACTGTCAATTATTATTTGAACCCAAACATCCGACCTGTATATCATATGATGCACGCAATTCTTCTCCATTTCCAAAGAGTATAACATTATTAGTTTTTCAGGGTGGGGTGGGACGCCTACAGGAGTTGAATGGGGAGAAAAGGGGAACAATTCAACACCCAATTTTCGATTTAATTTCTTGAGATTCGGCAAAGACTTAGCATAATAGGCCCTATACAAGCAATGCTATTCTGTTTACTCGATGTTTCACTTGGATCAATGTAGGCCTATAAAATATGACAAATTTACATTTAAATTTGATCTGAGGCAAATGACAGTAACTAGATCTTCTGATGGTATCATCTGATCGATGTGGGGGTTAGTTTAGGCCTAATTAAGTTGTATGTCATATCAACCATCAGCTGAGCCGCATCCTTTTGAATCTTCTACTAATTTTGTTAACAAATAATAATAGAGGGATCGACTTCAGAGAAGCTAATTTCCTTACCTCTTGCTGTAATTACATGCCGGTTGCAGACAAATCATATCCCGAACTTAATAAGTCCAATCTTAGCTAAGAGATACACGGTTTTATGTTCTTTTTCAGGTCTAATAATACCCCTTAATTAGTTTTCAAATTGAAATGGTAAAACATGATAGTCTAAACACTTATAATTGGAAAAATACACTTTTGCCAAACTACGGCCGGTTATTTTTGAAAAATTATTGTCGTAAAAAAATCAAACTCTGACAGATGGAAGGAAATCTTTACTAACCTGTCGCCTTTTAGCGTAAAATCGCTCAGAATCATGCTTGTCCAACTTCGCCATAGCCCGATAGAACTTCTCGTTGTACACTTCCACCAGTCCAAGGAACTCCAGCAGATCACCGCGTTGCTTCCAGCACTTCTCCCGGACAGATCGCGTGTATTTACGGCCGATTCTTCCGCGAACGTACCGCTGGCAGGTGATGATGCTGGCGTTGAGATTGTCAAGGCGAGTGTCAAGTTTCTCCGAGTGCCAGTACTTTAGGAACACCTAGGTCGTTGAAGGGGAGTAAAATAAAGAAGGTGGGTGAGTTGAGTAAGGCTCAAATACCCCCCCCCCCTCGAAGGGAAATTCTATGAAGAGATACTCAGTGGTCAGATAGATTCTTGAAGCTAACAATGCTTTGGATAAAGCTGAAAGTTAATTGTCCTAACATACGGTAAATTTTACCTGAAAACACAACATTTTGTTAAATTCAAAACATTAAAAAAAACTTCCACCTCAAAATAAAAAATAAACACTTACAATTCAAATTGTAAAAAACACCTGTGCAGGCTCAATGTCTAGAAGACTATGAAGTGTTACCAACATACCCAACAATTTGAAAGTAACGATAATGAAGAAATTTGACCCTAGCTTTTATACGTTTTTGTTGTTTGTGCAGTTTCATAATTGCGATAAACACGTGGAGTTGTGGTCGCAAAAACGCGCGCTGTTTCTAAATTGGACGACCGGAAATTCGTCACAATGATCGGCCGTGAGCAACTCAAGAACACACGGTGTTTTGCCTGTGTCGTATATATCCGTTATGTAAAACATTCATGCGGACAGTGGCAGGGGAACCTCACACTATTAGATTTATACATGTTCTATTAGATTTATACAAGGGACATAGCACCGTCCCTTGCGGTGACAGTGCTATGGGGGAAAATGGGGGTGGGGTGGGTGGATTGGAGCAAATTGGGCAATTGTGGCAATAGGGTTTTCTGAGTTGGCCTAAGGCACATCCAAAATATTGTCAGCTTACACCCACGATTTTTTTTCCTTTCTTTTTTTCACTGTTAATTTAAAAAAAAAAGTTTGTGTATGCCTCTCCACCCAATTGCATATGCATATTCAACATTATGATTTAGCATGCACGGATCCATTTATAGGTCAGCCTTGTGGTTACAGCAGCTTAATACAGCAGCTTAATACCCATCGACGACGTCACAATTTCTCAAGATATCCACTGTGGGGAATAATATCACACTTGACAACGCACAGTGCAGGGATTATGCGCATAATAAGACTTGAAGTGCCTTCAGATTATCTCATTAAGAAAAAGTCTTGTTTGGGAAAGCGGTATAATCCAGGGTCCGCCGGCTGATGCTGAAGATTACCTCGCTCTGAGCAAAGACATTCCCCTTCTATTTTTATACAACAAAAGCAGGTACCGTGAATTGAGTGAACTCTTAATGACCTGCAAACTACGTAAGCATAATCAAACGTACGTACAACAAATACCTTCTGAAAACTATTTTTCAAAATTACATTTTATTTTAAGCACAAGGTAACGGCACCGTTACGTGTTTTAGAATAATACTGGATCGAAAATTTATAAAGAAATAACTCCAACTAGCAAGAGTAGCAAATACCAAACAACTCAACGAGTTTTGTAGCCCAAAGAACAGCAATGAAAAAACCCACAACAAACTAACACATTCAGCCATACAGACTAGGCCTATGATCTTTTTCTTATGTGTTTTTGTTTTTTGGTATTCAAAAACACGGTTTGCAAAACATCCCCGAAAAAGGAATTATGCAATTTTACTAATCATTTTATTCATTTCGAATAAAATATATAATCCTACCTTCGTTTTACCGATCTCGAAATCTGTCAAACCAGCAGCTTGAAGTATCTTCTTACACGACGAAGCATTTGCCTTAATAATGGCCGACAGAGGAAATGCTATAAACTTATATCTGTTTTGAAAAGAAGAAAAGCCAATGCAAATTTAGGCAAATTTAGGTCTCCGGTTTCTGGTCATAGATCGCATTTCAAAACCGTTTTTTGTTTTTGTTTTTTGTTTTTGTTTTGTTAACATGTATATGCGGTTATTGGAACCAAATTTCCCATGCACAAAGTACCGGTATGGTTGGTAAGAGAGGCCGCACAAATCGGGCAAAAGTTCATACCCTATGATAAGAAAAACTCGTTTAAACACAGCGCGGCAGAATTACAATCGATCTAGAAATTCTGGCTGCAAATGCAAAGCAGACAACTACAAATGTAGACGCGCGCGGAGACCAAAGACCAAATGACGTAAATCTGATACCAAACCTCATAAATTATACCAATTAAAAGCATTTATACAAGTACTTTACACACACACACACACACACACAAATCTTTACGGTTTATCTACATGCACAGCGATAATAGGTCCCCAGGATCCGCCATTGGGTACCAGCTTGATATAAAACCACTGTCAACACAAATATTTGCACACGCAAAACATTGGTAACATTCTATTTGAACAAGTGCGAAGAGAGATTATTCACATTTGGTTTTATCTGAAAATTGTAATGAAAAAGGAGTAACCAAGGAATTTCGTAGGCCAAATAATCCTTGAGAGCTACAACAAATTAAGGTTTGTGTCCGTCTCAGATGGCCCTGTATACATTGATGCATGGAAGGACGAAAGAAATTAACGTTGTCTTTACTTTCACCGTTTAGCATTAGGGACAAGGACTTTATGGAAAGAAGTATGTGTTGGGCACGACATAATGTTTTGTGCTACAAAATATATCCAAAACTATTAGCCTTTCACCAAAATATTTTCTTCACTACCTGCTGAGAAAACAAATAACGTAATGTCTTATAACGGATCATTGAGGTTGCCCAACGATAAACAATAATTAGGCCTAATATTATTTTATTTTATTTATTTAGTGTATTTATTGATGTATATAATTTATATCCTAAGTAGGTCTAGGTATTTTTGTATTTATTTATTATTGTTATGATATTCAATTATTATCGGGTTTTTGGGGTATTATTATTTGTTTTCAGGGGGATATGAGCTATGTATGTCACAGTTTAACCCTCAAGTTCGCAAAGCTATGATCATCTGATATTTTTACCTTCGTAAGAAATCTGCGAACACCAATCGTGAAGGGAAGCCCATTCGTCGAATCTTGATGGTCTCAAGTACGCCAGTATACTGAAGCTGTCGCTGAACCAAGTTGTCCTCCAAGAAGTCGTTCTGACTCCGGCTGTTGGGTTTGATGCAGCGGACAAATTGTGGCTCAGCGCCCAGGATTTTAGCCATCAGACCCGTGAGTGATTGCTAGAATGAGAACAAGATTTATCTAAAACGAAGTTCCTACTCACTGTTGTTAATTCTGTCCCCCTCAGAATTCACAGTAAGCAGTGTAAAAAGTGCCTAAAGTGTACCCTGAAAAGGCATCATATAAAAGAGTACTTCTCTCCCAGTATGTAACCTAGCTTTCTCTTCCCAATACATGTGACTCGTCACTGATAGCTTAACTTTTCTCATCATCAGCTTCCACTTGATACATTTGGTGGTGGTGGTGGTGGTGGTGGTGGTGGTGGTGGTGGTGGTGGTGGTGGTGGTGGTGTTTATTATTATTAATTTTTATTATTTTACTATGTGAATGCATCATTGTATAATAGTTAAGGACTCTGTTTTCTGTAATTCTGTTCTGTCCGGTATTGCCCGTCCCCAGATGTATGTTCTTTGTGTAAGGTTGTTCCCCACAAGCCTTGGCTTACATGAACAGCCTCCATACTCTGTGTTTTCATGTATGACGTGTGCATAGATTGATATTACCTCCTTTCGTATATCCAGTTGTCTAATTACTATCTTTCTTTGCACTAAGTTTGTATACTACCTTTTGTGTAACCATTTTTGTCATGTGAGTATGGAAATAAATGTGAAATAAAATAAAATGAAAATGAAAATCCTCAGGATTTACTACTGAATCAACCCCAATATTGGTATGAAACATCCGTAGAATTAATTTTGTTCAAACAAAGATTTTCCGAAAATATAATGCGTGTAAGGTTTATCAAATGTCTCCTTTGAAATAAAAATATTTTTTTTTAAATTTATTTTTCTCTATGCCCAGGGAACTGTAAAAAAAAACTTGTACAACAGTCCCATTATAAGCTTACCTTAAAATGCAACCCAGTTGAGGCCAGTGTTGCTCGTTTCTGATCTTTATTTTTCTGCGGTTTTTCGTCTTTTAGTCTGTAAACGAAGGATGAAGGATATAGGATATAGGATTAGAAGGATATAGGATTACAATTGTTTGCCACAATAATAGTACGCTCTCTCATTCCAACCGCATTAACCAATAGCACCGGTATCTTGTGTTTGATTAGCCCATATGCGCCGAAATGGTAGCAATTGAGCTGTATACTCCCTGGGGAGCTGAGATGTTTCAGGAATGATTTATGCGCCTGATGAGCAGGGGGTAATAATGTACAGCGCTGTGATACCTTGTGTAAGAGCGCTTAAAAATGCCTCCATTATTATTATTATTATTCCAATTTTAAAGAGCTCTCATTGGAAAATATTCCTAAAAGATAAGGTATAAATAATATTGATAACTCAAAAATACTTAGGGCCTAGGCTACTGGGTGAAAAGCATCAGGTAGTATCAATCTTCCCTACCGACATTATGAGATACGGCGAGCATGCAGCATTGGGTAGAAAGACCTGTAGCATGATTGTAGACCCATATATGTCCTCATGGGAGAAAGAAAGACCGACATAGGCTGTATCTATACTCACTGTTTCTTGAGTTTCCTTGTGGCGGCACGAGAAAGGCTAATCGTTCCATCGTGGATGATTTTTGGAGGCGGCCTACATAGGAGGATGTCTTTCTGACTCTGAGGCATAGCATAGGGACCTGTCGGGTTCCTCCTGAAAATATACAATAAAAATATTTGCTTGATAAACCTTATAAGTTTTGAGGCTTTGCATGGTGGAATATCAATATCGTTTCGGTTTGCGGTAACACCATGTGTTTATCTCAACTAACGTGAAGCTGAGGTACTGGTTCTGAAAAGAACCGTATCGTACAACTCGTATCTCAACCTTCGTTAAGTGAGAAAGGTTCAAGGGAGTACCAATTTCGGGCAATTCGTTTTTCTCTACTGTCGCTAAGTGAGAAATATGGTTCAGGGAGAACCATGGGGACTTCACGGGTTAATATGGTTCAGGGAGAACCATGGGGACTTCACGGGTTATTCTCGAGAATAACCCGAGAATAACCCGTGAATAACCCGTGAAGTCCCCATGGTTCTCCCTGAACCATATTAACCCGTGAAGTCCCCATGGTTCTCCCTGAACCATATTTCTCACTTAGCGACAGTAGAGAAAAACGAATTGCCCGAAATTGGTTCTCCCTTGAACCTTTCTCACTTAACGAAGGTTGAGATACGAGTTGTACGATACGGTTCTTTTCAGAACCAGTACCTCAGCTTCACGTTAGTTGAGATAAACACATGGTGTTACCGCAAACCGAAACAATATTGATAAACCTTCACAAGCAGGCCTATACATACGGTTTATAAGCAAAACAAGCATCCTGGGTTTTACGGGTTTTTTTAATGGATGATGATTCTGATTATTACATGATAAATGAATCAACTGATGATTTTATCGCATAAAAGTGATATAAACCCACGCTGTAGGCTCTAAGTAACATTTTTAGAAGCTTTCATCTCAAGTAGATCTTTGCCTTCTCCATCAGAAGAACTACAGTCTGAGTAAATATGCTGGCCGAAACGTCGCGTTAAAACCAAAGGTTTTCCACATGACGAAATTAGGATTTGCATAATAGGTGTGCCACACCAACCTGAACGGCATGTAGTAAAAAATAAATGCTAGGGGTGGACCCTGGTTCCCGTCATGGTAAATCCACCGACAGTATTGAACATAGGGTTACATCGGGAACTGTGGTGTTGGAATATGACCAGTTGTGTCAATCAATCTTTTGGTGTTCGTGTAGTCTTTAACTTCCCTGTATTTGCAGTGTTATATTTATTTTCCTAAAAGTTGTGTTTTATAATGTATCCATGTACATTTTTCGGTGTTAACTTTGTTGTATCCATTTTATGTGTACAATATTTTAAATGGAAGTATTTGTATCTATCAAATGGCAATGTGAAACCAATTTATGTAGGTTTTTGATGTGTATAATAA
The DNA here is from genome assembly GCA_029582265.1 of Zoroaster sp. YZ-2022. Taxonomy (NCBI): domain Eukaryota; kingdom Metazoa; phylum Echinodermata; class Asteroidea; order Forcipulatida; family Zoroasteridae; genus Zoroaster; species Zoroaster sp. YZ-2022. The sequence continues at coordinate 25,565,865 of CM055826.1, read as the reverse complement.
TATTTCTTATCTATACTTGATTTAAATAAATCACTTCCCTGTGTGTTTATTAACTCCCTTTGTGTAACAAACTCACGTTTCAGTTGAATCTGTTTCACTTGTGCTGAATAGATATCGCAGGAGACCGTTCTCGCTGTGAAGCATGCTCTCTGTCAGGTTGGCACTGAACGTGTCTCTGTTCTTCTCAAGGAACCCATGGGCGTCGTACCATAGCTAATGTTGTGTAGATGGTTGATGGAAAAACATAGAGGGAGGAATGTTCATCATATTGCGCCTACAATTACAAATGTCCTTATCTGACAGTACTATTTATTCAGCCATCAGCTATTTAATGTGTACTCTCCCCCTTTTTTCTTGGGGGGGGGGGGGGGATGGGGTAATGTGGATGCCTGGTATGCCACTACTGTATAATCCAGATTCAGGCCGTTAAAAAAAATGAATATTTGCCATGATGAAGTCCTTGTCTAACACCGTAATGGAATTACTTGAACACTCTTTGATAATAACTCACCTCTCCGGCGTAGTGGTTGATGCCGAATTTTGTCGTGCGCCCTCGCGCTTTCTTCTCTTTCAGAAAATTACTGTTCTTGCCGTGGTTGCTTACGAGTTTGTTGACAAATGTGACGTCAGTGGCCTGTGGGAAGCGACTTTCTTCGTCCAGTATGGAGAAAATTCCTAGTGGTTTCTAAAAAATGAGAGAGTACATTATAGCATTGTTACATAGTTTCAAAGTTTGTAAACTATTATTACAAAATACATTTTTTCATGCTTTCTATTTACAAATCTGCTCTGATAACACGATGATTATTTAGTCCTCTAACAATAATTTGCTCGAACTGGTGTGCTGTTATACATCATAAATACATGTAAGCCTACCATAAATACCTAAACAAAATTAAATAATTTAAGTACGCAGTTGGTTTATATTGGTATTTTCTTCCATTTAATAATTTTTTTTGGGTCAAAACTGGTGGTAACATTAATAAGACCAATTTAAATTGAATTCAATTTGGAAATGACCAAAAAAATGTCCTGAAGATTTTATGGCCCGAACCAATTCAAATGTAAATTAGTTCCATTTGACTTTCAGTACATATACGGGTGGCTTTGTTTTGTTTTAACCTTACCCCCCTACAGCTATTTCACAGGCACCCTGCTGAATGCAACTAGAACAATGGTTCTTTTGATCTCTGCTGAGGACAACAAGATGCAACAACTTTTTACATTTGTTGCATTTAGCTTCCATTCGACACTTACAGCCAGGAAAAGATCCAAGACCAGCTGATTGTCCTGGAACTTGATCTTAGCGTGTGATATCCCCTCGCTGGCGTATTCTGTCAGCTCCCAGGCAAATATACGTTGATTAAAGAAATACTGGAGTTGTTCATTAGTAACATTGATGCAGAGTTGCTCAAAGCTGTTCGTTTCGAAACTTTCAAAGCCGTAGATATCGAGGATACCAATTTCATAGCCCGGTGTTCCTCTGTAGAAGAAACAGTGTATTTCAACTTGATTAGAAAATGATTTCCAACAAAAGTATAACATTTAAATCGTGTCTAGAAATGTCCATAATTGTTACAATACTGGTAAATATTTAAAGAGCATTTCATGTGAGAAATTGTTCAATTAAAGACATTGTTTTATTAAACTGCAAGATGAGTTGCTGTTATGTTAAAGTGTTATAGCACTAGCACCATGACGTCTTATTTTTGTTCAAAAGACATCGTTTTAACCACGAGGAAATTTGTAGAGTGCCAAAATGGCAAATTATGTATCTCAATTCCTAAAAAGTATTTGTAACAAATTTTTACTCTCACAAACCCTTTGAATTTCCCCCATGTTTTAAAAGAAATACTTTTCAAGCTTAATGTACAATGACTCTCTTTGAATAACATCACTGAACAAAACCATCTATACCCAGGAAGGTAATGAAACCCGGATCGTCCAATGAGGGCCCCATTGGGTTTGGTGCATATTTTTCTTTATAAAAAAGAGAATTATAAAAGCACTGTAAATGTTAACATGGCATGCATGGTTAATTAGTGGGGACATGGCTAAAAAAAATGGGGCCTTGCCCTCTGGCTAACCAGCTGGGATGGGCTTGTTCATACTTTCATTCTTAGCCTAATTGACGTCACACAACCATGGTCAATTAACTTACCCTTGATGTGAATCTGGTGCAATCAGTGTGTTGACCTGCCGCACGATCCAGGTAAAGAGACGGCTGTACAGAGCCTTAGCCAGGGCATCACGGCCGTCTTTTGCTTGCGCAACCGCCTTCAACGTAATAATCCGCTCCCCTATAGAGGATGTGACAAATAACATCACTGGTTTACAAAAGAGCCCTCAATGTCAAATTGTGTGAGGTACAAGCTGTGCAGTTCTCAAAATAATGTAAAGCATTTCTACAAATCTTATTCATCTGTAATTGTGGAAATAAAAGTAAATTAATACAAATACTAAAAACTGCACTTTTTAAACATACACACTTCCTGCTGGCCTTGAAATAGCCCTCGTACTCTACAGGACACACCCAGTGTAAACATGTAACACTGATATGTGAATTGGAATTCTAGGGTTAAAGTTAGAATGGCAATGGTGTGTCTTTGTCTTGTAGTACCTCTATGGGCCTAAGTTAATACATGTATTTTTTAAACGACCGTCCATCTCAGCCTAGACGAACGGCAGGCCTACTCAAGTTAACAACCTAAAAAGGATGGAGGACCTGCTGACAGGTTGCCTGGACGTGGGTCTTGTGATTGTGAATCAAAAGAGTCCCCTTGCTAACAGTATGCAGGATTTGTCCTACCCTGTGGCCTATAGTATATCAATCGAATAGACACCACTGCAGAAGGCATTACCAACTATAACTGTAAGATTTACTACTTAACAGTCCCCATGCAGTACTTACCCCATTTCACAAGTAAGGCTTACTCAACTGAACTACCCCACAAAGTGAAGGTTGAGTTGACCCCACTGGGATTCGAATTTGGGTCTTGTGATTACGAGTCTATTGACCGAGCTATTCCCGGCCATCTGTGGTCTACCAAGTACCATGCATTGAAAATGTATTATGTGGTTTTGTGTTCTCTTATTCTTTTTAATACTGCTTTAAAACTGAATATGTTTCCCATGCAAAACAAAATGAATGTGGGGCCGGGAATAAACGGAAGTTCCTAGATGTTTAAGTAAGACTAATTGCGGTGACACCATGTGGAATCTCAATTGAGTAGTAATTAGTTCTGAAAAGAACTGGTGGTACAACTCGACGTTTCGATCAGTATGCTCTGATCGTCCTCAAGAGAATGAGATGTTTGTTAATTGTTCAGTGAACGAAACTGAAAGGTATCCATCCACAAAGCCGAGAACCAACTCCCCTCCCCCCCATTCCCCCTCCCCCCCAAAAAAAACAAAAAACAAAAACAAAAAAAACACACGAAATTATACAGGCCTACCTCTTGTGTACGTCACGTTGGAAACCAGTGATGTTGCCATCTCCACTACGTCTAAGCCAAGCAGGTTACAGACTGTGTGGATGGAACGGTTTCGGTTTAGTTATCAATTCAAAACAATTTGAAAAACCTTAAAAAGTAATTATTTGTTAGTTTGTTTTGCTCTCGATAAGGAGAGCGACGGTCCTCATTTTGCTATTGAAGCCTTTATCCATTATACCATTTGTAATATTTGTAAAACTGATTTTTAAAGTATCCTTACATTCTTTGAATCGAGATATAAATTAAACAACCAAACTGTGTAAATTACAGCTTATTATGTTGTGTCGTTATCAGGAAGATAAAGAACATGCATTCCAATTTTTTATTTTTATTCTAACGTTGAATGTTTTTCCACTATTCAGTTAGGAAGTTATTTTACTAAATTTACTACAACGACAACACCTCAGACAGAAAGATTTCAAAGGATGTTTGATACCATCATCAACTTTAAGACTTTAAGCAATAATTTCCACTTACCAACTTTGAGTATGTATTCGTCGACAATAAATGAGCCGCCAGTTTCCTCATCAAAATCAAATTCGATATCAGCAATTTGAATAACTGCCGACAAAATCGTGAATATCATCCAGATATCCTAAGGCAGAACACAGTAATTCCAAACTTCAAGTAAAACCAATAATTAAATCAAGCTTTATTACATGCCTTGTGGCACACATTATGCATACGGTGTACTTCGCTTTCTGAGCATAATAAGAAAAGTGATATTTTCACCGAGTATGTTCACGTACAGAGTTAGGAAATGTTTTGTTCATTTTTTTTGCATTTATTCCATTTTAATTAAATGCCTTCTTAATTCTAATAAATTATGGTTTGTAATAAATAACAACAGCAACAGCAGCAGCAGCAGCAGCAACAACAACAACAACAACAAGAAAAGGATAAGAAGAACAACAGCAGCAGCAGAAAAACAACAAGAACAACAATAATAACAATTGAAACAGTGTGACCATAGTGTGACCATAGTCATGTCTACGGCTTACCTCTTGTGTGAAGCCAACTAGTTCCATGATATCTTGCAGTTCATCGTACATTCGTTGATTAAACAAGAATTCTTCCTCGCTGCTATAAACCCTCTCACCGTCGACAGCATTCAGTATCCTATTACATTTAGAATTGCTTTATTTTAGTACCCTTCTCTGATATTACCTCATTATTTGTATAACATGAACATAACATTACTTTTTTTTATTTATGTGTATCAGTTTAAAAATTTAGAACATAAGTTAATTTTGAACAAAATATTTAAAGTTCTTGAAAGTTGTGATAATACCTATTACAACTTTTCACCATGCAAAGCTACAAGTCTCACTTAATACCTATTGCATTTAGAGTTATTTTATTCTGATATGACCTCATTATTTCTATAGTATGAAGATACCATGTTTATTTATGTTTCTTACATTTCAGTTTTCGTTTGAAAATAAGTTAAGATTGAGCAACATTTTACTTGAAAGCTGTGATAATACCATCGTTAGACTACCGAAAGGGATTTTCGCATCGTGAGTTGATTTATTATTTCCTGATTGGTTTAGTATCTGAAACTATAAATCACTGTCAATACTCGTTTGCGTGTTATGTTTCAAATGATATTTCCTAGTCTGAGAATCAAGTAACGTCTTGGATATGCCAATTATAAATTGCGAACCCTTAAGCTAAAAAAACTCTCCTTTCTGGTCTCCACGCGCGTCGCCTCAGACCCGTGCGTCGGCATTTTTAATTGTCTTTTTTTTTTGCTACGAAAGGATGTCCAATTGCAGCAGAAATTGCTAGATTGATTGGAATTCTGCCTTGCTGTGCTATAAACGTCTTTTTCACATAGGGGTATGAACATTTGCCCGATTTGTTAGGCCAAAAAAGATGGCCGAAAAAAAGCGCGTCACCGCACCGATTTGAAGCCGACCGATGACCAGAAACCGGAGTCCTTTTTTAGTCTTATATCGCATTGAAAAAAGTGTGTACATAGATAATACCTATGATGTTCAGGGGGTGAGAGTAGTAGATTCAACAGCTGTTGCTCAGTCAGTCCAGCGAACATGTAGTAGAAGATATGGAAGTTTCTTTCTCGGTTTCCTTGATTAACAACCCGGGATTTCTCCAAGAGATACTGATCTATTGTGGCTAGAAAATCCCCCACAAAAAAACAAAACAAAAACAAAACAAAACCAATAACTTCATAAGTTGGAAGTGGCCACGGTGGTAACAGTTTTAGCAATAATGTGTAGTTAGGCCAACAGACAAACGATGATATGCCTTTCTAATAAACCCGCATATTTCCCAAGACCAGAACAACTACCCTCAACCCCCTTTTTAAGGGATCAAATATTTTGCAATTTTTGTGCTGAAATTTATTTATTTATTTTTATTTAAAAAAATAACATTTTGACGGTTGCATGGCATTTTGAGTGTTTAATAAGAGATTTTAAATTACCTCCAACTATCCTTCCATCGTGTGTAAACTTCAGCTCCAGAAACTTGCCAAACCTACTTGAGTTGTCGTTCATGACGGTTCTTGCATTACCGAAAGCTTCAAGAAGAGGATTAACCTACACGTCGCGGAAACAATTCACACCAGTTGTTTTATATTTTGATCAAATTCAGGCCTATCATAAAATTTAATATTTTCAAAAAATGTTTTTCTTTTTGTCTGACACTGTTGTTAACCTTTAGAAAGAAATCTGAAGTTAGATTTCTTGATAAAATGATCAGCATAGAAGTATTAATTAATAAGTCAACATGATCGTTTTACCTGTAATATCTTTTCTTGTAGGCTTTTCTTTTGACTATTACAATGGCTGATGATGTGACCAATCAGGTACTTCGCGCTCTCCGTCTTCCCTGCTCCTGATTCGCCACTTATGACGCAACACTGGCGCATGCCCTGTCGCTTCATGCTGCTGTACGCCTTGTCCGCCACGGCAAAGATGTGGGGTGGTAGGGCCTGTCGGTATTGGAGGTTCGTGTACGAACATGATATCTAGAAGGAAAATGCATTAATTAAAAGGCAAGTAATTAGATTTTATTTTTTCGTAAGAAATTTCAACGGCTTAAATATTACAAGAAAGTTGGTGTCAGTACAAAAATATGCATATAATTTATATGTCTAAAGTGTAGGCCTAAAGTATATTCCCCAGAAAATGTGTTAATACGCAATAGCACTTGATATGCACGACCACAGTAAGTTGCTGTAACGATATTTTGAGGGTATAATCAGATGCAAATAATTATGTTTAATTTAAGTAAATCTATATATTAATAATTAAACAAATTTAAATGACATATTTCTACATTTGATCTGAATAGAATAATAGTTTGAATAGAATAATTCTACAATTTCAAATCAATGTTTTTAACCCAACGCAAGAATTTCTATAATCTATATAAATTCTACAAATTTAAGATCTAAAAAAACTGTATTAACAAGGGCGCCCTCTTCTTGAGGTGATGCATAGGTCTGTATTGGAATTGTAAGTAATGTACATGTACAATCCTGACTAGCAAAGGGGCCACTTATTTTACTTTGTGTGTGTGCCCCCTCTTTTTGGCAGTGTATCCCCTTTGGCCACGTACCCCTTCCATTTCTACACGCTGCATGAATCCACCCCTGATCTATAGATAACATTTAGTTTGGGTATCAGGGTTCTGCCCACGGTGGTCGGCGCCGGAAACCCCAACCGGCACTCAGGATCCTGCGATCACTGGCAGAAATTGCTTTTCCACTCATTTGCCTATTTCCTTTCACAGATTATCAATAAAAGATGACAGATGTTGTCTTTGCCAGTAAAAATTGAAGCATTTCTATACTGGATAGCTCGAAATAACGCCCCCCCCCCCCCACCATTCTGTGTCACGGGATTCCAGTCCCAAGACACAAGATCGTCTGGACATGCAACGTCGTGTGCAATCATTATCACAGCCCTTCGCTTTTAATTTTTTTCCGGCACTGAAATATTCCTGGGTAGAACCCTGCGTTATGAATATTGCACTTACTTGATAGGAATATATCGGCAGAGGCTTGTAGGGATTTATAGCGATAAGAATGTCACCAATGTATGTCTGTGAAACAAATTAAGAAAACAAACTATGGAATTTTTTTTTTTTTTTAAATCCCTAAAAAATAAGAAAACAAATTACGGAAAGTTAGGAAAGGAATATATCGCCAGAGGCTTGTGCAGGGATTTTTAGCGATAAGAATGTCATCGATGTATGTATGTGAACAAAATAAGAAAACAAATTATGGAAAAGAAAATTATACAAAACAAAATCCCTGAAAAAATAAGAAAATAAATTATGGAAAAATCCCTGATTTAAACATTAAGTCCAACAAGTCGTACTCGTACTCATTCGTCTGTACTCGTACTCATGAACAAATACTTGACTTCAAGTCTACACTCCATGTTCAAGGTGAAATAACAAAAATTATGGGCGAAACAGTTTCCTGATTTTCCAAGCACAGTCTATTGACGTCAGTGATTTTAGAAGACGCCTTCAGCTGGTTTTGAAACTAGCAATTCATTGAGGCCATTCTAGCCAGGTGATTCTAATGACCATCATATCCGTTTCAATGTATTATTGTACGTGTACGTTTTCTCGTGTGCTAGCAAAGAGTGCAAGACTATTATGTTGTAAACTAGACGATAACACTACATTTCTGGTTGAATGACCGAATACGTGTAATTTGCTTGCATATGTTTTGAGGTACAACGTACGTCATTGGTAATTACCCGATTACAAAATGCTCCAATTATCCGCAGAAAACTGCTTACTTAAAGATACATCGCCCGTGTTTGGCTAAGACGACCCACAAAATATAATTTATAAAGCGAATGAATTTTGAAAGATAATATCGTTGTTAACCCTTCTACTATAGCTGCACTTGTGTGGCAAGTAGCTGTAGAGGTCAAAACCAGTCAACTGCCTGTTTTGCACACACAGGCATTTTTGACTGGTTTTTACTGTCATTTTGACCACCTTGAACAATACCACTCATTTTGACCTGTAAATGTACTTACTACACGTACGGTTTGAAAGTGTTTGACTTTTAAAGTGCACTAGATATACCTTGGCAAGTATATCAACATTTTGACTGATTTTGACCCTTGCAGTCATATGAGGGTTAAAACGAAAAAAAATGTAATAAATTATATTTTTGGATGTTGGAAGCTGTAGATAAAAGCGATATTTAAAATGCGCTTGATTCTGATGGACAGCCGCGCTGGCCAATCGGAAGACTGCCGATGACCTCGACCTGTTACATACAATAAATTATGTGGTCAACATGCAAGCTGAGGATTAAAACCCTACTATATATAGCTGCACTTTAGTGGGAAGTTGCTACAGAGGTCAAAACCAGTCAACTGCCTGTTTTGACTGTTGACCCAAATGTGCACACAGGGGTATTTTTTGACTGGATTTTACTGTCATTTTGACCACCCTGAACAATACCAGTCAATGCTTTTACCAGTCAAAAACAGTCGACTCATTTTGACATGTAAATGTCATTACTACACGTAAGGTTTGATAGTGTTCGACTTTTAAGTGCACTAGATATACCGTGGCAAGTATATCAAAATGTTGACTGATTTTGACCCTTGTAGTTGTAGGAGGGTTAAAACTGTGTCGTCAGCATTGTATTAATTTGAGTTTTGAATTTACTGGACATATAAATTAATCACTGACGATTTTTTTCGTTCAATGTTTAAAAAAAAAAGCTTATATCTTCCTTAACCCCAGAAATTAGCAATTCAACATTTAATTATATTTGTTAATCTATAATTTCTCAGAAAAATAGGCAAAATGAACGATAAGGAAACCTTAAAATTATGCAGTTGACTGTGATGCGGCATTGCACTGGCGTTGCCGTATGTTTTACAATTTACTTGAAATGTTTTGATTCAATCAATTATTTGATGTTTCTATTATATATACGTTGTATAAATATTGCTCTAAGATCGGTAAAGGCCAGTAGCTTAATGGGTTTATGTTTGCTTAGCACTATAATTTGTAAGTTCGGGAAAATATCAATGTTTATGATGTCGACATTCAATTTCTTTTTCATTCTGTATCTATCAATGACTACATATACATAGGCCAGGGTACAAGAATTGATTTGTCACAGAAAACATGACGCTGTATAAATTAATCTAAACTCATTGTCTCATAGGCAAACAGGTCACCTGGTTTTCAAACTATCTTGAAATTAATTGTAACCAATTCATAATATTGTTTCAAGTTTGGTCAGAACAAGATCCGAGACTGCAGCACAACCGAACTATTGAAACTGATTTTAACCAAAACTGAAACATGTTTTGTTTTAGGATTTCCTGGTAACGGACGCCAAAATGTGCACCAGCACAACCGAACTACTGACAACGCTTTAAAAAAAATTGTTTTGGTCACGGATTCCCAAACGTGTCCCTGTTTATAAAGACAATTAGGCCCATTATACACACTTACATATATTGCGTCACATGCGTATCTTCTCTTGAGCTCTTCAAGTATTGCCGTCTCGTCCAATGCTTCGAGCGTTGCCAAGTCGTCAATCGGTACACTTGCCATCTTGCAGGTAAGATGGGAGACTGATTGATGTCTTCAGGAATGCACAAGTGGATTTTTTTTATTGTGTCCAATGTTCTTTCTGAAATGCAAATTATTTTAATGAACAATATTTTACTAGAAAAAGATTATTTTTATTTCACATGGTGTCACCGCAAACAGTCTTTATACTTTTCCTTTTCACTATGCAAAGCTACAAATCTTAACAAGATTTACAGCAGTTATTTTGTTTGGAAAGAAACGCATTTAACGCAAACGGCTTGATGAAGGTTACGTGAAGGGGACTTGGAACTATTTGATTGTAACCTAATTTTTACTGATCCTAAAAGAAACAACGGGGCAAATTATCTCCTATTTTTTACTGTCTCTATCAATGTTTCGTATCACTTTTGCATATATTAAAAACATCGTAAAAACGTAGATTGTTTTTCGAAATTGCTAGGCCTGTGCGTGTTTGTTTGTTTTTTTCTAAACAAGAAAGTACTTCTGATTAGAGTGATTAGTACCTTTTTGTAATATGGATATTAACAATTGTATTGATTAGATTTTTCCCTTACATCGACCTATGTATGAAACCCTGTATATTCAGTGCTTTTTGAGTGTCTGTGGAAAAAAAAATCCACAGGCGACTCGGGCGAGATATGGTTGACACTCTTGCTTTAAAACCAGTTCGCGTCGGGAATAAAACAGTTTTTCTGGGCCCCTGTGGCGGGTTTCTTTTTCCCATACACGCGGTAATGGAAGCTTCCACAGCGGGTGGCCGGCACTTCCGAGCATGTCACCGTGCACGCATGGCTGAACCGAGCATGCATACAAATATTCCGGAGTTTCCTGTGGCGTGTTTAGACGCTCTCCGATCCGCGGTGCAAAATAAATTGCGTGTATACACGGCCTCCGACGCGAACTGGTCAAATATACCCAAATGAGAGGAGGAGTTCTTGAGTTTTAAAGTGGGGCTCTTGGCAAATATTAATAATTGACCTTTTCCCTATTTTGAGAAAGCTTGTATCATAAGAAAACCATAAACAACATACATTTTATTATCTAAACCTACTGCAGTAAAATATTCAAAAAGTCACTTTCTCCGATCACCCCTTTTGACTCAAATTCAGAAAAGCCTATAAGGTCCACTTGGGGAAGGGAAATGGCTCTCGAAAGTTTACAAATCGCCTTCCCTGATGTCGCCCTTGCAACGTTATTCTTTTAGTCAACAAAAGTATTATCCACTAATGTTGTAAGTCGGTTCTGTTGCACGTGTAAATGTAAAAGGGACCATCTGTTTTTCCCCAGTGACCCGAAGGTCCTTTTTTCTGAAATCGAGACAAAGTTGTTGTATAACGATTTATTCAAAAAGAATACAAGGTCAACATGACCTACACACAATCTACGGACAACAGCAAGGCTGAATTCTGATGACAAGGGGAGGACACCCAAGAAGATTACTGGGAGGAGCGGGAGGCATAGAGAACTTTTTCAAGTTTAAGGAGCTCAATGGCATCGAAACCCACAAAATCAGCTAAAACCCACTCACAATGCACAAGATGCTCGCGCCGGAGGGCGGCATCGGAGCCACACAGTCTACACTTGCAATCGTGAGCAAGGTGAAAACATGCACGCTTACTGCACCAAAGAGAGTGGAAAGCAGTGCTAAACCATCTCCCCCAAACCTTCCTGCGAGGCCCAATCAGATCAGCTGCTGGAGAATGTATCAGAGCGGGAGGGCTAATGGAAGGGATAGGGGCGTTCTCACAGAAGTGAGCTCTTAATAGCGGCCCAGCAGCAAGCCAGCCAGAGGCTTCCAAAATATGGGAAGAAGAGGCAAATTTTGAAATACCCCACCAGAATTTGAGCAGACGACATTGCACCGTTGTGAGAAATTCAAAGTCCCCTTCATTCAGATTACTGGCGAGCGAGGGGATACCGTAGGTGGCAGAGGGCACTATGACTGAGAGGAACAGGCGCTCCATAGATTCCAAAGACAAAGGGAGTTCAGACAAAATTACCTTTTACAATAATTTTACCTCAGGTTATGTTAATAAAACCGTATATTATTTAGTTTCCTTGTGACATAATCTCTCTAAGAATTAGTCAAAGGTCAATTATTGATATTTACTTTGAGCAGCTCTTGAAGAATGGTTGGTTGTCTATCAAGTTCCCACTAGTATTCTTCCGCGCCAGGGATAAAGGCTTGTATATTATTGTTTAGTCTAGTTTCATGGGCCATTCAGATCAAAGTCCAAAATGGGCTGAATCATGCATGTACTAGATTTGAAGTTCAAAGGTGGATACTTAGAAAATTCATATTGGGTATAGAGGCCTGTCAAAACCGAAGTCTAGCGAAACAATTAGAACACAAATAAATTCAGAGTAGTGTAAACCAATATGCATTGATACATCAGCAATCAAATTTATTTTTGCCATTTCTTATTGCTAGCTGTAATAAAATAAATATTATATTTGTATTATATGTTTGCCCGACAGCACTCATATATTCAATGCTTTTGAGGATCTGCGGTTAAAACAAATTAACACAAAAATACCACAACATTTCCCTGTATCGGTCCGGTAAATGCTGCATCTGTTAAATCGCCTTATATAGATACGTACCTCTAATACAGACTGCCTTATTACATCAAACACAGACGACAAAATTCCAGTTTAAAGCTAATTTTGTTGTCGAATATTCATCAACAGCTGTAGCGATATCCACTACACCTGTGAGCGATGTGAAGCTATGTTGTCGCTATATCATGCATCACAGCAGCCGTGATGGTTTAAAGTCCATTGTCATCATAATACGATGCGTAATTATGTATAGACCTATATACTACATTACATATGTAATTTATATAATTATCAGCAACAAAAGTTCATTGACGAAACAAAATATACTCAAAGGTCTGCGAAAAAGCTGTCTGGGTGTGCATTGTACGAATTAGGACAACGTTCCAATGTGCTTATATGGATATGTAGCCAGCATGCTAATTACCAAACAATTATTTTAAAATAGCGCTGGTCGAAACAGCGCACATATTGGCCTAGCAATGTACAGACACATACTGCATGGAGCCCTCTCAACCCAGTCTCGTTATCAGCCCATCACAAAGAGTCTCGATGGCCCTGCCCTGCACAACCCCAATACCCACAAATTATGTAATTAATATTGAAAATAAAACAATTAAAACATTAATAAGCTGAACCTACAACCGTTACATCAGTAAATTTGAATTATCATGTCCGACTACATGTCTAAGTCTGATCACTGCAGTCGATTTAATACAACAGAATTGACCACAAGCTCTGATATACCCTCTTTCTATTGTTTCCCTACCCCCTATAGGTATCTACACGCGATGTGACCAATGACATCACATGTTTACAAAAGAACCACAAAGGTGCCGAGGACAAAATATACACTGGTCTGTGACAAGAAACCATACCAAGCATCTGGTATTTTGAGATATCAGCATGTTATTTAGGCCTATTTTTAATAAGGCACTATACATTAAATCCCAACTTGTGTTATGTGGAGTATTACAAAATGTACAAACTCTGCATACAAATACACACACTTTTGCCCAGCGGGAAATCACCCTGGTACTCTAAAGGTCGCGCAAAGTGTAAACAAGTCACAGGGTCTATATATACCCTTTGGTTCCGCCTTGGATAATTCTACTGTTGTCACATCGTCATGGTATATAATTATATATCAATTACGTGATCCTCGTCTATATGCATGTATTATAGGCATATACGGATAGTTTGATAAGCCTTGATCTGATGTGGGTGATGGGGCAGCTTTATTATAATTATTTACTGGAGATAAACACAAATCATTCAACAGGGAAAACCCCATTTTGGCTAATAAATAACTAGTCTGTTAGAATTTTGATAAGAGAAAATATCGGCGGATTGAACAGTGGGTAGGTTTATGTCACCACACTGTAATTATGTGCAGCAGAACGCTGATATAAAGGACACCACTGTACTGTAATGAATATTTCAATGTTACATGTATATACCGAACGTGCCTTGACTCCCAGTTAATTAATGTACTGCAGCCATAGATCGTTTTAACGAACGTCAATGTTGTCACGGTGTTCATTATAGCGGTGTTGCACTACTTTTAACCATTTTGTCAAGCAGGTTTTTATTCCATGTGGGAAATATTGTGACCACATTACGTTTCTTTCAAATGGAACGCAGTCTATTATTTATAGGCCCATAGGCTACAACGAGTCTCATAAAATATAAATGATCAAAACAGATTTATCACATTTCTGCTTGACTATAAACTTGCCTACTCTTGTGTTTAGGTATGTGTGCATGTCTGTATATCGTCCATTGTATTTCAGAAAGAACCTGCTAGGTTCAAAACGTTAGACCATTATCTACTATTTTGCACTTATCCTATGGGTCCTTTAGGTTGGTAATCAGGTTGTAACAGCTAATTCTCTATCAGTTTTACAAACATTATACTTGGTGTATAGTTGATAATGATATCAATCATCACTTGAAATATTTCCCTTGAAATATTTTCCTTGAAATATTTTCCTTTGAAGGATACAGTAAAATAAGTACACTTTTCCCCCATTCTCGACTGAATAATAATTAATAATAAATCATATGACAGATCAAAAATCCAGGTTAAAAGGAATTTATACAAAGTTGCCAACTGGAAAAATCTGTTAATAATAATAATAATAATAATAATAATAATAATAATAATAATAATAATAATAATAATAATAATAATAATAATAATAATAATAATAATAATAATAATAATAATAATAATAATAATAATAATAATAATAATAATAATAATAATAATAATAATAATAATAATAATAATAATAATAATAATAATAATAATAATAATAATAATAATAATAATAATAATAATAATAATAATAATAATAATAATTTCGTAATAACGTATCCACCAAACTGGTGCTCAAGGCGCATTATATTATTATCTCTGCTCATCAGGCTCATAAATCATTCCTGAAACCATCTCAGCTCCCTGGGGAGTATACAGCTCAATTGCTGCCATTTCAGCGCATATGGGCTAACCAAACACAACAACGGTAAAGTGTCTTGCTCAAGGACACAAGCACCATGGTCGCGGTTGGGATTCGAACACACATTCTGACGACTCAGCCATCAGAACACAAATCCAATGCACTAAACCGCTCGACCATGGCACTCCATGGTGGCAATTACTAACATTATACCTTCCCTTTGTTTAAGTATATATGCATTTATAGCGAACTTCATTTTAGGGTTATGTGTTTTATATTCGAATAATCAGTTATTCGGCACACTTCATTCTCGTGAGCTGAATAATTATGACCCTATCAGGAATGTCAAAAGCTGCGATTCAATGGGTTCACAAAGTCATGAAGTATGACAACACAAAAGTCCTTTATAATTCATTTAAGAGCAGGCTTATCGAGGCATACATGAGGGAACACAAAAAAGCATGACGTATGGATATTTTGTCAACCTTGGTCCCCAAAAACAAGAAAAAAGGGGACACAAAAAGAACAATCTATCCAATACGATCAGACATTATTGCTGATATTTATAATTTTAATATTCGTTGTAGGCCTACAATAAAACATCGTAGCGTTATGGTCACAGTTTGTGCCCTTTTCCAGCACATGTTCCCTGAGCCATTAATCTCTTCATTTCTTAACTTTCTTTACACCAATGTTTTGTTAACGGCTTGCAGCTGTAGTTCTTATGTTAGTAAGTGGTCGCGCTTGGATGAATACTGATGTGGGTATAAAATGACAATGTCCACCCACGCCAAGGCTTCCTTCGAGTCAGTCAGGTTACCTCGAGATGGGAGGCTGACTGGTGCTACCACGGGTGCTAGCGCTAAAGTACTACTCACCCGACGGGACGATCCTTGTGCGTCGTCGATGTGCCTATGACGGCTACCTACTCTGAACTGTATCGATGGGCTACCCGCTCCGTTCAACAAGGTGTCTGGTGGTATAAGCACTGGACTCCCCATTCCCGGCCAAGCCCCTGAATTGACTGAACAAGCTGGCATTCCAATTTCTTCATGGTAATAATTTAACATTCGGCCGAATACACTGTACTTTATAGGCCTAGGCATTGATTTATTTGTGTTGTAAACCATTCCATGTCTTGATTAATTATTTCTTAAATGTCATTCACTTGTAGTCACCCTTTTGAGATTTGTATAAATGAAATCATTTAATTACTGTTATATTATATTATATTAGAATAGGGAATAAACCAAAGGAAATTGATAACAGAATGTCGAAAAAGTTCGTGTTTAGTTTGTGTTTTTGTAAATATCGGAACACCCGTTACGTAATTTCGCATAGCATTCAAGTGCTTGTTTTTACTACCCTTGTGATAAACATTGATTATAATTATAGTTATTATAGCATCGAACATGCATGTTCAGACGGGGCATCAGCCTCTCCCCCTCTCAACCACCCCCACCGCCCGAGGCCCTGTCCCCGATGATTTCCGTGCTCGGGGAAGCCAATTTCAGAAATCTATCGCATAATTATTTTAACCAAATACCAAAAATTACAAATTAAATTAAAAACACCATTTTCCATAATTATTACAAACATAAAAAAAGCTCACAAGTTTATACTTGCATTTGAAACTGTGATCATTAATGTTTTCCAATATTATTAAAAGTGTATAATTTAAACAATTGTTTTTGTTAAATAATTATTTCACGGGATTAATTATTTCACTACTAAAATCAAGACCATTGTATCACCAATAATTATGTCATTGTAGGTGGACGCTAAAATTATTTAGAGTTTGAGTAGTCATGCAGCTTTGCTTCAAATCTCTTTGACCATATCAAACAATTTTGACCGTGAGAACAAACGGTACGTATAAAAGTCAATAAGGTCACAGTAATCCGGAACTCGTTGCGCATGAATAACCACTAACCAGCATAGATATAATGCCAACCCGTCTGTATAATCGGGACACATTAATTAAGAGAAAATGTAATCAGATGAAGTTTGTAAATGGAAATATTTCAGCAAAATGTCTGTAAATGCACCCATACTTTATAAAAATCAAGATAAAATTATATGTATAAAAACCAACCAGTGAAAGTTTCAGCTCGATTCAATAAAAACAAAGGAAAAACAAATTAAAATGCATTGCATTACAATACAATACAATACAATACAATACAATACAATACAATACAATACAATACAATACAGGCATTTATATAGCGCTCTTACACAAACGGTATCACAGCGCTTAAGACTGTTTTAATTCCAGTGTGGAATTCTATGTTCATAAAGATGCAATTTTCACTCATTTTGTTAGACGATGTCACCTGAGGCAGAAATTGTTCGAGTGACGTTTGAAGCACCATCAGCATTACACTAGAGCTTATCTTTATGTAAAACTGACCATTTTTGTTTTTCGAGATTACCAATGTTGTAGTGTACAATGTAGGTTGCACTATTGGTAAATTAAACAGAAAGTATAACGTAAAACTCATGTTTTGGTGTAAAGTATATGATGATATCAAACACCCCTTGTTACATATGTCTATGGTGTTATCATTAAAAGTAAAATTTGTCTATCTGTATTTTTGTCTGAATGAAAAACATAAGGCCGGCGTGGTAAAATTCCACAAACAATAGGCATGATACACCGTGTAAACGTGAGAACTGTAATAAAATTTGCATATTTTTTCAGATTATAAAAAAATAAAAATAAATAATTACCTTAATCTTCATTAAAAGTATGAATGATTTTTGTATTCACAATGGCATTTTACCAAAGTGTCAACTTAGTTTTTATATGTCGAGGCCGTGGTCAATACACCGGATACATAAATAGCACAATGTCAATGATATGTTTTGATTTATACCAGTGCACTTCCTCAGTCTCAAAGCCACCATATAATAGTTGCTATAATCATAATTTCCTACAGGTTTCGTAAAGGTGTTTTTGAATAGGTGTTTATAATATTGCTCTAAATAGCTTAGGGAGGAAATTCAATAAACAGTGTACGTGTATAGGTCTATACAGTAGTATGTCATATAGACAGGATAGTCAAATAAATAATAAACAGAAGAGACTTCAAATTCCTAAGTGTTATTTCTTTTAGAGGGTTTAATCATGGAGGATCGTAGCCAAAGGGGAGGGGTTGACACCCCCAATATTTTTCTCAGTTGCCAAATTAACCACACAATCACAACGAAGCAGGCTTGTGGTTTATATAGCATAATTATTTACAGTCGATCTTGGACAAGTAGTTTATGTGCCTGTGGTGATTAGTGTTTTATATTTATTTGATAACTTATTTTTGTTCTCCCTCTCTTCTTCCAGCGATTAAAAAAAAAAAAAAAAAAAAAAATTAAAAATTAAAAATCATTTCACTTTCAGCCTCCAGTCCCATTTCAACTTTTTCATATTCGCCGCTGAAGTCAATCGGCAAATTTGGCTTAAACCCCCCCCCCCACCAGATAATGCTTTCGATACGGCCATTGGTTTAATTAGCATAATGAAATGAGATTTTCAAATAAATGTCGTGTTACTTACCAGTGGATCTCAGAATCCAACAGTTTCTACAATTCTGGTGTACACTGTACAATCCGTGCCGTATCTGGTACCGCAGCCTCGTCAGCCGCTGAAGCGCTCAGTAAATAAAGTCACCAATAACGCTCGTTCTTCAATGGTGTTAGTTCACACATGGAGGAAGAAACATGGTTCACATGACTCCAAAGTAATGTTCAAGCAGTGAGCTGAATTAGTCCACTAATTAAGCCAAATTTTAGTGTACTACTATTGTGATCATATTACTACATAGAGGTAAAGTTACGAACAACTAACATTATTTTACTTCCGCACTTTCATAACACACTGTCATAATGTATACTGTTCTTACATGTACATTGGTGCCATAATGACTGTGCGTATAAGACCTGTATTTCACTATATACCTGTGGATTCGGATCAGTGTTCCGCTATTGTTATTCAAATCACCGGTGAATTGAGACTGGTACCCAGTGTTATTTAATCTCATTTCACCGATCTGACTGTATAATGGTCTGTGTGGGTTTGCGAGATTAGTCGAGGGCGTTTCGGACTTGCTGGCCTGGCTCCGTTGATCCTTGAACTGGTGCATGTATGAGGTCATTAATTCGCGTAGAAAAGGGTGACGTATCCGTATATGATCATACCTGTTTAACAAATTTAAACATTGAGCTAGGAAGGAACATGTTTTCTTTTCATGAAACACAAACAATAATAAACCAACCAATATCCCAACAAATCAACAAACGAATCGACCAACAATGCAACCAACAAACAACCTTAATTCCCAAAAAACAAACAAAACTGAACAAACAAACAAACCGAGCAACAAACAAGCAAACACATCAACCAGTAGACTAACTGACCGACTGACAAAGGCGACCAAACCATCCATAAAGCCACCCAGCCAGAGAGCGCCACTTGAAACTGCCAGCCTCATTGTCAACTTTTCCTCAATGTGCGGCTCGCTTGGTTCCGCTAATATTTCCCATTTGTGGCATAATAGTAAGGATTTTTTTCCTCGGGGAAGGGTGGGGGGGGGGGGGGGTTATGAACAATAGTAACGGAAAGCGGATATTTAAAGAGATTAACTCACTTTACAAAGAAAAACAACATTCAAGTGGCAAAAAGGAAAACCAGTCCCTATAGCAGGGTATTTCGCAGAGACAATAATTAATTTAGGCCCTTATTTTTTGTTTTTTAGAATTATGAATTTCCATGGGGACACCAGGAGAGCCTTTTCCATTAGGGGATAGATAAAATGTTGGTAATTTCACATGCATTGCGAAAACAAAAAAGGGGCATGGGCAGTGGCGTAACTATGGGCGGCACGTCCCCCCCCCCCCCTTCCCCGGCCGAGGCACGTGCCCCCTCCGGCTGAGGCCTGTGCCCCCCCCCCCCATTCAGAATTTTGAAAAAATAGGTCCCTATTTGAGACAGCAGGATTCAAGTATTGACATTCCCCTAGAAAAAGTGGTTCACCCCTAGTGCCCCCCCCTGAAAACTGGATCCTCGTTACGCCACTGGGCTTGAGTTGGGGGAGTAGGAGACTGCAGCCTTTCCGGCCTGTGAATTGATCAACAACAAAAATAAATTATATTAAATGTTTATGACTCGGATGAGTATGAAAATAAAGATTAACTTGTTCAGGTTGACACTACCGGTCTTCTTGGAAGGAAATAATGCATCTTTTCCACTGACTGAAATCTGAATGATATCGGTACTTTTTAATAAGGCACTGAAAGGGACGCAAACGCTTATAGGACGAGGAGCGAATTTAGTAGTAAAATGTTGCATAAAAAAAACTGTTGAGGGCGCCTTACCAATATGTCCGCCTCCAGCTCCACACACATGTACGTTACGTATAGTGTGTGCATGCTGTATTAAATACGCAGTAACCACTGTCAACATGCCTGTCGACTCGAAGCGTATTCCTAGTCCTGAAGAGACGGTTTCTCCCAACCTTTATTGTAAACTGTCACAGAAGAAAGAATTGGTAAATCATTTCCCCCTTTTTAATTATCGCTTGTTTTTGTAAATGTGTGGAATTTCCGACGTGTCCGAATTTTAAGTTCGTGACGATGTCGATGTGACGTTCTGTTATTAGTAAGACTGAGCATGGAGGAAGGAAAATAGATATTTTCCTTCCTCCATGGACTGAGTCAGTGAGTGTTACTTACCCTAACTGTGCCTGTTACTTCGTGTAAGGTTTATTACTTCCATTGGCTCAACTATAGTGTTGCAGGTGGGCCTACGCCGCCTACAACACTACAACAATATTACAACACTTAAACAATACAAGTTACAACACTTTGTTGACGGTGAATATTAGTATGTTCACCGGAAAGAATGTCGTATCCGACCGCCACGTTATACCCTCCTATGGTTTGACCTTTCAAAACCTTTCAAAATCTGCTTACGGGCCAAAATGTCCATCAATAATTATGAACCCTTTAAAACCCTCCAGAATTTGTTGCTACTGAACAACCACACCTTTCAATACCCTTTGAAAGGTATTGACACATTTCAACACCAGTTTGTTCAGAGAGTTGTTACACCTTTCGAAACCTTTCATAGGTCCCTTTTGTCAGACAGTTTTCTCACCTTTCAAAACCCTTCAGTACAGCAAACTTGAAAGGTTTTGAAAGGTCTGACAATTCTATGGCAACTGCACTGTACATAGGAGGGTTAAGGTTTAAAAAATTTTTTTTTTGGTAGAATGTCGTATCCGACCGCCACTTTTTCTCATCAAATATAACCAATAGTGTAATCTTACCTACCTAGTAAGGTGGAGAACATATGGATGATGATGGACATATATTTCAAATTATTCCAGGATATTTATTTCATGAAAAATCAGATGACTTCCTCAATCATGTCAGTCTGATCTTGTCAACTCCCCCATAAGTGACCAACACGGTCATTGTACATGCGCATTGGCAACTATAATAGGATCCTTCTATTTTCTGAAGGGGAGGATTTTTTTAGAAGGGAAATCAAGTCCGAAAACCATCATAAAAGTGGATTTTAAAGATAGTTTTCACTTTCTGTACCCCCAAAAATCGATGGAATCATTTTTTAACTGGTTAGTGGTTGTAAAAAAAATTCCAAAATAACCCTTAAAAAGTGGCGGTCGGATACGACATTCTTTCCAAATTTTTTTGCAACCACTAACCAGTTAAAAAATTATTCCATCGATTTTTGGGGGTACAGAAAGTGAAAACTTTTTAAAATCCACTTTTATGATGGTTTTCGGACTTGATTTCCCTTCTAAAAAAAATCCTCCCCTTCAGAAAATAGAAGGATCCTATTATAGTTACCACTGCGCATATGTACAATGACCGTGTTTGTCACTTATGGGGGAGTTGACAAGATCAGATTATGACTGAGGAAGTCATCGTATACCAAAAATGCCTGATTTTTCATGAAATAAATATCCTGAAATAATTTGAAGTATATGTCCATCATCATCCATAATTATGTTCTCCACCTTACTAGGTAGGTAAGATTACATTATTGGTTATATTTAATGAGAAAAAGTGGCGGTCGGATATGACATTCTACCCTGTTCACCTTGATTTTTATCTGTGGTGGTAATTTAGCGCAAAGTGAGTCCTATTGGGACAAGGTTAATGTTGAGGTATGATCGATTGCAGCTACCATCCTCCATGATGTGAGTGTGAGCATCAGACCAGTTAGCCCCATTCTAGGGCCAATACACTGGACTCCCTCCCTATCCTTGGCCCTAGCGCCACATGTACAAAAAAGGAGCGATTTTGTTTTTCTTTATTTTCAACTTTTGATCTGCTAATTATTACCTAAAACTTAGTGATTAGGTAACCTTGCCCAAGCAGACACTTTTGGCATAAAATCTGTTATTCTGGGATATCTCATTTTCATGAAATTTTCAAAACATTTTTGAAATTAAAAAAAATAATAACATTAAAATTTCACCAAAATTACTGATCTCACAATAGCAAACTTCATGCCAAAAGTGTCTGCTTGGGCAAGCTTACTTAATCACAACACATTTTAGATTGTAATAATTAGCAGATCAAAAGTTGAAAAACCGTTCCTTTTTTGTACATGTGGCACGAGGGCCAAGGATACGGAGGAAGTCCAGTGTGTTGGCCCTAGAATGGGGCTACAGAACATTATTAGTACAGATGTCAGGCATCTCAAACATTTTACCAATATTGTTGATTAGATAACAAAAAGTGGTTGTATTAACCCTCCAACTACTGCAAGGGTCAAAATGTTGATATACTTGCCAAGGTATATCTGGTGCACTTAAAAGTTGAACACTGTCAAACCTTACGTGTAGTAAGTACATTTACAGGTCAAAATGAGCCGACCCTTTTTTACTGATAAAAGCATTGTCTGGTATTGTTCAGGATGGTCAAAATGACAGTAAAAACCAGTCAAAAATGCCCCTAATTGCACATTTGGGTCAACAGTCAAAACAGGCAGTTGACTGATTTTGACCTCTATAGCAACGTTCAACTAAAGTGCAGCAATAGTAGGAGGGTTAAGCATGAGTATGAGAATGAAAAGCGTGTGTCACTATGGTCCATGGGGTGTCGTGGCCGAGCGGTCTAGCTTACCGGATTCAAGTTCTGGTGTTAGCAACATAATGTGGGTTCGAATCACGGCCGTGACACTTGTGTCCTTGAGCAAGACACTTAATCATAATTGCTTCTCTCCACCCAGGGGTTAAATGGGTACCTGTGAAGGCAGAGTTGGTTTGCTCTATATGCGCTAGAAATGGCAGCAATTGAGCTGTGTACTCCCCAGGGAGCTGAGATGGTTTCAGGAATGATTTATGAGCCTTATGAGCAGGGATAATAATATAATGCGCCTTGAGCACCACTTAGTTGGTGGATACGTGCGCTATATAAATCCACACATTATTATTATTATTAAGGGAAGATGAGGGCCAAGAAGGGGAGGGGGTGGAGGGAGAGAGAGAGGGCAAAGAGATTTCATAGCAGGAAACGACATTGGCATTTGGTAGAACTAGGTAAAATTAAAAACATTGAAGAGAAGGTACATATTTGGTATTTGATAATTGTATTTCAACCCTTTAGTTTTCACAAAATAAATCGTAAAACTAACCTGTGAAAATTTCATCACAATTGCTTCTCTCCACCCAGGGGTTAAATGGGTACCTGTGAAGGCAGAGTTGGTTTGCTCTATATGCGCTAGAAATGGCAGCAATTGAGCTGTATACTCCCCACGGAGCTGAGATGGTTTCAGGAATGATTTATGAGCCTTATGAGCCTTATGAGCAGGGATAATAATATAATGCGCCTTGAGCACCACTTAGTTGGTGGATACGTGCGCTATATAAATCCACACATTATTATTATTATTATGACGATGTAGGAAGCTGAAGTCAACAAGACATCTTGTTGCATTGAGCATAGTTAGTGTTAAACTAACTCAATTCATTTGAATTTGACGTGGCAGGAGCACAATGTTTTAAACGGGCCAATTATGCTTTGTCAAAACTGTAAACATAAATTATGTTTTTTGGGGAATGCCGAAGGTAACACTGCCTTTTAGAAGTTAATAACAGACCTAAATGCTTAACCACAAGAGGGCGCCGATGTGGGGGTAAAATGGGGGTCAAAACAAGTTAGACTTCTAACAAAACAATTTAATTAATTCACAAATTTTTATTATTTTTTTTTAAATAAGGTGTAAGATAGAATATGTAACATTTGCTCAGAAAATTTGTGTCATTAACCCTAACTCCCTAGGCCCACTTGCATGCACATGACCTGAATCCTCCAAAATCCTTCAGTAGTAAAGCAAGCACAAAGACCACTACCATTGTATGCACGCGACATGTTTACACACGACATGTTTGCACGCGACATGTTTGCACACGACATGTTTGCACGTGACATGTATGCACGCGACATGTATGCACGCGACATGTATGCATGCATGTGTTTCTAATCTGTGATACATGTGCATGGCCAGGGACCCTCCCTGCATGCATAGAGCAATAAACAGTGACCACTGACCAAGCACCGACCTTGTAATCACTACAACAAACATGGATGTATATGTACCATGGAGGAAGGAAGGCAAGTATGCCTAATAACCTCAATCCTCTAAAATCCTTCACTTTAGCAAAGAGCATGTAGTATGTAACCTCAATCCTTCAAACCCTTCACTTTAGCAAAGAGGATTTTGGAGGATTTGGGAAGGTTAGGGTTAAAGATTAAACAAAACTGTTTTACCCCCAGAATTTCTTTACTATTGCACCGTCTTGCGGCCAAGCATAAAGTCTATTGTAGCTGTTCAAAACTTTTCAATTTCTGAATCCCTTGGTGTCACTACAAAACTACTTATTTATTAAACAGTCTCTTTGTGCAATCATCTTATTTGTACGTCCTTTTCCTCAGCTTGAAGAAAATGCAAAGAGGGCAGATAGCAGAACACCAGAAGATATAAGACCAATCTGTAAGAAAGCTATGTTCATTTGACACAATTTGCCCCTCAATAATGTATTCACTTGACCTCCATCATACTTGCAATCCTTGCAGCCATCTTTGTTTTCAAATAGTGTATGGGAGAAAAAAGTACACATAATTTTGATGAATAAAACTTTTTATTTTAACCAAGCATAGACCACATGTTTTTAAAACAAGGGTGTGATTTGCCCGGATTTCTAGATTTTTACAAAGATTTATACACTGTAAGATCAGTTTTACACCAAGTTAGTTTTACAATAAAATGTGTCCATTCAGCTATTGTTGAAATACCAATTTAATACCATATCTTTAATGTAGTTCTCAAAGCTGGCGTCGTCAGCCAGGCTAGAGGCTCCGCCTACATAGAGGCATGCAGCACCAAAGTCATATGCGCTGTTTACGGCCCCCACGAGGTTCAGAGAAGGGAAGGCTTCAGCATGCAGGGAACCCTACACTGCGAGTTCAAGTACGCTACATTTTCATGTCTCAGCAGACGGCAACATCAAGCGGACAGTGAGGAGAAACAGATGGGATTGGTAATCCAACAGGCGCTGCAGCCTGCTGTTTGCCTGGTAAGTTCTAGCTACCTTTATCTCATCTGGATCAGTGGCAAAGCCATGAATGTTTCCAAGGGGTGTCGTGGCCGAGCGGTCTAGCTTACCGGATTCAAGTTCTGGTGTTAGCAACAGAATGTGGGTTCGAATCACGGCCATGACACTTGTGTCCTTGAGCAAGACACTTAATCATAATTGCTTCTCTCCACCCAGGGGTTAAATGGGTACCTGTGAAGGCAGAGTTGGTTTGCTCTATATGCGCTAGAAATGGCAGCAATTGAGCTGTGTACTCCCCAGGGAGCTGAGATGGTTTCAGGAATGATTTATGAGCCTTATGAGCAGGGATAATAATATAATGCGCCTTGAGCACCACTTAGTTGGTGGATACGTGCGCTATATAAATCCACACATTATTATTATTATTAAGGGAAGATGAGGGCCAAGAAGGGGAGGGGGTGGAGGGAGAGAGAGAGGGCAAAGAGATTTCATAGCAGGAAACGACATTGGCATTTGGTAGAACTAGGTAAAATTAAAAACATTGAAGAGAAGGTACATATTTGGTATTTGATAATTGTATTTCAACCCTTTAGTTTTCACAAAATAAATCGTAAAACTAACCTGTGAAAATTTCATCACAATAGGTTCTCACGTTTTTTTATGAAACAACAAAAAACTTTTTTTTCCTGTTTTACAGAAAGTAACAATTCTTGTTTTCACTAATATGACACTTTAGACAAATAATTTCTTATGATGATTAATACCTGTATCAACTTTACATCATATAAGTTTGTAGATAATATTTTGTATAATCTGGTAATAATCTGATAACCAATGTTGTACCTTTCCTTTAACCCTCCTATGCCCAAGCTGAAATTTGGCCCAGTAAGCACTGCACCCACAGACAGTCACTTGAGTATTTTTGGTTGCATTGCCAATTGTTCACACATGTGTATTTTTCTCTAAGAGTGCTGGAGTTAGTGGCAAAGTCAAACACACTAGTGTATGTCCTACATAAGTTATATGCAGAGTCACACAGAGCTGTGTATGTACTGCATAAGTTAGCAGCAGACTCATATACAGTCGAGTGGTTTTGGTTTGACCACCTACCATAGCCACATGTCCTTGCATTTATTTGAGTGCACTGCACAAAGTCAATGGGTTGGGAGTTACACGTATACAAATTTTGAGTGTCTTTGATTGTTAAACCTTTAGGAGGGTTAAACATACAAAAGGCATGTTAACTTACCAGCTGTTTATTCTAGCAAATGAGTGATGCAAAAAGTGTTGTGGTCAAGCGGTCTAGTGCATCGGACTCAAGTTCTGGTGTTGTCAGAATGTGGGTTTGAATCCTGGCCTGGCCTGTCAGGGTGCTTGTGTCCTTGACCAAGACACTTAACCATAATTGCTTCGTCCTTCGGATGGTACGTTAAGCCGTAGGTCCCGTGTATGTAAAAGAACCCAAAACACTTCTTGTGGAAGAGTAGGGGGTTTATCCCGGTGTTTCTGATTCACATAGCAAGCGCCCTTGTTTACAGGTTTCCTGGGCACCTTTGAAAAAGTGTTTCACTAAAAGGTCTCCCCAGGTTAAATAAGAAATAAATAATACAAATGTTGTGAAATACCTCTAGCAGATTTTGTTTGCTATAGTTGAAACATTTGCTTACTGGAAAGCAGCACCATGAAAGCTTGTCCTGTGTAAAACGATGTATTGGTTGAACTAGACGAGGAGGTTCTCCCTGCTGTAATCACGATCCCTGACTATTTTTAAAGGGACAGTATCATCACGATCAGAGCAGACTTTCAACAGGGCATGGAATTGGTGTCCTAGTTTAAGAGAACACAGCGACTGAAAATTACTGGCTCACTTATGTAGCAGCAATGATAATATGCGGTATTATTTTCAGTCACTGATTTAATCTAAAACTCGTACTCCAATTCCATGACCTGTTGATCGTGATGATATTGTCCCTTTAATTTAACAATTTTTTCTGTTCATGTGTAAATACCAGTATTAACAGTGTGTTATATGATTTTTTCATCAACTTAGCACAAGTTCCCCAAGTCTCAGCTTGACATATTTGTGACAGTACTTCAGAATGACGGCAGTGGTAAGTAGTCCCACAAATTTGAATTGCAGTATGCTTGTACCAAATAAATTCCTCATTCAATTACATCATTTGTGGTTATTTGTTTATTTTGTTGCTCCTTTATTTACACCACTTCACATGTTTTTATACTATATTATGTTTATATGGGGTGTCGTGGCCGAGCGGTCTAGCTTACCGGATTCAAGTTCTGGTGTTAGCAACATAATGTGGGTTCGAATCACGGCCGTGACACTTGTGTACTTGAGCAAGACACTTAATCATAATTGCTTCTCTCCACCCAGGGGTTAAATGGGTACCTGTGAAGGCAGAGTTGGTTTGCTCTATATGCGCTAGAAATGGCAGCAATTGAGCTGTATACTCCCCAGGGAGCTGAGATGATTTATGAGCCTTATGAGCCTTATGAGCAGGGATAATAATATAATGCGCCTTGAGCACCACTTAGTTGGTGGATACGTGCGCTATATAAATCCACACATTATTATTATTATTATTATTATATGATATGTACATATAATTTTTATATATAAACCCCTCAAAAAAAGTTCTGCAATTCAAGTTTGAGGGATGATATCTTTCTTGTTACTGATGTATGAAAAAAGAAACTGGTGTCATTGAAAAGCTTGATTATTCCTCTTTACAATGATATGCCATCTGCCGTGATTATGTAATCATGGAATGTGCAGTACTCCTGAATATAGGGCAAAGTCTGAAGTGAAATGTTGCAAAAAGCATTGTTTTCAACACCGAAGTCTCCATTTCTTGTGAAGATGCAATGTGTTTTGAATAGTGCCCAGATGACAGTGCATGTCTTGCAAGAATGTCAATGGTGCCTTCAATAATGTTTGTGTGAGGTAGAGCTGCAGTTTACTGAGTGGTCGTTTGTAAGACGTTTAAAGATGCCACGCTTATCGAATCTCCTAAAGGCCCAAGCAATTGGACAACTCTGGCTGATCCTTGTTGAAGAGTAGAATGCCATCCCACAGCTTCGTGTGACGAGGCTGGTGAACAGCATGAGGAGGAGGTGTCAGGCCATGGTTGCTGTGTTCGGGTCATCTACCCGCTACTGACTTACTGACATGTAACCATTTCTCAATAAAAGAAGAGGAGAGAGTGAGAGAAAAAAAAATGTCTGTGTCATCATTGTTTTGTCATTAAAGTTTGGATGAATTAACTATTGAAAACAACGAATTTTGCAACATTTCATTTTTGACCTTGCTGCATATTCAGAAGGACTGCGCATTCCATGATTGCATAAGCATCACAAATGACACATCATTGTAAAGAGGAATAATCAAGCTTTTCAATGACACCAGTTTCTTTTTTCATACATCAGTAACAAGAAAGATATCATCCCTCAAACTTGAATTGCAGAACTTTTTTTGAGGGGTTTATATTTATGACCCAATCTTACAAAATGAGTTTGAAGTAGCCACAGCTACGATTGTTTTAAAGACCCTCTAACATGACTTTGCACGATGCAAACCAATAGAAATTGTCACTTTTTTATTTGACCCCCAAAAAGTGTTAATTCACAAGATATTGACATATATTTGGTAGCAAATTGAAGATAATGTGCTTCTTTTTCAGAGCTGAACAAAATCAAAGATTGAATACTTTTCCTTTGTACTCATTTTGTAAATATTTAAGCCGTGTTCGCACTGGACTTTTTTTTGGGAAGGTTTTACTGAGACGATGGTAAAATGAAAAATGGTCAAATGTAACCTCTGTCCGCACTTGGACTTTCGACACGGGAAAATTTTACCGAGACCGTGGTAGAAGTAACCGAGCTGTCAGTATAATGACTCATGAGGGTGCTTTGCGTGACCTTTCTACATTGACCCGATTGACCCAACAACGCACAGAAAACTTGCTACACATGCACATGCATTAAATGCGCCCGGCCCGCCCCCACCGCACGGTGAAACAATGCAAAGCGTATGTGTGGTGTCCCTGTGTAGCACGACCTTGCGCTCGGGCCGGATGTACGCTTTCCTGGGCCGCTTTTACCGACTCGCACTGTCTGCACTGGACTTATCGTCTCGGGAAAAGTTACCTGGTTAGTTTTCCTGGGCAGTAGTTGGCCAGCAGAAGTAACCGCTGGACTCAGGAAAAGTAACTGAGAGGAAAATGTCCCAGGCTGTCCGCACTGGACTTAAAATGGGAAAAGTACCCATCGTCTCGGTAAGTTTTACCAAAAAAAGTCCAGTGCGAACACGGCTTTAGTCACATTTAAAGGGACAAAATCGTCACGATCAACAATGCATGGAATTGGAGTGCTAGTTTTAGATTAACTCAGTGATTTAAAAAGTACCCCACATTAAATATAAGGTCATAAATGAGCCAGTAATTATTAGTCACTGTGTTCGTCTTAAACTAGAACACCGATTTCCATACCCTGATGAAAGTTTGCTCCAATCGTGACGATACTGCCCCTTTAATATAGTGGCCGATCCATGGGTCCATCTCCAAAAAACACAGGAAGCTAAATTGCTCATACTTCCGCTGCGAGTAGCGAAGCCTGGGGCACACAATGCTTTGGTGAATTATAGTATTACGAAAAAAATAAAATGTGATGAATTTTCTTCCAAGTTCACCTCCCTGTCGCTGTAGTCTTGGTTCAAGACTGTGTGTATGTTTTTGACACACGATCCATCGCTGCACACTGAAGCAGGGTGCTATCTCTACACAGATTGCTATCACACACGAATGGCAGCGATCAAACACAATCTTGGGAAACTTGTTGAATCTTCCCGAAAACGGAGGGAAACCACTGCATGAATAAAATTGATATGCTAGCATGACCCACATTTTTGGAAAACAAATTAAATGGTTGTTTTTAAGCATGCATAAAAATGCGGTTTTATTTTCGGTCACTGAGTTAATCTAAAATAGCACTCTGATTCCATGCCCTATGGATCGTGACGTACAATGCACTGTACTGGGGATTGCGCGGTACAGGGACTGCGCTGTACTAGGGGTATAAGACTGCTGTACTGG
Organism: Zoroaster sp. YZ-2022; assembly: GCA_029582265.1. Classification (NCBI taxonomy): domain Eukaryota; kingdom Metazoa; phylum Echinodermata; class Asteroidea; order Forcipulatida; family Zoroasteridae; genus Zoroaster; species Zoroaster sp. YZ-2022. The sequence continues at coordinate 25,535,083 of CM055826.1, read as the reverse complement.
GGTATGGGGACTGCGCTATACTATAATTACTAGGGTCGGGGACTGTGCTGTACTGGGGTATGGGGACTGCGCTGTACTAGGGTACAGGGACTGCGCTGTACTGGGGGTACAGGGACTGCACTGTAGTGGGGTATGAGGACTACACTGTACTGGGGTATGAGGACTACACTGTACTGGGGTATGAGGACTACACTGTACTGGGGTATGAGGACTACACTGTACTGGGGTACGTGGACTGCACTGTACTGTGGTACGGGGACTGGGTTGTACTGGGGGTGCGGGGACTGCACTGTAGTGGGGTATGATGACTAAACTGTACTGGGGTACGAGGACTGCGCTATACTGGGGTACGTGGACTGCGCTGCACTGGGGGGTTCGGGGACTACACTGTACTGGGGGTTCGGGGACTACACTGTACTGGGGGTACAAGACTGCCCTATACTGGGGTCGGAGAATGATCTGTACTGGGGGTACGGGGACTGAGCTGTACTGGGGTATGGGGACTGCACCGTTCTGGTGGTATGCGCTGTACTGCATCGTTTTGGTGGTAGGCCTATGCGCTGTACTGGGGTACGAGGACTACACTACTGGGGTTACGGGGACTGTACCGTACTGGTGGTACGGGGACTGTACTGTACTGGGGGTACAGGGACTGCGCTGTGGTTATTGGCCTTATGTTTCAAGGCAAAATAATAAGATTTGTTATAAAAAAGGTATTACAATGTACATGTAGGCCTACATGGATTCTTGTGGGATGCGTGAAATGCAGTTTGCTGACCGACTTCATTGGCAATTGAACCGTACAACAATGATTGCCCCAAAATTACTGAACAAAGGGAGGGGAACAAGGGGTAGGCCTATGAGAAATTCCGCTCTCTAAAACCATAAACCTGCATTGACTTGTGGCTTGTTGGCCAACCGAGATACACGTATAATATAATAGGCCTATATATTTTTTTTTGGGGGGGGGGGGTGCAGGGTGGTGTTCCCTCGGCTTTGGGTCATGAGACTTTCTCAGTTATGAACATTTCTACACATACAACAGCATGAAAAAAATATCTCTTTTTGGAAATTGTGGTGGCTCTGAGAAGAGCCGTTGGGTTTGTGGTTTAAAAAGAAGTTGTTTACTTCTTGGCAACCTTCTTAGCTGCTACCTTCTTGGCGGGCTTGGCTGCTTTCTTGGCGGGCTTGGCTGCCTTCTTGGCGGGCTTGGCTGCTTTCTTGGCGGCGGGCTTGGCT